>CM047978.1:717594-727623 GCA_026261665.1 Melanotaenia duboulayi
GAGCACGCCATGTGAAAAGGCCCTAAGTGGATGGGGCCCTGCACTGCAGCCTTGTGGTTATGGTGTGGGCACTGTCTGTCTGGGTCTGGATGGATTCCCGTGGTGATGGCCTCTGTGGCTGTTGCTGTGGAAGGACATTATTTCCTCATCTGGTGCCAATCCATGTTTATTAGTATTTTAGAGCCAGCTTGTTTAGGAGAGGGGAGGGGTTCTATGTCCATTTAATCTATGTGTGTGTGTGTGTGTTTGTGGGTAGACGTGTATATGATAATCTTTTTATTGTGTGTGTATGTGTGTGTGTGTGTGTGTGTGCTTGAGTATGTGCGTCTGTGTTTTGACTTGTTATTGTGATCGACTTTGGTGTGTGACTACTGGTGCTTTTAAGATGTTTTTAAGATGCAAAAACGGTTGTTTTTTATTATGTGAAACACTTTGTGCTGCAAACGTGCATGAAAAGTGTTATATTAATAAAGACTGACTTACTGACTGACTGACTGACTGACTGACTGAAATTGTTGGAAAATTTGTGCCATTAGCAAACATTGAATATATTTGATATATTGATATGTTGTATCGTGGTCAAACCTGTGATTTATAGCCCTAGTTAAACATACAGTACATCAGGAATTATGCATTATTTTCAGCTGTGACTCATGTCTCTGACCTCTTTCATCAGCAGGAAAAAGATTTGTAAGTGCAGCAGAGATGTAGGGATATATATGTGATATTGCCCCTTAAGTTAAAACCCCTTAAAACACCAGGCGCTATTACAATATATGTAAAATAAAATAACTATGTTTATTGAAATCTTTTTATTTACATTCCTATCCGCAGTTACTTTCTTCCAGAAACATCAATATTATTTTTGCGTAACTAAGAAAATGAAACCTCAAATGTTTGCTTACACTCATGCTCAATTTCAGCTGGGTCCATGTGTTCAGGCTGCGCTGTGGTTTTATTGCGACCTCTGCGGCACATCGGCTCAGACACGAAACACCTGCAAGTGCTGCCTGCGTAGCTGGATTTGAACCATGGATAAATACGGCTGCATGTAAACAAAAGGTCATTCTGCCGGTCTGACCCCTGATCAACTGACTTCTAACCTTGTGTCACCGGTAGTGATGTAAGGTTCACATAGTTCAGCGATTGCAAACCTGCATGGGGGCTTTTATTTTTAAATTTACTTGTTGCTTTAAGCTGCTCCCATGTCTGATTTCCTGTCTGGCACTATCCTAACTGCTAAGCTCTGGAAGCACGCTACATCAAAAATAGATCTGATGCATATGTTTAACGGAGAACCGTGACAAAACGCTGTTTAACCACTGACTAAAACAACCGCGATTAGCTCGAAAGGCTGCAGCACAAACAGAACGCAGCGCACATGGACCTGATGGAAATTGGCTGTCAGTTTTGGCCCACAACCACAATTTGAAAAGTAAATGAACTATAAATGCTAAATGTTGTTTCTGGTTGGTAAACTTGGTGGTGGTCAAGGTTCAAAGCAGATTTTCCTTTAAATTATCTTTTAAATGACTCTTTTCAGAAACAATAAGAGCTGATCCCCTGAAGCTGATAATGTGCATTTTGCACGTGAAGGCTAATCACAAGAATCACTCAGCTGCTGCTGGAAACAGTAATCATCAGCTGGTATTAATGAGTGTCTCTTTTCCACTTCAGGCCCCTCTCCACGTTTGACAGGTGATGCATAAAGAAAGCGCTGCGCTGTGGATCTGACATGTCACGTTAGCTGTGCAGTGATGGTGGAGGCATGGCCAAACCTGTTTACCACATCTCTCATTACCCGGTATTGTGTGTCCTCCCTGCCCTCCGTTTTAGCTGTCAGTCACTCACAGATGCCTAAGGAAGGGGATGACTCCTACACACACACGTACAAACACACACACAAAGACGCAGAGAAGTTTGATAACTTCCTTCCTGTTGTGTCTTAAAAACTAACTGAACTTTGGTGGTCAAAGGTCTTATTTTGACCTTAATTCAAGAAATCGCACAGTAAACATTGATACAAATGTCTAATAGACATCAGAATGTTTTGCAAAATAATTTTCTTGTGATTTTTCAACCCCATAACTTAGGAGCAGAAGGAGAAATCTTTTGGTCAGTTAGCGTGATACCACTGGTGACACCAATGTTGGGTGTCCACTTGGAAGCTTTCATCTCTGGTGCTGTGGTGAAGATGTGCATGAAGCATCCACATCTTTTATTTTTAGCTTCTTTGCAGCAGTGCTCGTGTGTGAGGCGCTGTTTCTGTCCTGGTAACAAACATATTTTCTCTCAGTCAGGATTGTTTCAGACCTTAACTTGAATGAATAAATGAGCATCTAGCTGAATGTTTTTCTCTTCGTTTTTAGGTTTTACAGTTATTTTAATTTAAAGGTATAGTTTGTAAGAATTACTGACATGTGGTAAAAATGGACATAGATATTACTTTAAATGTCAGGCACATGTTGTGAATGTACGTTGTCCATCAATGGCCAAAATTCTTCCAGACATAAACATGTTTTCATCTGTGAGTGGATCCAACAGCCTCAGGTGCAGCAATGACTGCACTACAGGAAACCACTGCAACATTGTGTATATGGAAACGGTCTTGTTCTACGGTGCTTTTAAGGCATTACTTATCCAAATGGTGTTCTAGCACCTATCAAACAAAGCCAGTCCTGCATTTTCAAAGTTCAGAGGGTTCTCACTTCACACAGAGAGTTGTTTGTCCATTCAGAGACACTGTAGTAAAAAGGGTGGTACAATTATGGCAGTTTTATATGTGGGCCCACCAATAGAAACAGTTTTTAATGAAATGTTAAATTTTCCTGACAATGACCTTCGATTTTTGTTACATGCTGCACCTTTAACGACTGGGTAATAAAAAGAGGTTAGACCTTTCAGTGGATCAAATTTTATCACGATAGCTTGTTAATCAACAGATCAAACACCCAACCACTGCAAACATATTCATAAGCTTCTGCAAAACTTATGCAACGTGAATCCATTTGGTCTCAACACACACAGAGGAATTGCATCAGGATCAATAATTCAGGTTGCTTTATGCATCTGTGTTGTTTGTCTCATTGTTTGGAAGTACAGTTCAGTTTCCCTCATGTAAAGTTCTTCTTTTCTGTCATTTCCTGTCTCCAACTTCTCACTTCTCCATCAGATTCGGCCAGTTTCATCCACCCATTCAGGTTTGCAGGAAGCAATAGGAAACCTGAACGTCTGTTGAAAGTTATCCAGTATTTACATATTGCCGGAAATACTGAACAAGGAAATAAAAAAGAATAGAAAGATAAAAAAAGAAACACATAAATGTATATATAAATTAAATGATATAAAACATATAATTGTAAAATGCTAAATGACATACAACATATAAACATCAGGTAGGTCAGAAGCCACTCACAGACTGAAAATACACTGAGAGGATCATAGGAACGAAATCCTTTGAAAAATAACTGTCCACCTCTCAAAGGAAGGTGAGTGAGGAAACGGTTTCTCATAGAACAGTTTAAACACCTCGGCAAGCTGCAAAAGAACATTATTTCTGAGAAATTTCACAGGTTGTTTGCCAATTTAACAACTACCAACCTTGAGCTGCATGGCTAAATTAAACTTGGGCATGTACCTGTATGCAAACCTCACCTGAGAGGTACCTTAACACACATAAAGATTACTGGGTAGCTTTTGTCCCGATTTTGCCCCTTCCATGTTTAATCACGCGAGATTTCTGGCTTGGATTATTAGATTCTAGATCGGTTGCAGGACAAAATCATTAAATGTGTGTTGTTCTGTGCTGATATTATTGGAGCCACCACACACAGCACGATGAAAACTGTTCAATGCCTGATTTTTATCTTCATGTCTCTAACAGATAAAAAATCTCTTCACATTTAAAAAAATGTGTGTAATGAAAATGTGTTTGTATTTAATTATTGATAATGATTATAATCATAATAAAACAGTACAAAGATTTTTGTCAAATAAAATATTTTTCACCAATAAACTGAACGGTAGAACTGAGAAATTTAAATTTAAGCTTTAAGTTTATAAACAATGTAAAAGTAATATGAGATTGTAACAAAATAATAAAATAACTGTTATTCTTATTTTTTATCACACACATCGTTTGAGAAAAATAAAATAAAATTAGCTAAACAAAAGTAAAACTAACCCTGACACTGACCAGTGTCATTAACTCATGTCATTTTAAGAAAGTTTATATTTTGCATTTGTGTGGGTGTGTGTGTGTGTGTGTGTGTGTGTGTGTGTATAACATAGTCTCTGTAACATTCACTTCACTGCTCAACCAATGTCTTTTTATAATGTTTTTATGTTTTTATAATAGTGGTAAAAGGGTGTGCATGGCCTCGGATGCATGTACAACTGCATTTCACTGCCATCTTGCATGTGACAAATAAACAACTTGAAACTTGTCATCACGCTGGTATCAAACGATACTGATAATAGACTTGTTATTGATTCTATAAATATTCATATAATTTAATTTATATAACCATAAAGGTATGCTTCACACGCATATGTGATGGAGGAAGGTTGGGGTTTTAATGATAAAATTTTCCATGACTGTGTTAGCAGTAATTATAACCATGGGTGAAGCTGTCTTTCATCAGCTCATGTTGTCAGTGCGGAGGAGGAATGTGGAGAATGCTGAATTATGACCGCTGAGCTGGATGTGGGCTTACCTTTCATGACTCCTCTACTAAACTCATAAGGACAAATGAGCCCATTTGGACATCTGAGGTTACTGCAACTCTTTAAGGTGCATTTGCCTCATGCATCACCAGCATATCTTACAAACTGTTTGCTGTGTTTTATGAACCAACAGTGTGGGGATTATAAATATTTACAGACATTGTAGCGCCAGAATGACAGCACAGATAGCAGAGAGGAAGTCTGATTGCATCTGAGTGACGGTTTTTCTTGGCGCGGGGTTGGTGGATTGTATTGTAGGAGCTTCACCTGACCTCAGAATGAACTCGGTGTTGATGATCTCACCTGTGATGACCAGATATCTCCTCCCCTTTATGTGACTCAGATAGTAGAGGCAGGCAGCCTGGTGTCTCCACGCCGCCTCTCTTTACCTCTTTACCCGTATGAATACAACACCCGGCCACCATTTTGGTACCCCTCCATGCAGTTATGTTGCACCTGAGCTATCTAACCTGGCTTTGTTCTACGGCTCCTTGAGGCCGCTCTGCAGGCCACATCAGTCGATCCATATCTCAGAGAGGGCAATGTGTGCACGGTCACATTCCAGTGGGGATTTGGAGAGTGGATCGGAGAAACTCATCTAAACCAAGGATTAAAACTCTGAGCCTGTTCAGACGCTCCGATAACAACTCTTGCTTGTTTCCCTCCATTCTCTTTTATTCTTCTTTTGCACATCACGAGAAAGACTATAAGATGGGCAGCAGCTGTTTTCAGGAATACATGTGTTACATATATTTTGGTATTGGAGAACCCCCCACTACTTCAAAAGAAGAAGAAGAAGAAAATAAATAAATAAATAAATAAAACGCTGGAATCCCGTCACTCAGCTCTAAAACCTTGTAAAAGTGCCATCACTTGGCAGACCTTTTGGATAATTAGGACTGGTCATGCCCTGCACCCCTCACATTATACCACGCCCCCCGACACTCCCTGGCAACAGTCTCTGCTCTGTCTGCTTGCTCCTGTTCTCCTGCCAATCACACTTAATTCACCATCTGCCTGTAATGGCACTGATAGAAAACACCCTGAAGTACTGGTGCTGGGCCAGGACCAGTACTCTATACGCTGATTAATGGTTAATGGTGTTCATGAAGAATGTTGAGTCGTCCTTTCCCGGTGCTTCTCCTTTTCAAAGTCTCTCAGAGTTGGAAGCAATTCTTTATCTGTCACCTCAGATCAAATCGCTCTCAGTTAGGGTCAGAGCACGACACTGCAGCACCTTCGACTAAATTTCAAATAAACACAACATTTTTCTCATTTCTTTCTCTGAAAGTGAGGCCACTGCACTCTATTTAATAATATGGAGTTTTTGTTTGGGATTGGTTGAAATAGCTATGGTCAGTCAGTCCAGTAAAGGTGTTTGTTTATCTTATTTTTTTCTTATTTTTTCTTTTAATAGCATTTAAAAAACAGTGTAATATTTATGGTGATCTATTGGCATAAATGTAAAAAAAAATCCATCTATTTTATGTCATGGCAAGCAAAAAAGCACAAAGCAGTTTGTTTGTGCTGAAAGAGAAGAACTGTTGTTACTGAGTTTCTAACACCCAGCATGACTTCATAAACGCACGGTTTCTTTCATGTGTGCACCATGTTTTGTGTAATGCAGAGGTGGATGTGGGATTCACATTGTATAGGCCATAAAAAGTATGTCTGCATGCAGCAAATGATACTATATCTGTTTTAAGACCAGCCGTGTTTTCCTAACCCTAACAGTTTTAGTGCCTAAATCTAACCAAACAGAGACTGAAATTAAAAGGGAAGCTTTGAACTTATCTTAGTAGTTTTTGTACATGTTACTTGTACAGCACTTTTAATTCAATTCTGTCAAATTTGTTTATTGTCCCTGGAGGGAAATGGCTTTGTAGCCAGAACAAAGACATACAGGACATACGTCACAATAATCAAAAACAAAATCAGAACCAATGGCATGTGTCAAAAAAGAGATTCACACAGTCCAATACAATAAAATAAAAGGATAAATAATTAAATAAAATCACAGCTATAAACAAAAAGAGAGTAGCTCAGGGCCCTCTACAAAGGCCCTGAAGCGACAAAGGTAATAACACAAACTCATTCTGGATAGGGTGATTCAGGCAGTTCAATAGAACGAGCTTTTCCTCACTAAGGTTAAAAATGGCTAAAAGGCCCTCCTGTTGGGACCCAGAAACTTTACCAGCAGCTTTCACTAAACTACTCAAATGGTTCTTATTGGCCAGACTTAAGCCCCCAAGCCAAGCAATAATACAAAAAGATAAAATTACACTTTTACAAGAAAAGAGACAACATTTCAGTACAAACATTAAAAGATCTTATCTTTCTTAAAAAGAATAACCTCTTTTGAACCTTTTTTGAGTTGCTTTGTTCATTTCTTTTGTTTTTAAACATGCTTAAAAATAAACTGGACTTGACTCAGTTCAGGTCTGTTCAACAGTTAGCGAGTGACTCCGCTATCAAAACCCTGCTGCCTCCAGTATTGATTTTAGGTCCCCAAACATTCAGATTTTTTTGTATATCACCAATTCACAACAAAGTCATCTCAAAGCACTTCAGAGGGCCCTAATCAGAAAAGGTTCTGGGGGCCCTGCCACTTCATGCCATGAACAAAATACCATATGCACACAACTTAGTTATTGCACAATCACTTAACTTAGTTAAAGAGATACTGTATAATCTACCACGCGACAGTAGCACCAGTAGCTAAAACAGATTTATCACAGTCGGAGACCGTAGCATGGAAGGAGGACCCAAATGCTGATGAGAGGTGTAGGAAATGACAGCAAAATCAGCGGCTTACTAGGATCCAGTGGTGGTGATCCCTCTGCAGGTGATGTTGCACATCACTTGGTAACTGGTAACCAAGAGAGGCTTCAAACGGGGAACAACCGGTAGCAGACAAGGACAGGGAATTGTGGGCATATTCGACCCAGCCCACGTGACAGCTCCAGGTAAAAGGATTGTCAGATGTGACACACCGTAAAGCAGCTTTCCAGCCCGTGACAGAATCCAATGAGATATTAGACCCGGGCCGACCAGGAACTTCCAGCAGCTGCAAAAGACCCAACGGTGGTTGATTTGAAGCCTTATTCCAGGCACAGATCTGACAGGCAGAGACGTATTCTTTGCCATCTGCTTTTAAGGATGGCCACCAGAAATGCTGCTGAACCAATGTGATTGTGCGATGGATTCCTGGGTGACAAGCAAATTTAGAGGAATGGATTCAGTGCAGGGCAGCAGAACAGGTGGTCGTGAGCACATATCGGCGGTTGGGAGGTCCTTCTCCAGGATCTGGGTCCGCGAGCAAGCCCTGACATATCCGTTCCTCCACATGCCATGTTACCCCACCAACCACCATAGAAGGAGGAAGAATGCGCGCTGGTTCCGTGGACTCTTTGTCAATGGAATATAACCTGGACAAGGCATCAGGCTTGATGTTCTGTGAACCTGGGCGATAGGAAATGGAAAAGTCAAAACGGTTGAAGAACAAAGACCAGCGGGCTTGGCGGGAGTACAGTCTCTTAGCACTCTGCAAATATGCGAGATTTCTGTGGTCAGTCCACACCAGAAAAGGATGTTTGGCCCCCTCCAGCCAGTATCGCCACTCCTCCAAAGCGAGTTATACGGCCAACAGCTCTCTATTGCCGACATCGTAGTTCCGTTCAGAGGGGGTCAACTGCTTGGAGAAAAAAAGCACTGGGATGTAGCTTGTTCTCCCTACCAGATTACTGGTACAAGACAGCCCCCACCCTGGAATCCGAGGCATCCACCTCCAGGACACACTGCCCGTCTGGGTCCGGTTGAACAAGGATGGGAGCTGTGACAAACCGTTTCTTTAGACAGCAGAAAGCCTGATCCACCTCCGGAGTCCAGGAAAATGGAACCTTGACAGAGGTTAACCTGGTGAGAGGAGCAGCAACCATATTATAATTCCTGATGAATCAGCGATAGAAATTCCTTTCTGCTGGTGGGTGTAGGCCATTCAGCAACAGCCTTAAACTTGGCTGGGTCTGTCTTTGCCTACCCGCCCTGGAAGATGTAACCAAGGAAGGAAATAGGAGACGTGGAAGTCGCATTTCTCCGCCTTGACACATAGGCGATTTTCCAACAACCGCTGCAGGACCAACGATGTTGTTGATGTTCTGAGAGGGTTCTGGAGTAAATGAGAATATCATCAAGGTAAACAAAAAGAAAGTGGTGCAGGTAATCGCGAAGAACATCATTGATTAAAGCTTGGTACACAGCAGGAGCATTAGTGAGTCCAAATGGCATGACGAGGTATTTAAAATGACCGAGCGGGGTGTAAAAGGCTGTCTTCCACTCATCCCCCTCTCAAATCCTGACCAAGAGGATATTTATTTTTTATGGTAATGTGGTTCAAACCGTGATAATCAATGCATGTTAGTAAGGTTTTTCTTCTTTTGCACAAAGAAAAACCCTAACCCGACAGGAGAGGAGGAAGGCCTGATGAGGCCGACATCTAGGGACTTACGGATGTATGTCTCCATGGCCTCCCGTTCAGGCTTGGACAGGTTGTAGAGTCTACTTCCTCGAACTGGGAGAAGATCTATTGCGCAATCGTAAGGCCAGTGTGGAGGTAAGGACTGAGCCTTGTCTTTGCTGAATACTGCGCCCAAATCATGATATTCTGGGGAAATGGTAGACAAATCCACCGGTCGTTCCGGAAGGCTACCAGGTGAGTTAGTCGGATGACGAACTGATCTCAGACAGTTAGATAAGCAAAAAAGACTCCAGCTCTCTAAGCGGATCTTACTCCAGTTGATATGGGGATTGTGTAATGCTAGCCAGGGGTATCCGAGGATGAGGGGAATGTTAGCTACGGAGAAAAGGAGGACTATTTTTTCGCTGTGATTACCAGATACTAGGGGGGTAAGAGAACCGGTCGTATGAGTAATGGTAGTAAGGATTCTTCCGTCTAACGCTGTGACAGACATAGGAGTTGCCAGGGGAACAGAGGGAAAGCCGAGTTGTTGAGCCGTCAGGGGATCCATCAGATTCTGTTCAGCTCCAGAGTCAATGAGTGCCTGTAGCTGGTGGTCAGCCCCCTCTAACGAGAGAGTTACGGGAAGTACACATTGTGGAGGATTTGGCTACTGGACCCCGCCCACTCCTGCCTCTACCGGTGGGCGCTGTCTTTTGGCCGCAACTGGCAACTGGATACTAGATGAGCCGAAGAGCCGCAGTAAAAGCACAAGTGATTTTGGGACCGGTGCTGGCATTCCTCTGGCATTAAAAAAACCAAAGCTGAGCCATTAGGCGTTTCTACTA
>CM047978.1:781519-791530 GCA_026261665.1 Melanotaenia duboulayi
TATATATATATATATATATATATAGCTTCTGGTTCTATCTGAAGGCTCTTTAGGTGGGTTATGTCAACTGAATTTGTGTTGCCTGCAATGCTACCAGGCTCCATGAGTACCACATCATACCAGTTTTTATATTTTCCTGTAGCTTTGCCTGCACGCCCAATGACTTGTGCTGTGTGTAGAACCCCACTGTCACCATCCTTGTACTTCAGAACTTGTCCCTTTTTAAGCCGAACATCATTTTTAGCTCTATAATGTGATGTTCCTCCATGTTATTGTTAGTGTCTTGTTCTTCCATTCTTGTCCACAAACTGAACGGGTGCATGCGGTGTCAATTACTGCAGAGCCAAAACATTGTCATGAAGATCTCTGCATCTGTGGGTGATTCTTTTGTGTACAGGGTAATATTTTACTCCTCTACATCATTTGCTTTATGATTGTCAGGCAGTTTGACTTGCTCACCTCTGCGGGGACAATCCTTGTCCCAGTGTAATGTGCTCTGACAAATGGCACATTTTGGTCTATGACCATACCTATCCAGGGGGTTAGTGCCAGGTAGGGTGTCTTCTGTCTATCATTTTGGGACCATGTCTTGACCATCTGTTTCTTCTGTTCAGCAACATAGGCAGTATCCTGGTTAATTCCCATTGTAGAATCAGAACCCTTTCCTCCAAAAATCCTTTTCAGTGCTGACGTCATTGTGGCGAACGCCAAATCTGCACAAGCTGTCAGTGCTAACTGTCGGTCTTTCATATCCAAACATGGCATGTCTAGCAGCTTAAATCCTAATTCTGCATCTGGAAGTTCCATCTTGTATTTACGCTTTCGCACATACCGCTGCTCAAAATCAACTATATAGTCCGTCATGGATACATTACTGTCTCTCGTGATCTGATCAAAGCTTGAGTAAGCCTCGTAAGTCTGATCCTTTTCTTCTTTGAGAAGCAGATCATCAAGTTTCACAAGTAGAGTGTTCATGCCAGGGTCCTTATTCAAATCATCAACAAATATTTCTATTGCCACTTCTCCTGCTCCTCCAGACTGTGCCAAAGCGACAGCAAGCTTTTTTCAAGTTCAAGTTCTGTGACTCATGTCCATGTTCATTCTTCCAGCTTTCATCAGGTTTTCCTTCGTCAAAAGTTGGCGGGACTATGTAGTTGCTAACCATCCTCTGCTACCAATGTTGTACTCAAAGAACTCGCTATTGAAGGTAAACACCAACTTTACTTTTGGCAGCCATATTCAACATCAACACGTCAACATCTGTTGTCCACTTCCTCTTCGGCCACCCTTCTGCCCCTTCACAATAATGGCATACACACGTTAAAACTACATAACAAATACATTAGTATGTATTAACCAATAACAGTAACTGTATTTCAATCTTAACAGGATCCACCACCAATAGCCTTCTCTACGAAGTGTGAGCTTGGATTCAGAGGCCCCTTCCAAATGGGACAACGCTTGGCGCACCACGATGACGTATGTAGCCAACAAAGCTGCACTTCGAAGTTCGTCGACCCTGAATTGGGACACAGCTATAGACAGGGCTCCTCTCATGTCAGAACCAGGTTACCCACAATTCAGCTGTGTAAAAGAGGAAGGCTAAGGCACTTACAGTACATCAGCATAAAGCATACTATACAAATCTTTGATTTGGGTAAGATTCAACAAATTAAACAATATAATTTTTATAAATATTCAGCTACTTTTGGACAACTGAAATTTGGCAAGTTATGCACTAATTTGCACTAAAATATGCACCCTCTGAATTTTGTACCAAGTGTAATTCCATAAGCAGGTCACGCTGGGCACAGCACATCCTGTCTGTCTGCTGGACTATTTCATCCACAAGATTAAACTATCCTTTTATTTGACTCATGAAGACATTGAAGAAAAGTTATGCAAACATCAGCTTGATTCTTCAATGTACTCTTTACATAAAATATTTAACACCTTCCTTTTTTATTATTGAGATTACTGAGGGAACTCCTGAAACAGAAGCAGTCCAGGTCTGCATCATGCTGTCAAAACTGAATAAACCGTTCACTTTAAAGTTGGACCAAGTCCCACATCTGATGTTTTTTTCTTTTGTTTGTTTGTTTTATATTAAAATTCATCAATAACATTTTTGGTAACCCTGCTAAGACATGTACAAACTGTACCAACCACATAACCTTCTTGGCAGAGGTAAAAAGAACTTCATAGAGCCATCACTGTGCTGACAGAAACCTCCCTGTCCTTGTCATGCTTCATCTATGTCAGCAGGTCTGGGAAGATGCTCTCATTTTTCCTTTTCCTCCTGTTTCAGGAGCACTTGAGAGAAAACTTTACTTTCTTGTGGAGCCAAATTGTGGCAGGTAAAGTAAAATGATCACCTGAATAAGCTTCTTCTTCTTCTTTATGTTTTACTCAACAACCTCCCTACAGAGATGAGGAACAGCGCTGTTCCTTCTCCAAAACAAGCTTCAGACACTGCCGGAACATGGCCTGAAGATTAGTTTGTCCTAGTGTGGTAAATCCAGGCTAATGTTTGCACGAGGCAGTGGTGCATACTGGTAAAGCCCAGCGGGAAGCAGACCAGGCAAAGACATGGCACTGACGCCATGTTTACCAAAAACTGTTTGTCCAGCTGCTGGAGAGACGCAACAAGGAAGCGAGGAGGCTGTTAATTAAAATCGTGATTTGTCCCTTTTTCCCCTGGATCAAATGAGTTGTACATTACTGTCGACGTGGCCAAACAAACAGCAGGGATGCCAGTGTACATGTTTGCTAACCTCCCCGGCTGTGCATTCACTGCAACAGGGGAGGGGGGATTGATTATTGGCCTGCAGGGGGGATATTTTCCTTTGGGTGTAAGAGAGACTGTTCTGGAACAATAATATAGCTAATAGTTTTTAAGAAGATGTAAAGACCTAATTAGTTTTGTTTTACTTCTATGTTTTTGTGTTAGATCAAAAATAATGTAGAGAATGTACGAAAATGTCATTTAACATCAGGTTCGTCCTTTTACTGGGGACGTTGTACTGATCCTTATAAATCTGGATTACAGAGCTGAGCTTTAATTTAATTAAACTTTTAATGGGCTGAAAAAACCCATAACCTGAAAACTAGATGCTGCCTTTTCGTTTTTGTCAAGATCTAAAGATGACTGACAAACACTGACTTCTTTGGGGTTAACCTCCAGCACTCACGTAACTGATGTTTACAATAAACAGAAAAAGACCTTGAAAAGCAGGTCAGTCATGTCCAAGCAGGTGCCCGATAAAACCACCACCTAAAACAACACAATCCATGTTTCTCATCTAGCATTTGTAGTTTAGGAAAATTAAAAAAATAATGTATGAAGTCAGGAAAATATGGCTTGGAAAGTAAGATTTGTGTGTCAGTGTCTAGTTTGGAGGATGCAGGAGTCAGTTTTAGAAACCTGTGAAGCAAGAAATCCTTATGATTCACCAGATAAAGTATTGCTTGTTTTAGATTTTAGCTACACTTTCATCAACTAACACATCAGATTTAAAATTTTTACACATGGATTGGACTTTAAGTTTGCTAAAAGACCCTTGATATGACGTGTAGTTGACTTCTATTCATGCAAATAGCATGGTGGTGTTAAAAAATCGGCCCTGGGATCTGAAAGAGCATATTTCACTCTTCTGGTTCTCCCTCATAAATCACCCTAAAAACACCAAAACTTTTTTATATGAGTGAAAAATAGTACGTTTTTATACATCAGCAATAAACTGACATAATATTAACATCTGCTGCTTTTTCAGTGCATAGCCCAAATAACACTCCAAAATTTATTTTGGTAGGTATAAATGAAAACGTCCTTTATAATCTCTCAGATGATGAAAGAAGCAAATAATTTTGTCCTGGCTGTGCTGTCACTACATTTCCCATGAACACATTTATGAGCTCCTGTCTGAACAAAGTGCAGCTGAATGAGGAGCAAAAGTGACGTAGAAGGTAAAAAAAATATGCATCAGTGTTTGGATGGCGTAAAGAACGAGGCTGGTTACAAAAAAATGAGGAGATAGGGAGAATGATGATGATGAAATTTAAAATATTTAATTAATGCTTTAAAAAAAAGATCCCTTGAACTAAAGTTTAAGATCGATCGTTTCAAATAAGAGCAGAAGTTTTCCCACTGTGGAAAAGGAACGTTGAGAGAATGGTGTTGGTAATTTCTATGAAAGAAAATCAATAAAATAAACTTAAAAAATTATTTATGATTAACTGCTTTAAGTTGCACATATAATCTGAACTATTTTTCTTTAAAAAAAACATGTTTTAATGTAAATTCTGATTGGCTGATAATTTTAGGAATCTACCAGCAGCACTGGCTGCTGACCAAGAACATTTTCACCCCTCTAGTCGTTTAACTATTATTAATATGGTCTTTTACGCTTTGAAACCAATAAAAAAAAAGATTATAAATAGCTTTAAAGTATAGTGATCTGGTATTTGGAGCTGCTCTTTTGTCAGGTCAGAGCTTAAGCCTTTGAACTCTGAGACTATTTTTTAGGACTGTGTTGAAAAATCATGTCCCCGTAATGAAATGAGTATAAATCTTTGCAACCATAAGATCTATTTAAACACTTTTGGAGTCACAGTAAAGGGAACACTTGTGAGGTTTTTTAATATGTGTACGAGCATATGTGGTGATAAAAATTAAGATGGCACAAAGCACAAATGAAAAAGCTTTCAGGCTTGCTTAAAAAACACTGTAAAGACAAAAATGAATTTCTCTCATCTGGTTTACAAGCTCATCTGTAAACCTCTATTACATCTTACAATATGTGACATTATTTCTGCAAAGACCAACTCTGATAAATTAGAGAGGTTTGAGTGCAGACAGTTCAAGCGAGTTCTCTAAAATTGCAAAATTTGGCACCATCTGTTCTCAAAGTCACCCAGTTGGGGGACCTTTGGTTTTAAAAGGTGAATGAATAAATGTTTGTGTGGGATGATATTGTTTTAACAAGACTTTATTATAAAGACACGCATGTACATCTTTCAAATTTTCAACGGAATACTGACATTACGTGTCTAATTCACATTTTATTTTCTTTCCTCTGCAAAGAACAAATAGCAAAAATCTGTCATTTTATAAACAAGTGCCGCAATTTCATTCTCCAAAATTCACAATTAAAAGCTGGAAGGTGAGCTTCTGAACAAGTATGCAAGTTGAAAAAATAAAAATCAAACGTAAATGATAACCAGAAACCTGAAAATCATAGCAGCATTCTGTTTTTGAAAAAGGAAAGTTTTTTTTTTTTTTAAATGACTCTAGAGTCTTAGGTATGCTTATATTTTATCATTTAAGGTTTATGTCTGTTTTTTTTTTTATTTTTTGTTTTTTGTTTTTTTGTATTCTTCCTTTTGAGGAATAACAAAGACAATCCCAAACTTTATGAACTCACAGCTTCCACTGAAAATCTATTATTGAAGGCCCTTAAAAGTTGTAAATGGGTCAGTTTCTTATGAGTCCAGGGTAGAAAAATAATTCACTGGTAACCATAGCGATGAGCTTGGCGCCTGCTGCCCTGTGCGTGATTTAAATATTTTCACAAACAAATATTTTAAATCATGTCTCTACTATTAGATTGAAAGATCTTCAAGAAAATAAACCATTATCAAAAAGAAGCCGTCTTTAAAACACAGAAGAAGAGAACCACAGTAAGTCACAGCACTTGGAAACGCCATGAGGCCTGGTCTTTGTAGTCCAAACAGTCGGAGGCGTTGAAGCTGAGTTTCCAGGCCGAAGCTGCCGTCTGCTCTTTGTAATCCAGACAGTCTGTGGAGTTGAAGGTGAGGCTGGGTGTGCTGTACGCCTGATGATGATGGGGTGGGTGGTGGTGGTGGTGGTGGTGGTGGCCTGATGTTTGGCTAATGTGGTGGTGTGGGTGTCCTGACATAGAGCTGCCTGTCATGGGGCTGATCTGGTGGGGATGGTGCGGGTGGTGGTGGGAGTGCATGGGTGCCAGGTAGGAGCCACAGTCCACGCCACCGAAGTAGGAGCCGGATGCTGAGGCAGGATAGCCCTGGCTGTATGCTGCGGCCGTTTGGCTGTAGGACACTGGATAGGAGGGCGTGCCTCCGGTGGAAGATGATGACACCGAGCGCTGCATGCAGGAGGCGCTGGTGGGGGCGGCGGGGTCAGGTAGATTAGCTGGCGCAGGAGCCGGGGAGATGGGCGCCGGGCTCCAGATAGATGACACCGGAGCAGTGATGGAGGTAGAGGTGCTAATCAGACCAGGTCCACCAAGTCCAGAGGAGATGGAGGAGGAGGAAGAGGAGGAGGATGAAGATGTGGAGGAGCTGGACACTGCTGGTGGAGTGAACTGGCCGCTGCTGTCTGAACCGGTGCTCTCTCGGGTTGGAGATGACTTCTTCTTCATTGGCTTCACTTTGGCGCTGTTGGTGCTCTGCTGCTGCTGCCGACACTTGGCTCTTCTGTTCTTAAACCAAACCTGACGAAGGAGAAGAGGTTCAGAAGTCACTTTCACATGCCGACAGGGTCATAGAAACACTGTAGACTGAAACACTGGCATTGTGTCATACTCTTTTCTCTCAAATGATCCCACCGCGGAGCTGCTGGTATGACCTTTAACTTTCCTCTTAAGCCTTTTAGTTTTTGCTTTTATCCGTTTATTCGTGTGTTTTACTTTAAATTAGTTGTGAATTGTTTAATTCTAACATATTTTATTCCCATTTTCAGCTGTTTGAGCAGTAGTTGCTTCTTTTAACCCTTTAATGCCCTTTGCATCACTTTGTGGTAAAATCTTTGTATAAAACCCTGTTGTACACAATCTGATACTTGTGTTCTGCCTCCTGGTGGACACCTTTTGTACTACAATGATTTTGACATAAAAAAGTATTAATTATGTTTTAAATTTTGTTAAAGGGTCAGATAGACTTTGGATTGAAAAAATTGGATTTTGTCCCCATTTTTTCTTGGGTAGGGCTTTAAAGGGTTAGGGTTAATCATTGCATGTGTTTCATAATAAAGTTGGCTTGACATTTTATTCCATCAGGTTGCATTAAACAAACAACAACTGAAGAAAATGTTCTTTCACTTTTAATTAATCTTTGTGCAGGAGTTTTTCCTGAGCTGTTTTGTCCCCACTTTCATACAGATTACCATGAATGTGTGCATTTAATTCAGCATTTCCCCTGTCAGCAGTCTACAGCAGTTATCAATGGGAAGTAAATTTATGCAGACTTATTTATCCACTCAGCGTGCTTTAACACGACCTGCTACATTCACCCAATCACACACACATTCATACAGTACTTGTGAGTTTATAAGAGCTTTTACATGCATTCCCCAGCAGACGGATCCGACGCAACGTGGGTTCAGTGTTTTGCTCAAGGACACTTTGGCATATATTGTGGGAAGCCAGAAATTAAGACAGAATTTTTTGTTTGCAAAAAAAAGATCTCCAAACATGGAGATGGAGAGAATTAAAAGAAAGAAGAAAAATAGCTTCAAGGTATAGTTAGAAACAAGCAGCTTCTGAGTTTTGTTTCATGCTCATTTAAAAAGGATTTGTTGACAAGTTGTTGCTTTTTGTGACAAAATACAAAAGAACCCATTTTACCACAAAGAGAGTTACAGATTAGGAATTATATTTATTCAGCTCAGTTAACCCATAAAGGCCCGACCCATGAAGAAATGGTATAAAGCCCAATTTTTTTAAATATGGGTATCAGATTGTGTTCAGAAAGATTTTCAGCAAAGTTTTTACCATAAATTGAAGCAAAATGTCTCAGAAACTATTTGTGACAAATATGTCACACCTGGCTTTTATGGGTTAAATTAACACTAATTTTCTTTTTATTAAAGAAATGCTTGAAAAACAGCATCTAAAAAAAATCCTTTTTCAAAGTCCAGACCATTAACTTCATTTGAAATTTTATTAGTAAACTGCTTTTTCCTTTTTTTAAATTTTATTTCATCATTATTATTTTTGTCTGTTTGTTTGCACAATTTTAAATTTTCACTTGAAAAGTGAAATTTCCAAGATGAGAACATTTGAATTGTTTTTACACTGCTGTGATATGTTTTACTTTGAAAATACCTCAAATTAATAGAAAACATGAATTTAAAAAGTGATTATTGTTTACATTGAAATTGTGCGTTACATACAATGACATAATGTAGTTTAGTGCATTTAAATATTTAATAAAGTGTAAAATTAGGATGCTTATTTACTTGAGTGATTTAGTCTAGATGATTGTGGCTAAATAACACCAGCGTCTTGTACTGTAATAACAATCCTGATATCTGGCCTGTGAAGGGAAGAAGCTCCGTGAGGCAGCGGCTTGAAGCCCGGCAGAGGGTTGCCAAAGCAGGCCAACTCTTGAAACGCAAACCACATCAAAAGCTGCTTCTTCAACCTGCCAAAACATAAACTAAAGTCTCTCCTTTCACCGAGGACTTGTCTCTACTCGATCAATAATAGCTGAAGATTTTTGCTCATTAAAGCTCATCAGGCAGAGGCCTGAGGGGACAGTCACAGAAGTGTAACTAGTTCAGTATTAACCCAACTAGAATCTGTGTTTCTAGATTTCTTTTCTCATCTCTTGGAAAACAAATGAACAGACTCGACGCGCATCATAAAAAAAACAAAAACCTTCAAACACAGACTGAAACAAATGATTGTTTAAAATAAAAAAATGACTCAGTTCTCGTTTTATTTTTTCTCTCTATTTAAAGTTAAAGTTAAAAACTTGCGTATTTGAAGTTTATGACACATCAGGTAAGGTCTTTTTTTAAGTTCTGACCTGAACTCGGGACTCCGGCAGGTTGATTTTCAGCGCCACCTCCTCCCTCATGAAGATGTCCGGGTAGCGCGTCTTGGCGAACAGAGACTCCAGGATGTCCAGCTGCGTCCTGGTGAAGGTGGTCCGCTCCCGGCGCTGCTTGCGCGGGTTGGCTGAAATTAAACAAAGAAAAGTTTTTTTTTTTTTTTGTTTTTTTTTAAATGAATAAAGTAATAAATAAAACAAGTCTGCCCAGGATCGTTGAACTCTTGTTTAACAATGTCAATAGAAACTCAGCTCCAGTGCGGACGAGCCGGAATGGAATAAATTCACATCTAAAGTTTCAGCTGGTTTTCACTTGTGCTGGACGATTAGATCTAGTTTGGTTTCAACGTTTTGGTTTGTTTGATTTTTCCTATTTCTTCCTCGGAAAATAAAGACAAATGTCTCTTTAGTTCATTTAAGTTGAAGGGTGCAACAATTAACGTCAGTACTCTAAAACTCTCAGAGTAACGAAGACAAAAACAACAACAAAACCCAGTAAAACTTATAAAATAAAATCAATCAATAAATAAAAACAAACGCTAAATAAAATAAGTCCAACGTGATATCTGATAATGGCTAATGTTGGTTTATTGTCTCTGAACCTCACCGGGGTATCCCACAGACGGGTGCAGCAGGTCCATGGCGGCTCCACTCAGGCCGAGTCCGTTCATCCCGTACGGGGCCTGTTTGAGATAAGACATCATGCTAGAAGCAGGGCGGGAGACCGGAGTCTGGACGGGCAGCAGGTGCAGGTCCCCGGTGTTCAGGCTGCTTGGCTCCTGCAGGCGCAGATGAGCCAAATAAGTACAAAAGTCTACAAGCGGCGAAAATAGATCATTTGTTCAGTGTCTAAGATTATATGGGAGCAACTAAAGAAATTAAGAGAAAATAAAAAGAAAAAAGAAATCAAAAGAAGAAGAAACAAATAAAAAAACCGACAAATGTGTTTTCTGGTAAAAAAAGAACAACTCACAATTAAACACACAAACGATTCCAACAATCACTTCAATTTAAAGTAAACTATTCTCACACACGCATCTTTTCTTTCTTTCTTTTTGAAATAGTTTTTAAGAATTGAATGAAACATTGGTCGATGTTGCACGAAGAGTTTAAAAACTTTCAGGTCGGACATAGAAAATAAGTTTAGACCCAGAAGAATCCACGTGTGTACAGTTTGTGAACTTTCAGTTTAATTTA
>CM047978.1:1081963-1094220 GCA_026261665.1 Melanotaenia duboulayi
AAAGTGACCCCAAACTTTTGAACGGTATTTATTATTCTCACAATATTACGATTTTTTTCTCAAAGCCTGTGAAAAATATCTTTCTTAATGTGGCGCTAATACTCCATCATAATAATATGTTTAAAACAAAGAAGGGAAAAAAACAGTCTTACTATTTCTAATAGTAGTAAGAGTTTATAAATTAAATAAGCCATTGCATTATATTTTACTCGTATTTTACACAGAGTCTCAACTTTATTTTGAAATGGGTATTTTTGATCTTTCACTTCAGCACAGCAACCATGTTTTTCTATTTTTATTTCTGCAGATACTTCAACCATAAACTGCAACACAGTTACCCCGACTGTCCATGTGGGTACAGTTGATGAAGGATATGCAGGTAGGAAAGTGAAAACCGTTCTTCTACTAGATTAAATCAAATACACGAGCTATTTTAGCATGCGTTTATTTTGCATCTTGTCAGTGCTACGTAAACACAGAGCCGATCCAAGGTATTAACGGAGCGGCTAGTTCGGGCAACACCAGGGGGCCCACGGGTTTAAAAATAAAAACAATTTAGAGAAAAGCACCAAAATATCACTGAATATTTTAAATTAAAATGGTAATACACACAAAAACTCTATTTAAAATTGGTTTAAGTTCCTGCTGCCTCTGTTTTATGGTGCATACTCAGCTTTCTGTGCAGCAGAGTCTGTAGAATATTAGAGGTTTACCAACCATGTCTTCAAGGACAAGATGGCTTTGTAGTGGAAGACTGCATGTTTGCACACTTGGTTAACATGGTTGTGTTGGGGGTGGGGCTTTGCGCTGCTGCAGGGGATGTGGAGGTGATAAATGGCATCACAGCAGGAACCAATGTGAAGCTGGTGTCCCACATCTTTCCTGTCCACCTTGAGTTTTTGGAGTTGAGCTTCGCACTGGGAGACACTAGCGCAACTGTTCGCACCAAGAAGCCACTGGATGCAGATGCCCTGACATCTGTGAGTCTGGCCAAGTACTTATCATTAAGGTTATAAATCACAGACGTCTTGCTGAATGATGTCAGTATAAATGCAAACAGCTGATCAACGTGAAGATTTTCAAACAGACTTATGTTGGTGTTACAATAAAAAACAGAACTCTGCTTTTACAGAAGACCCACTTTGGCAACAAAATCATCTCAAGGGATTTTAAGGTTAAAATACAAAGAAATGAAATGAATTATGGTGCACATTGGTCCAGGTGGTTATAGTATTATAAAGCCAGTTCACTGTGGGATGTCCCACTAAGCTTGAAGCAAGATAACTAAAGGCATGACGGGGTAAATCAAGCGGCCCTAACAATAAACTTTATAAAAAAAGGAAGGTTTTAAAGGTAAAGGGATGTTTCTCTACCTGTATTTAGGTGATTGTTATTGGATAAAATTGCATCTTGGATAAATACTGAAAAGAACTGCCCCCCTCAGTTAAAATCTGTCGTCCTGTGTTGCAGAGCGACAGCACCTTGTACTACTCTGTTATGTGCGACACCGAAATCAAGGTGGGTGAAATCATAAAGTTTTAGTATTAATGCAGCTCCATTACAAATATTCCAAATGATGTTTTCACTTCTGTAGTTCAATAACACTCGCACACTGAAAATCAACGATCTCAATGACAACGGGCCGGTATTTACAAAGGACCTCTACTCCGTCGAAGTCTCTGAGGTAAGGCAACTTTACTCTGTTGGAGTGGGACGCTAGATGTCCTACATTTTTATACATGAGTAAATATTGTCAACCAATCCTTGACTTTATTTCTTTATGCCATTGTACTTGTGTTATTAGTTTTTGGAAAGGGTAGAAAATATAAATCCAGTATTAACCTCATCCTAATAAGAGCCTTTTAAACAGGGGCATATGCAGTACAGAAGACCTTTTTACACGCTAGCAGCAATGCTAACATGTAGCATCCCAAAATGACAGAAACTCAGCTAAAAGAATCCACTAAGCATTAGCATCCAAACCAAAAACAGTTCAAACCCTGAGCAATTATATGAAAATGTAAGAAAAACATGAGAACAGAACTGTCAGATTTAGAGCTTCTGCTAATTTCTCCACTTGAAGCAAACCACATGAACCAGGAGTCATTCCCGGCTATCATTGGGACCCCCATGGGGCTGTCCCTCCATTCTCCTGAGGCGTTCATTACCGAGTCAGCCGATAGATATTTACCTGCCTAACACCTCTATCAAATCACTTTTTAGCTTCTACGTCCTCATCAGACATTACTTTACTCCTTCCTCTGGTTTTCTCTGGAAGTGGCTTGTGTGGACAGGACGCTGAAAAACAGGAGGAGGTTAAACGAGGAGCTAGGGGTGGGAGTTTTCAGGTTGAAACTAGTATGACTAGAAGTTTTAAAACAGAAAAAACATGTTTTTATAGGACTTTTTCCTTACTGCAAGATCAAATATTTAGTTTCATTCTCACATTATAGCATCTTTGATGCTTTAGTGTTCAGATTCATGTTATTTTGTTCGGGGACTGTTGATGAGGCTGTGAATGAGCAGCTGTAGTGGAGGAGTATATCAAAATAAATGTAATAGAGCTGTTGGCTTCAAGCTCATTTTGTCTGGCTTGCAGGAACTGCTGTGTAATTGTTTCTATGGGTATTTCACTCAATCTTTTCTTCTTTCAGACTCACAGTGTGAACACTGAGGTTCTCCGAGTCACAGCTGAGGATGCCGACAGCACTCCAGAAAACAACCGAGTGTCATATTCCATTGTAAAGAGATTATTTTTGTGTTTGAAATGCTTCATGAATGGAAACTAAAACTCAGTATGCTTGAAGCGATGTTTGCATTAAATATTTGAAGTCTAGAGCCATTATTACACGAACACCAGGATTTTCAGGAGAAAGTCAGTTAGTTCTGGTTTTTGCTGCAGATATGAATTAACTCTCTGGGATGTGTGGAGGGAAATGACTGTACTGTAGAAAATATACTGTGGAAATTGCTTTTTAAAACACTGAGAACAGCATGAAAAGAAATGTACTGCGACAACATTAACAACAACATTTGATGTTTTTGGTACATCAAACTTTCCCTTTTCCAGAATAATTCATCTGGCCAAATATAATAGATTTGAAATATTTACTGATATATTTGACCTGTATAAATGAGAATCTTTCAAACTTTCTTTCCAAAGGTCCCAGAAACAGACGACTTTCTTTTGACCGGTTCAGGAGCTTTTATTTTACAGAAACGTTTGAACTACAATGTCGTCCAGAAGTACAACTTCATAGTGACTGGCCAAGTAAGTGAACGCATCAACACTTCATTCTAGAGCCAAAAGACATGCTGTAATAAATTATCACTCGGTTCATACAGCATCTCCCTTTATTACTGTCTGCAGGACAGCGGAGGACTGAATGACACCGCTTCTGTAGAGATTACCGTAGCAGACTTTGATAACTTGAATCCTTATTTCCACCACAGTCTGTATCAAGCCTTTATACCAGAGAACCAGGTGAGTCTCCTAAATTCTGCTGGGTTTTCTCCCAGGTGATGTGGTTTTTTTTTAATATTTAGATGTCTCTGCACATAATATTATGTTCCCATAGTGTTCTCCTTTAGACATACAAGGTGTTACCTGGAAGTTTAATTACAGTATTTGATATCACTCTCATGTGTGTTACACATCGTAGCCTGGCCTTTTCCAGTCTATTCAGCCTGAGCCAATTAAAGCCCAGGATGGAGACACTGGAATCAACATTCCTGTAACGTACAGCATCGGTGCAGGTAAACCCAAACATACTATTTATAAGCTTTGAGTTTAACTCACTTCAGGTTCAACGTATAATATGTGGAATAAGATGCTAAAAAATGTATGATTTATCTGTGTTTAGTGTCTCCTGACACATATGAAAGAAACTTTGAAATAGACTCCAGCAGTGGAGTTTTGTCTGTGACAAAGGCCATCGACAGTGAGATGAGCAGTGGTTTGATCTCCATCAACATCAAGGTACCAGCATTCACACGTTTTCATCTCGTTTTGTCCTGAGGCAGGTCGGAGAGTTTTACTACATTTGTTAAAAGAAATGTGTGTATTTTTCTGAAGTTTTGCTCATAAAATGTTTAGAAAAATCTGAAAATGTGTTTGTATGAAGCGCAGAAGAAAGCATTTTTTTTACAAACTGATGGGAAATGTCATGAATCACACCTGTGAAGAGAACCTGTGGACTCAGACAGCATCGTGTGCAACGCTTTCTCCCCGCAGGCCGCCCAAACAGACGACGGTCTGAAAACAGCTGATGCTGTGGTGACCGTCACGGTGGAGGATGTGAACGACAACGCTCCAGAGTTCGATCAGACCAACTATACCGTAACTCTTCCAGAAAACTCTCCTGCTGACATGTTTCTGTTCAAAGCTGCTGTAACCGACCGCGACCAGGTGGACTGTACCACAAACACAAACACAAACACATTATCTGTCATTTGAATTTTGAATTTTATTCCTTTCCCTTCTTGTTACTCGTCCCTCAGGGAGGATTTGTGGGAACCCTGCGGATCCTTCCAGAATCTGCCCCTTTCAGCATCAGCCCCGACGGGACGGTCAGAGTGAAGAATTCCTCCGCTCTGGACAGAGAGGCCGCTGAAAAGATTATGTTTCAGGTAAATTTTACATTAAAGATGCTGTCAAGTATTTCTGTAAAATTCTGTAAAATTGTAAGAACCTACTGTGACACACGTGTAACGTCTTTTAGAGCCTCTGTAAAGTTTTCCATTGAGATTAATTTTCAAATTTAACTCATAAAGTCCCAACACACCTTTAATTAATTTCAACATCCTGTTCAGTCACGTGGCTTCGTGTGACTTGTTGTTGTGACATCAATTCCAAGATGGCGGTGTGCTTGGACAACAGCTGTGGAAAAACTGGCTCGTTTTAAAAAACAAATAAAGAAAACCTCCCCTCTCTTCCTCTCAGTGATAACAAAGCAAAGCTTGTTTTTCAGAAACCCAAATAATAAGTTTCAATAACAAGCCCTTGATTATATCTAACCAACCCAACTGTGGACCGTAGGGAAGAAAGAAAAACATTTCCTTAGAGAAATCTTGGAAGCCCCTGACTGAAGATTCAAATGACAGAATGTTGGAGCGAATTCTCCCACTCCACTAGAGTTTTTCAGACAGTTCAACAACATAAATGTTGAAATTACTGAGAAAGAAAACAAATTTAAACCATGTACAAAAATAAGAATATTGGTCATGCATCAGTCAAATGACAGAGAAATATCCCATGGTGTCCCACGGTGTCCCACGGTGTCCCATTGTGTCCTGCAACCATTTTCAGACCCTGCTGGCGTCTCTCGATGCCACATCACCCAGCAGGGTTTGTGCTGGGGTTTCTGGTGACGTTGGCCAGGAAGCACACTTTCCTCTAAAATCTGAAAAGCTGTGAACTCTGCACGTCAATGCAACCACCACCAGCTGTGAGAAATGTGATGTGCATCGTGTCTTCACTGAGGAAATAAATTGTTTTTATCTAGTCTAAGCTCCACTGAAAACATAAAACATGTAAAAAGTTATGATGGAGGGTCATTTTGCAGGTCCAATACTATAAAGATAAATGACCTTTACTCTAAGATACGGGAGAGTAGCTGGTTAAAAAGACATTTAGCTGTCATGGTGTGGCGGTGTTGAGGACCCAGTCGCAGACAGAACACAGGAACTAATGTTTTAATTCAAAACTCAGGAACATCATGAACCACACAACAGGGAATAAACTGCGAGGATCTGAAAAAGCAAACTGAAAACCAAGGGCTAAAAATACACTGAGAGACAAGTCAGAGCAGCAGGAACCAGAAAAAACACAGAACATGACGGTAAACCAAGAACATGACAGCGTTAGGCAGACATGTTTCTTTATCTATTCAGCATTTATTTAAGTGGTTGGACTGTATTACAATGAGTAAATGCAAATAAATATTTAATCATTCTGGTTTAATAAGCTAAAAAAATATGTCAAGTTCTTTTCACCGATCAATCAGATTTCCCAAAAAAGCCCAATGTGACGAATATGTCACAATACAGTTGTCTGGCAATGAGCAGTGGTAATCAGTTTTTTTAAGAAATGGTATTTATTTGGTCCATTTAGCCTATTTTATATTCAGTATCATTTTCCTCCAAGTAAAAGTGGGTCTGGGTTCTAAGGGGTTAAAAATAAAAGGGGTTAAAATAGGGGTTAATATATCTAATTTTTATTAATATTATTTACCACTTTGTTTCATTTTATCAACAAAAAGATTGAAGCAAGAGAAAATGATCCTCCCAACCATGATGTAAGAGCACAAGTCACGGTGAGCCTCCTGGATGAGAACGACAACAGTCCCACCTTCACCAGCAGCACGTACGAGGGAAAAGTCTACGTAAATCAAACAGTAGGAATGTTGGTGGTCCAGGTGAGTGGCTGAAATGACTCGGTCTCACTTAGAAATGTATTGTATGCCTAATTTAAGTCATGTAATTAATGTTAACATAGTTATTTTATATCTGTTTTGTAATTTCATTCCAATATTTTATTGTACTCTTATTTCCAAAATCAATTTAGAATTTTTGATATATTCCACTTTTCTGTTTTTCTTCTATGGTGTTCCTCAAGGTTTAATGTAAAGACACTTTTGTTTGTTTTCGCTGTAGACACCCCCACATCATCAGCATAACAAAGTACCTTCCATCCACTGTAATGCTAACAAACTATGTCTAAACCTGGAAACTTAAATGAGTCGTTTTATTAGCAGATCATATTGTGTCCAGGACTTCTCTCTGACTTGTCACAATATTCGAGGTATTTTCATAAAAAGTTTGAGAAGCATTGAAAAGAAACTGATTTTGTAACTCGAAGGTTAAGGCAGAAGATCCGGATGCTGGTGTAAACGGGCGCATCAAGTACTCCATTGATTTTGGGAACAGTGAAGGATACTTCGCACTCAGTGAAGACTCCGGAGACATCACTCTGGCTAAAACTATTCCCCTGGTGGAAAACAGGGTGTTGGAGTTCCCTCTTCACGTAACAGCCAAAGATGGTAGATCTGATTCATGTTTTTACAACATTGCCTACCTCTTTCACCAGTCAGTGACTTTAAGATTAGTCATATTCTGACTTGATGTTTCCTGTGATAGGAAAATAGCCAAATAGAACTTATAACCTTTGAAGCTTAAAGCCGGATTATTTGTTTTTGTATGAAACAATTCATTCATCTGTAGCCTCGAGATTGGGATCTTACAACAGATTCTAATGTTATTCTGTGTTAGGTGAAACTGTTAGCAGATACTTCTCAGTATATGATGCAACATTATCTTTGAAAGTTATCAGAGATAATCATGCTGAACTAAATTAAATTAGTTTAATCTTAATTGTCTGATTATTAAGATTAATATAAAATCAACAACTGTACAATAATGCCAGTTCAGAGCAGCAGAAGCAATTAAAGGTTTTTCAGGGTAATACAACAAATATTTTAAAGCAATATCATGTAAAAGCTGCAGGTTAGGAGTAAAATTATCTTAGTTTATTTTACAATAGTATTTGAATTGCCCTACTTAACCTTAAAACCCCTTTTCTGACACATTTTACACGTTGTGAGTTGCAACAACACATTTAAGTCCTAAAGAAGCCTAAAATGGGACAAGCTGAAGCTACCTTGTTTTGTTAAAGTAAAGCAGGTGCTCTCTGAATTCATGCAACCACATGTCATTAAAAAGGTAAGATAAAATTATGACTTAATATAATCATTTCAACTTCTCCTATAGGGGGAGTCTTATACCGTTCCTCCTCAGTCCAGGTGATCATTCGGGCTCCTGGTGACTTCAAACCTCACTTTCTACATGAAGTCTATGAGGGTACTGTAGAGGAGGAGCAGGACCCAGGAGTTTTTATCCTCAGGGTGAGATTAAACATGAACTGGAAAGACCAACGCTCTTACCAGTAACTTGTTCATCTGTTGGTAAATTAGGGAACTTATTTGTATGCTTTCAGGCTGACTTTTCTACAACAGGAGAGGTCCCTGTGACCCTCCAAGTTCAGACAGAAGCTGACAAGTTCTCCATTTCCCCCAACGGTGAATTTACCACCAAGCAAAAGCTCGACTATGACGATGGCCCGCACAACTACTCTGTGGAAATCTCCGTCTCCGATGGCTCCACCACTAACACCGCAGTCGTGAAGCTTCATGTCACCGACATCAATGACAACAGTCCTGTTTTTACCTCCACTTCCGTCACAAAATCTGTCCCAGAAGACTCAGAGGTGGGATCCAATGTTACCGTTGTCCCAGCTACAGACAAAGACAGCAACTTCAACAAGGAGCTCAGATACTCACTGAGAGGAGGAGAGGGGAGATTTTCTGTTGATCCTGTGAGTGGGATGGTGAGTGTGGCTGGGACACTCGACAGGGAGACCACAGCAAGTTACAGCCTTCTGGTTGTGGCTGAAGATCAGGGTCGTCCAGCCAGGTCTGCCACGGCCACCCTGACGGTCCAAGTTGCTGACATCAATGATAACGTCCCAAAGTTCTCTGAGGCCGAGTATCAGGTTGAGGTCTTGGAAACAGAATCACTGGGGGAAACCTTGGTAACTGTATCAGCTGAAGATCCTGATGAAGGAGCAAACGGGAGAATCATGTACACCATTCTTCTGCAAAGTCCCCCATCTGAGCCTGCAGTTTTTACGTTGGATGCTTCCAGTGGAGCCCTGAAGCTGGCCCAGCCTCTAGATTATAGTGAAGTGAAGGCGTACACTCTGAAGGTTCAGGCCTCTGATGGAGGGGCTCCTTCTCTAGTTGGGAATGGCTCTGTGGTGGTAAAGGTGAAGGACGTGAACAACAACCCACCTGAGTTCAGTAAGGACAGCTATGATGTGGCTGTCACTGAGAACCTGGCCTCTGGTGCATCCATCCTTACCTTAGAGGTCACAGACAGGGATGAGGTGAGTTTAGTCATTTGGTTCTGATGCTTCGTAAGATTAGATCCTTGCTGTGGATTTGTCCAATAATATGCACATTTGGTTGCAGAAACAGCTTCTTTATTAAAATACATGTTAGATTTGTGTCAAATGAATTATGTAAGCTGAGTGTTCTTTTCCAACCCCATTTTTAAAAAGGGAGTTGTGAGGCTGTGTAAAATCTAAATAAAACCTGAAATTTCCAAATTTCATGAACTCATATTGTATTCCCAATAGAACATAAACAACATAACAGATGTTAAAATTGAGATGTCTTACATTTCATGGAAAATATGAGCTTATTTTGAATTTGATGGCAGCAACATGTCAGTAAAAACGAGTTCCAGGGTGGTGTTCAGCACGGTGTAAAAAGTAGTTCCAGGGTGGTGTTCAGCACGGTGTAAAAAGAAGTTCCAGGGTGGTGTTCAGCACGGTGTAAAAAGTAGTTCCAGGGTGGTGTTCAGCACGGTGTAAAAAGTAGTTCCAGGGTGATGTTCAGCACGGTGTAAAAAGTAGTTCCAGGGTGGTGTTCAGCACGGGGTAAAAAGTAGTTCCAGGGGGGTGTTCAGCACGGTGTAGAAAGTAGTTCCAGGGTGATGTTCAGCACGGTGTAAAAAGTAGTTCCAGGGTGGTGTTCAGCACGGGGTAAAAAGTAGTTCCAGGGGGGTGTTCAGCACGGTGTAGAAAGTAGTTCCAGGGTGATGTTCAGCACGGTGTAAAAAGTAGTTCCAGGGTGGTGTTCAGCACGGGGTAAAAAGTAGTTCCAGGGGGGTGTTCAGCACGGTGTAGAAAGTAGTTCCAGGGTGATGTTCAGCACGGTGTAAAAAGTAGTTCCAGGGTGGTGTTCAGCACGGGGTAAAAAGTAGTTCCAGGGGGGTGTTCAGCACGGTGTAGAAAGTAGTTCCAGGGTGATGTTCAGCACGGTGTAAAAAGTAGTTCCAGGGTGGTGTTCAGCACGGGGTAAAAAGTAGTTCCAGGGGGGTGTTCAGCACGGTGTAGAAAGTAGTTCCAGGGTGATGTTCAGCACGGTGTAAAAAGTAGTTCCAGGGTGGTGTTCAGCACGGGGTAAAAAGTAGTTCCAGGGGGGTGTTCAGCACGGTGTAGAAAGTAGTTCCAGGGTGATGTTCAGCACGGTGTAAAAAGTAGTTCCAGGGTGGTGTTCAGCACGGGGTAAAAAGTAGTTCCAGGGGGGTGTTCAGCACGGTGTAGAAAGTAGTTCCAGGGTGATGTTCAGCACGGTGTAAAAAGTAGTTCCAGGGTGGTGTTCAGCACGGGGTAAAAAGTAGTTCCAGGGGGGTGTTCAGCACGGTGTAGAAAGTAGTTCCAGGGTGATGTTCAGCACGGTGTAAAAAGTAGTTCCAGGGTGGTGTTCAGCACGGGGTAAAAAGTAGTTCCAGGGGGGTGTTCAGCACGGTGTAGAAAGTAGTTCCAGGGTGATGTTCAGCACGGTGTAAAAAGTAGTTCCAGGGTGGTGTTCAGCACGGGGTAAAAAGTAGTTCCAGGGGGGTGTTCAGCACGGTGTAGAAAGTAGTTCCAGGGTGATGTTCAGCACGGTGTAAAAAGTAGTTCCAGGGTGGTGTTCAGCACGGGGTAAAAAGTAGTTCCAGGGGGGTGTTCAGCACGGTGTAGAAAGTAGTTCCAGGGTGATGTTCAGCACGGTGTAAAAAGTAGTTCCAGGGTGGTGTTCAGCACGGGGTAAAAAGTAGTTCCAGGGGGGTGTTCAGCACGGTGTAGAAAGTAGTTCCAGGGTGATGTTCAGCACGGTGTAAAAAGTAGTTCCAGGGTGGTGTTCAGCACGGGGTAAAAAGTAGTTCCAGGGGGGTGTTCAGCACGGTGTAGAAAGTAGTTCCAGGGTGATGTTCAGCACGGTGTAAAAAGTAGTTCCAGGGTGGTGTTCAGCACGGGGTAAAAAGTAGTTCCAGGGGGGTGTTCAGCACGGTGTAGAAAGTAGTTCCAGGGTGATGTTCAGCACGGTGTAAAAAGTAGTTCCAGGGTGGTGTTCAGCACGGGGTAAAAAGTAGTTCCAGGGGGGTGTTCAGCACGGTGTAGAAAGTAGTTCCAGGGTGATGTTCAGCACGGTGTAAAAAGTAGTTCCAGGGTGGTGTTCAGCACGGGGTAAAAAGTAGTTCCAGGGGGGTGTTCAGCACGGTGTAGAAAGTAGTTCCAGGGTGATGTTCAGCACGGTGTAAAAAGTAGTTCCAGGGTGGTGTTCAGCACGGGGTAAAAAGTAGTTCCAGGGGGGTGTTCAGCACGGTGTAGAAAGTAGTTCCAGGGTGATGTTCAGCACGGTGTAAAAAGTAGTTCCAGGGTGGTGTTCAGCACGGGGTAAAAAGTAGTTCCAGGGGGGTGTTCAGCACGGTGTAGAAAGTAGTTCCAGGGTGATGTTCAGCACGGTGTAAAAAGTAGTTCCAGGGTGGTGTTCAGCACGGGGTAAAAAGTAGTTCCAGGGGGGTGTTCAGCACGGTGTAGAAAGTAGTTCCAGGGTGATGTTCAGCACGGTGTAAAAAGTAGTTCCAGGGTGGTGTTCAGCATGGTGTAGCATCTCTTCTTTTAACATGTCTGGAAACATCTGGGAAGTGAGGAGACCAGTTGCTGGAGTTTTAGGAGAGGAATGTTGTCCCATTCTGGTCTGATGCAGGATTCTAGCTGCTCTACAGTCCTGGACCTTGGTTGCTGGATTTCTGCTTCCATGATGCTCCAGATGTTGTGTATTGGTGAAAGGTCTGGACTGCAGGCAGGCCAGTTCAGCAGCCGGACTCTTCTCCTGTGAAGCCATGCTGCTGTGATGGATAAAATAACGACGTTTTCATCCATCTGACCACAAAACAGTTTTCCATTTTGCTTTAGATAATTTTAAATGAGCTTTGGGGGCCTCCGTTGCTCTGTGCTGGGCAGAGGCGCAGCTCTTCTTGCTTCGACTTTCCTGTACTCCTGCTGGACACTTGGGTCTCGGGCCCCTCCCTGGGCAGCCTAGTCTGTTTTTCTTTCAACATTTTATTCCTGTTCTTTTGTTTCTTTATTCATCTCAATTTTTACCCTTCTGTTTCACTGTACTTTTTCTTTGTTTACCCAAACAGGTTCGGTATAAATATATCAGTTGACGGCAGAGCAAATTGATAAGAATACAAATAAAATATTAATAAAAGGAATCTAAAATATCAAGGCAGTCATATTTACATGATGTCTCCCTAAATCTGTGTGGCACAATTTGGCACACAAACCCCTGTTCTGCATGTCATGATGCTGGATAGGACAGGATTAAAAAGAAATAATAAAAATAAATGAAGAAGGTCACCGGTTC
>CM047978.1:1142202-1152810 GCA_026261665.1 Melanotaenia duboulayi
AAAAAAAAAAAAAGAAAGAAAACATGATCAGAAATGGAAGAAGAAACTAGAAAGTGACCTGCATGTCTTTGAAGCCCAGCTCGTGTAGAGTCTTTTCATCATAGTCTGTGGTGAGTTCATGGCCAGAGGAGATCATTCTAACTGGTCCCATCAAACCACCTGCAGGACAAGAAACAGACTTTATGCACCAACTGATGATGTTTCTCCCTTGTTGAGATTTAAAATCTCTTCCAACATTGATCTGGCCAAGAAGGCAGCACAGCCACATGTTGATAAAATACCACAAAACAAACGGAGACATAAAACTATCAAATACAACAAATAAGACGGCCAACATCAAGGACATGACTTGTCCTGGGATGAATGGGATGTGGGAGAATTGGGTTAGCTGACCTGGGAAATCTCCGGGCTGCCGGCCGCCCGGGCCGAACTCTTGCAGCTGAGCCTGCTGGTTCATCTGCTCCTTCTGCAGGTTCTCGTACCAGTGGGTCACCTCAGCCCTCAGGTCAGCTACCTGGTCGCTGGGATACATCTCAATGGTCATCTTTAAAAAACACAAACATGGAAATCAACTCTCAACCTCTCGGGTTTATTCTCTCGCCATGATTAGTCAGCCTTTATCTTTCCCAGTTTGAGAATCTAAGTTAAATGTAGGCGTTAGTGGGCTGAAGGTGGTAGGTTGTGGGTTCAGAGCTGGGGTCACCTTGTCAGGCAGACCAGCCGGCTGGCAGACAATCCTGAGCGGCAGAGACTGCTTGTCGCTCAGAGCCTTCAGATGGCTGCTGATTCCAGTGCCCTCGATCTGCCACTGTCGTAGGTGGTAAGCAAACCTACCGGAGCAGCACACATAACGCAGGGTTATCTTAATGTTTTATAGTCCTCAACTCTGGATTTGCAGGTTCACATTTAGAAGCCGGTGTGTACCTGCGCCGGAAGGCCTCCAGGTGTGTTTTGAGCATGAGAAGCCCCCTCTCAATGCTGGTCAGGCTGGAGTAAGCATCCTTTTCCAGGTTTGCTGAGGCAATCAGAAGGCTCTCCATACACTTCCTGATGAACTCCTGCTCCTTCTCCAGGCCCGTCTTTCCAGCTGTGCACATGCAAAATGAGCATTTCTTTCAAATTCATTGACACCTGATAAAATTTAAAGTTAATTAGTTGAAAACATAAAACCCTTTTCTCTGACCCACTGACTCAAACAGAAACATTTGCAAACATGAGCTTCATCAGCTGTTCATGTAAACATGAGCGTTTTACTGACCGTTGATGTAGTAGGAATTGATGTACTGGATTGCAGCGCGGCTGATGTCAGCAGACTGAGCTCTCAGAGCAATCCCCCACAGCTGGTCCATCCCACACAGCTGGACACACATACAAGTACATCAACCATCTTTAAAATCTACCAGGTCCTGATAAATCTCCCCCATGTTCTGGCCATGACCTGCCTGGTAAATTACCGTCTATGGTCTATAAAATATTATCAAACGCACTCGGTATGGACTTCCAACCCAGTGATGTAGCAGCTATTTCTGGTACCATAGGCTGAATTCATCCCACAATGAGGAAAAGGCAGAAAGATGTATTATTAGCTTTTTGGAAAACTAACTGCAAGAAGAAGAATACTGTTGCACTGGATATGAAAGCATCTTTATAGCTAACTGATTTAATGCAGCTCCTACAGTAAAATACTCAGAGACACGTTCTTTTCTGTCTGGGGCCCTGAACACTCATGCTTTTATCTTATCTTGTATTACTGTAATTCTGGTTTTACTTGTTTCAACAAGGCGACTCGACAGACTTCAGTTCGCCCATAACAGCCTCATCACCCCTATTTTATCAAGACTTCATTGGCTTCCAGTCAAATTTCATATTGACTTGAAAACTGTTAGTTCTGACTTGCAGAATGTCACATGGTCAGGCCCCCAGCTTACTGCGACTTGCTGTGTCTGTTCGGTCTTCAGGACAGAGCCTCCTGAAGGTCACAAAGGCCCGTTTTAAACCCGGGGACACCTGGCTTCTCAGGCCCTGTGATGGCCACACAGTACAAGGCGGTAACCCCACACACCTACAGTCAGCTAGTTTATCATTTAACTCTATTTAGTTTACATACTTGGTTAAAACGTTTTAGTTCTTTTTGTTTGCACGAACATTACGACACTACTGTATTTTCAACTGGAACTTTTTTTCTTGTTTTTTAAGGTGTATTTGTTGCTCTTCCTGGTGCTGGGGGAGCCATGTGGAAGCTTGGGGGCAGACGTGAGCACACCTGTCAAAGCCAGGGAACCGGAAGCGCCATGGGCCTGAACCAAGCCAGCTGCTTCCAGTCCTTATGGTTGGAGCAGTAAGTAAACTAACGGTTAGGATGTGTTTCTCTTAGTTTAATTTATTTCTTATTAAAGTTTCTCTTTGTTACCTGTCGGTTTGGTTTCTTTGTGTTACGTGTTAACAGTTTAAAGTTACTCTGAGTCACCGTTATACCTTTGTTTTTGTTCATTCGTCCTCTTTTAAGGGTCCAGATGTTTTGTGAGTATTTTTTGGAGTTAATAAAACCCGTCCTTTTTGAAACCACCCGTGCTCCTTGTTTTTTACCAGCTCGGCCCATCACAAGCCCCCAGACTCTGGAGTGACCTGTTTTTATTTATTTAGATTTGGTCATACTCTTATAAGAACCGAGCCAACCCTGGCTTTGGTTAGCACCGTGTTTACTACTAACTGGGCTTAAAGATATGCTAGTTATTAATAATTTATAGGTATAGTTTTATGTGCTTATCTTTTCTTCTTTTGTTTCTTTTAAATTTATCCCCCTCTCTGTTTTTCTGGGAAAGGGTCTGTGGGGCAGATGTTTCTTCTTTTTTTCCTCTTTGTTTCTTTCAGGTTTGAATAAAAACAAAAACAATGGGGATACTGACACAAATATATTACACGTATGTAATGACTATTTTGCTTGTCAATGAGTCCATCAAAATATTAACAAAAAACAAGAAAAAGAAGGAGAATGATTCAAGGCATCGCTGTGCATGTTTTGCTTCGGGAAGCTGAATGTGAGGGCTTGGGTACCTCACAGGTGGAGGCATTATCCAGTGTGCTGGTGGCGAGGCGAGCCAGGTTACAGAGGTGCTGAAAGAGATTGAGCCCTGTCATGCTGATGGTCTCTGGTTTCAGCTGAGGTATCTGCACACAAAATTATACAAACACAGACCATCAACATGCAGCTGCTGTCACAACAGGGGTGCATCATTAAGACGTAAAAACACATCACTAATCCTCACGTCTACACTGACTTCCTGCAAGCCAAAGAACTGATTTTAAAAGGCTGCTGACGGTGTTTAAGGCTCTGAATGGTTCTGGTCCAAAATATAGTTCTGATCAGCTGACACCACTTGAGCCAGCGAGACTTCATCTGTCTGGAGTTAGCCTCCATCGGCTCCATCGGTTTATCTGCTCCCAACATCTGGAACAAGCTACCAGAAGACCTGCAGCCAGGCCCACGTTTCATGGCTGCTCCGTGTCCTTCGTACCGTCTGCCATCAGGTTGTTTGGGTCTGCTGTGTGAAAATGAACTGCCTTTTAAGGATAAATAAAGTTGTCTGAACTGAACTTCAGTTCTTTTAAATTATTGATTGTGATGATGATACTATACCAATTAATAAAAAAGCATGTTAGAAACAACGGCAAGGCCCAACGGAAACAAATCACAGACACACAGGCTTGCATGTAAAAGACAAAACACACAAATAAAAACAAGTGAAAATAATAATTCATTTGAAATAATAATACAAGGGTATATAAAAGCCAAGTAAATTTACAGTCAACCTCTCAGACCGAGTGACAGGATGGTACGTACTTCACGTCTGCAGCAGCTCAGACGGACACCAAGCCAGAGCCTTTAAGAGACTTCTAAACGATGAATTAAAAAGCAGAGTGGAAGTCTTTGAAGCCAAAACGAGGCTCTTTTCTGCTTGTACGAATTGAAGAAATGGACGGCAGCATTTTGTACCAGCTGTAGGCAAACTACGGAGGCCTGGCTGAGTACAAAGAGAAGAGCGAGCTGAGAGGTTACAAAGGTTATAAATCTGTTTCCAGATCATACATCATCACGGTGGCATTGATAATGAGGAAGACAATTTTGGATTTCCAGTTTATCTCCATCTGTACCATCTGTAACTCTTCATGTCTTGTTTCTTCTGAGCATGTACAGCACACGTTGGGCTGCCTTAGGTATCAAATGTGCTGTATAAAAACTGCCCGTCTTTGCCTTACAGCTGGCTGTGGAAATACTGGGACAGTGTGGTGTATACATGCAGCCGGTACCTTCTCCAGAAACAGGTGTTTGTACGTCTCCATCCCCATAGCGTGCTGGTCCTTGCTGCGGACCTGATTGAGGAACCAGTGCAGAGCATCATCGTAGCATTCAGCATCCTCCACTAAACAATGCCACAAGATATCCACCTGCTCCAGACTCAGCCCTGAAAGACAAACACACAAACATTTACAGCTCAGTCCAACCAAGAAATAAAACCTGACCCTAGGAAATCCTTTCCTCACACTGACAGAAGACGTGTCTCAGTGAAAAGTAACCTGATCTGAACATGGAAACTAGAGTTCAATAAAAATTATTAGAAAAATGATTATTAAACTTGAATATTTTAAAGCAGTTTCTTCTTCATACCTTTAATTCATTTAAATGAAATTATGTAAAAGAAAATCTGTTTCCTCGAAGGGAGAAGCTACAGTTCCCTCACAGCTGAATTTTGTTGGGATGTTAACACTTAAAATCAAACGCAAATTAATCCAGGAATCGTGCAGCTCAACGAGCAAGATAACCGTCTTACTGAAGTGGTCCGGTGATCCCAGAGTGGAGAAGACGCAGGTGAGGAACTGCAAACGGACCTGGACCTCCGCACTGTGGCTGTAGCTGCAGCAGGACACAGTGTGTGTGTTATGAGTGTGTTCTGTGATCAACCCGAGCCGGAATGTGACGGAGAGAAGACGACAGACTCACAGTGCAAACTTGTGCCGTTGTTCTCGAACTTCCTGGATGTAATGTTGAAGGTTGTCAAAGAACAGTTTCATCATGTGCAGCTCCTTCTCAGCCCACCTGAAGACCAGTAACAACGTCAGCGCAGAGCGCACAAAGAACCACTAAAACAACATCAAAGTCATTAAATATTAAATAAATGACTCAATAAATAAATGAAAAAAAAAAAAAAGTCATTTGTAAATAAACATAAATCAATGAAATAAATAAAATGAAAATGACCAGAAGAGCTTTGCTGAAAATTTGCTGTGAAACAGACACCAAGGGGAAGGCTGAAATATTCATACGTCTATAAATACATTTTTTTTAAAATGACCATATTCCTAAAGATTTCAAGGCAATGTGCAGAGGCTGGCTGGGGCTTCTGGAAGCTTGCTTGGCTCAGAGGCTCGCGAGCTGAATGGAGGCTAACTGTTAGCAGCTGCTCCTTCAGCCTAGAGAACCGTCCTGGTCTAGATGAATCGGTGCCAACAGCCTGGAAATTCCAGTGGCTGCTAGCACCTCATGCTTACTTGGCCCTGTCCACGGGGGGGGGTAGGTGATCCAGAAAAGAGGTTGAATCCTGTGATAAACCTGTGCTCGAGGTTGCTACATCCTCCAACGTGTTAACCTGCAACACCTGCTTGAAGGAGCCATGACAACCCTGTGTGGGTTACGCCAGTGTGTGCACGTCCACGGAAAACCTACGAAAGGCATCCCCCACGGAGCCCTGAAATCACGCTGAAAATACCAACACAGGAAAACAGCTGCATCTGCCCCCGCCCGCTGGGCGGAGGATTTCCAGTAGATGGTACATGGTAGCCTACAGCTGGCATCTAATACTAAATCTGATGAGCTTATTATAAGCAGATGTAACCCAAGCGTAGCTGGGTCCAAGTGAAAGCAAACTAAGGTCTTCAGACCTTAGGTCAGAATTTCCCATCGGCACCTTAGAAAAAAAAATCCTCCAGTAGCCAATAATTTCCATGTAGCTGTAGGCTCAGCGCACAGTGGTATACCTATTTCACAGCCAATAAGATGATGTCAGTGGGGTGGGGCCACCACAACAACCCCTCCCCCCTGGAGAAGCTCATGTTGAGCATCAACCAGGACCCCCGATGATGAGGGGCATCCTGAGGGGTTACACTATCAGATCCAGGCCCAGATGACGGCAAAGTAACCCTATAATGTCTACCTGCAGCACCAGATCGCAAAGGCGGACCTGGAAATGGAAAACTTTGAACTGAAGATGAGAAATCCATGGAGACGTAGGCCAACAGGTCAGTGAATGACGACATGGCATAACAAAGTGTTTCTCTTTTCAGGTAATGAAGCATGCAATAAGAAGTTTCCAGACAATAAGTGAAATAAAAATTATCGAGTTGATCACGTATATGGTGACCTTCTGCTGGAGACAAGTTGGGCATATCCTGAACAAGACCTACCCCCTACCAAGCTATGTTCACGAATGTACCAACTTACCTACTGCAGTCATTTTGGAGAAGAAACACCAAGATTACCGTTTAGTCTAAGCTAACACAGTCAGCTCAAGGAGTTAACCTGCTTTTTGGAATACCCCCAAGGTGGATGGTGGTTAGCACACACTAACTCAGCAGGAGCCAGTACTGGCAGCTAACCGTTAGCGCCAGCTAGCTTGTCCTGAAGAGTAACCACCCAGCCGCCATCTTCCTACAGCCAGCATCGCCTTTCGTTTCATTCATTCCTCACAGTGCTTGTTAAACAGCGACACATTCCCAGCTGTGCCTCGCACAATCTTCCGCTGGTAAAATGTTTACAGTGGATAAAGTGCATGCTCGGGCTGGGACACACTGCCTGCACAATTTAAGAATTTGGCCATACCGTGAAATCTTTGAAATATGATGTGATAGGTGAAGAGAAAAAAAAGTGGAAAAGTCAAGTTCCTTCTGCATAAAAATATACTGAAACATGCTGTTTTCTGTTGTTGTTTTTTCTCATTTTCCTTCGGGTGTTGATACGTTGATGCAGGGCACACAGGAAAACACACTGTGGGCTGATTCTGGGTCGCTACGGTGGCTTTACTTACATAGTTATCCAGTGAGTGTCGTAGCTGGAGCCAAACTGTTGAAAAGTGCCAAAAAGCTTCGGTAGTAGACGCAAAGAAATCACAACTGACCTAAGGGAAGAGAAGGATACTGTCACGATTTTCCACAAGGACCAAACAAGGCGGAAACAGGAAAACTGGGAAGCTTTTCACCTCCCCTTTATGAACAATAACAAGAAGATTCTTTGGGATATTTTTTTAATTGAAGTTGTATGTAGTACTTGAGGGTAGTCCGTGTAGGTCTTAGAAGGATCTCATGGTTTCCTGACAGATGTGCTAAAGCCAAAACCTCCTCCACACCGAGTCACCACGGCAGCAAAGTCCTTCCAGCATCGGAAATTTCCCCGTGGGTGAATACTGTGTTCACACTGAGCCACTTCCGGTTCAAACCGCTTCCTTTGTATACCAGCAGAAGGGCGACGGGTCAACTAGACCCAGCCTGCGATTAAAGCACGATGAATGTTTTATAACCTGAAATGTTTCAGATGGTGAAAGAAAACTAAAACATGGGTCAGCATATAAGGGATCTGATTCTCCAAACCAGGAGTGTTTCTGTCCTGATGTGTTACTGTGTGTTTGGTGGTTCAGTTTTACTGCCCTGTGTTTACTGCCTGGCTTCCTGGCTTATTTTTGTAGTTCTTCCTCAGGTGTGTCGCATTGTTTCATGTTCCTGTTAGTTGCTGTTGTAGTTGTGTTCCAGTTATATACCCGCTGGTTTAAGTCTGTTTTTGTCAGATCTTTGCTGAGTTCAGTGGTTCATTTATTAAAACTTGTTCCTGCACCGGTCTGCGTCCTACCTGCCTCAGTCCTGCTTTAAGGTCCTCACCCCCCAGTGATGGTGTGATGAAGTCCTGTGAACGTGTTGAGTCTTTGTGGCCAATTTCTTCACCGAAAGTTTCACTGCTCGAGGCCGTTTAACAGCTCATTTGGTAGTACTGACATCAGCTGGTCATCTGATGTCCAGCAGTCCTCCCGCCACACCGGTGGCTACGTAAAGACGTAATGACTACACCGTACTGTATATTGAAATATTTTAAAACATACGAATAAAGTCTTGTTTTTTTCCATCTATTGGAGATATTGTGGAAACTGCTAAGAAGCCACTCGGAAACAATCTCTCACTTTTTAACACACAACCGCGTGTGGTACTCAGCAACATACAACATGGCGGCGCCCCTGGAAAACATCTCTCCTGGGAAACCTCGCCTTCAAAGTAACAACGCTCCTCGGGAGCCCCGTAAAGGTACGCAGGGTCAGGGTGAACCTACTTGTTACCACCTCGTCTACATTTTCCAGGGTGTGCGTGTACACAGTGGTGGCAGGACGTGCTCGTGTGGCTGGGACATCAGGTGAGAGGGAGAGTTGTGCTTAACTGATTAATTTCGACAGTGTTCATGCTCCGGTCATCCCTCTTCTTTGATGAAACTTCACCAGCCAACAAGGGACTGGAGAAGCAGCTTAAGGGCCAGTTTGTAGAAGTGAGCACACAGCTGATGAGTTTCAGCCAAAATGAAGGAAATTACAGTTAAAAACAGAGATGAGGGATACCTTACATGGCCTGGACTTATTTTAAACCGGGCGATGCCAGTGGACAGTTCTGGTAAAAAACAATGAAAAAACAGAACAAAGTGCGACAGAATCTGTGGCTCCTACCGATGATGGGCCAAGTTGTCAAGGCAACCTTCGATGAAGCGCATCCGGATCTGTCTGTCGGTGAACCAACACACCAACGAACACAGCAGCTTCTCTGCTTCATTGATCAAACCCTCCGACAGGTGAATCTAAAATGAAATCACACAGATGAACACTGCAGCTCTGAGGAAGATGGTTCAGTTCTGCATCATTTCACGCTTTGACTCGGATAGACACACTTCCAGTTGACTCAATGAGTCACACACTCATCAAAAGTGATGGAGAAAAGGTTGATATTTAAGTGTGTGAAAATGTGTGTGACCCGAGAGAATAATCTGACTGAAGCTCTTTTAAACACAGACAATAAATCTACAAGTCATTTGCTTTGGGTGGTTTGCTGCTCCACCATCTGTTAACCAGTGATCAAAGACATAATGAGACTAAAATTGTACCGCATCTTCATCCTGGACCAGGTCCCAGAGCAGAGTGTTCCCCTTCTTACAAACATTATCGAGGTTGATGTCAGTCACAGCATGGCTGGAGTACTGATGTTTATGGACAGCGGGACCTGTAGAAATACAAACCATTCACACGGTTAGCATCTTTGGATCTGGTAGGTTAACCTTTATTAACTTGTTGAAAGTTTAAAAAACAAAACAAAAAACGGTTTAATTTAATTTGAAAAATCTCCAAACATTTGAAGCTCTTGAGCGTGGCTAACCTTGAACCAAGTGCTCATGATAGATGGAGGCCAGGTTGGGTAGGTGCTGCTGAAGATGGGAGCTAAGCTCAGCATGGGAGTTGATTTGGACCAGCTCTTCCTCACAACCCGATTCCTCCCCGTCAAAGTCGGCCATGTTCTTCTCTGACTTGGCACTGACCTGGGAGCTGCTGCAGCTAACATCATCAGCACTTAACATGTCCTCCACCATGGGACTGAGGGAGGAAAGGAAAGAAAGAAGAAACGTAATTAAATATCTGAAAACGTACCAACTACGATGTGTATGGGGCACTGCAGGCAACATGACTAGTACAGTCCTACCCTTCGTGATGGTGATGATGGTGGTGATGCTGGGGCCCGATGAATCTACGACAGCTGAAGAGTTCACTGCCCATGGCCTCTCCAAGGAAGTTTCCAGGTCTTGGCATACAGGGGGGCTCCTGAGGTCCCTGAACCATCTGTGAGGAGCTGATGTCTGTGGACTGTTGGTGGGGCTCGGTCCCCTCTGGCCGAGCAGATGATGATGCAGAGCAAGCATCCAGCATCCTCATGTGGCTATCTAAAGATGCTGATGCTGCTGTTACCATGACAGCAGTCGTCTCTGGACCGAAGGGAAGGACTTTAGATTTGGCCCCTCCCCCAGGGCCAATGTGCCCCACCACATGGTTCGTCCCCTCACCGAGAGCCTCTCCTGCTATCCTCTTCCTCGACTCAGTTGGATCTCTGGCCACATTCTGCTGACTGCCTTCAGCACCTGAACCATTCCCCTCGTCTTCTTCCTCATCGTCATCCTCGTCATCATCATCTTCCTCTTCTTCATCATCTTCCTCTTCCTTTAAGGCCTCGCTGTCTGCCATGTCGTCAGAGTGCATCTCACTGCCAGGGCTGCCAGCTGATTGGCTGGCTCGGCTAGAGGCAACTTCGTTACTGGAGGCTTCGCTGCGGCCGCTGCTGCTGCCCGGTCCACTGCTGCCCTCCTCCACGCTGTTAGCCGTCTCATCAGAGCTGCCCTGCATCGACTCCTGAGAAAACAACACCACTCTTCTCAGACCTGGAGTTAGCTGAACGGAGCTATTTTAGGTCCGTCTGTTCTTTTTTTGTTTTGGCATATAGAAGCTCAACCCTTGATCCCAGTCAGCATCCAAACATTATTGTTCC
>CM047978.1:1168138-1178895 GCA_026261665.1 Melanotaenia duboulayi
CCCCCCCTTTTCGGCACCCCAGCCATAACACATCAAACTCAGAGGGCCAAAAAGAGCCAGACAGGAAATCAGAAACAGTGTAAATGTTTTCAGATAATTTTCAAAATAAAAGCCACTGTAAAGATTTGAGTGAACATTACATCATTAATCAGTCAGGGTTTAATCAGTCAACGTCTATCCTGAAAGTCGAGAATCACAAGATTCTCAACTTCTTCTGTGATCTCTCACTTCCAGCTAGACGGATGGCACTCGCAGACGCTTTGACCCTGACACGCTCCTGGTGTGGACCAACCCGCCACGAAGGTCAAACCAAAACTGCAGCGCACACGTTCCTGGTGTGGACCAACCCGCCACGAAGGTCAAAAAAAGAAACACAGCGCACACGCTCCTGGTGGACACTGGGGGTTCTGGCTCCACAGCTGTTCAGTCCCTTGAGTTCCTTCACATTGTTCATGGTGAAATGTTCTAACTTTCACTATTAAACATTAAACTGAGTTTTAACGTTTAAGTGATCACCATCATTTAGGGTTTTTCTCCAGCTACATTTCTTCCTGGAAGCTGGTGGTTCCTCATTCTCCTTCTAGTTTTTAATAATGCGTTGGACAGTTCTTAACCCAGTTTTAGTCGTGTCTGCTCTCCTTAGATGTCCTCTCTGCTAAATGCCAATGATCTGACTCTTCTTAAACAGACTAGCATCTTTTCCATGACCACAGATGCGTTTTTCCACAGAATTGTTTAAGAAATGACAAGCCACTCGTTTCATCCGTTGCGGCTGAATACCTTGTTGCAGCTAAAAGATGATCACCCATGCAGTAATTATCCAATAGGAGACTCCCACCTGTTTGCTTAGTTAAATCCATGTGGCGCCTTATTTATTTATTTTTTTTAAAGTAGCATGACTTCCTGAGGTTGCATGCAACTTAAAGAAATAGTCAGACCTCTGGCTGGTGCAGCAGTTATAAAACTGTATGATGAATAAAAACTATATCAGTTTTAAGGTATATCACAATACACCTTGAAACTTCTTCTCCATATGTGAATTAGGTGCAGAGAGAATTAAACCTCATTTTAAAACACTAAGTACAAAGGGTTTCCACTGACCCTGAGTCAGTAAAAAGAAAACGCCTGTTAAGTGAATACTGCCTCCCACAGATGCACGCATGCTGCAGCGAATTTAAGGTCGCAGGTCACTGCGAACACAGCACATGGGCCTGCCAATCATGTTGACAGAGCCGTCACAGCAAACAGCGCCCTGCTGAGATACCAAACCATCCTTCCTCCGTTATATCACACAGGTGGAAACCTTCTGCTCAGATAAACAGCAAAAAGATGAAACTTTAGGGATTAATTCCTATCAATGATCCGTAATCAGATGCAGTTTTAGTCAGAATCAAACCACAAATGTCATATTCTAGCACACAACATGAAAACACGTTTAAGAGCTGATTACATAGATCCACAGAATTTAGCATGTTTGATCACAAGACACTTATTGTGCAGTGGGCTGGACATTCAATCAGCTGTAGAGAGGAACTCCACCAGGCTGAAACATGTCATTAAACCAATAACAATTTCCTTTTTTTAACCTTGTCCTGTCCAGCAACGTGCCAAGCAGAGCGATGGCTGTGCCGTGCCAAGGGGAGCTTTATGTATATCAGGCCCCTCTTAATGATTTAGGTATTATTAGATTTGTCTATTACTGAATTTATATTAATGCTGGACCTGACAGGGGGTTGGAAGAAATGAGTAAACAAGAGAAAACCGGTGAGATATAAAGAGACAAGGATATGCCAAATAGAAAGTAACAGCATGAGCTAAATCTAAACTGGAAAAACCAGGCAGCCAGCTGCTACGCCTGTAAGGAAACAGAAAACCACCTTCAACATCTTCAGCACAAACAAACCACCCCACAGCACGAATCCTAGCCAGCCCGCCTCAGAGCAGACCACGCATCTGCCCAGAGGAGGCAGAGGAAGGCCCCAGCCAGAGAACCCACGGCCATGAAGCACAGGCCCCAGGAGGTCAAGAACAGCAGCCTCCAGCCCCATCAGGTGCTGGCCCCCCAGAGCTGGACATCTCTGATCTGATGCACTCTTATCACATTGCTACACGGACACTACATATCATTTTATTGTGCTAAAATATTCAGAAATATTTTTAAAGTTCACAATTAAGAAAGGAAAACAAAAGGCACAAAACTGAAACATGTCGCTAACTGCTCACACACCCGACTGGCCTCATATAACCTCAGTTAGCATAACTGGATAAACATCATCGAGCATCACTTTGACAGCAGCGGCCACAAGAAGTTGTGGAACAGAATTATCTCGCTTTAATTCATAATGGAAGGTCTGGTGCACCCTGTGTGCTCTGGGAGATAATAAAGAAAGTATTTACTCGTTTTCTCAGTGTTTCAGGAAATCTAAAAAGCTCTTATGGTGGCTGCTGCTCTGACACTTCTGGGTCTTTCTACTCAGGAAGGTTTTGTTTAAGATCCCACGTTAAGAATTTCAAATGGTGAACAATGAACAAGACCTTGTTTCTTTTCGTTTTTATGGACTGGAACTAGCGTTGTGAAATGTGAACTTGTGAAACTGAAGAAATGTAATTTAGTTTTGTGAGGAAGAAGTTAACAAGCCTGCACAGACCCCAACTGGAATGAAAACTAAAAGTTCAGCCCAGTCCCCAAAGGAAAAAAAGTCAGCCACACATTTACCCACAGAACTGGTAACCACATGCAAAAACCAAAGAAAGTCACGTTTATATTTATTCTCCTGTAGGGCTGGGCAATATATCAAGATTTTCAAATATATCGAGACTTTCTGAGACGCGATATAGAAGGAATATCGTTTATATCGAGATAGCTTGTTTTGAGGTAAAAGCATCTTTTCTTTTGCATTTTGCACAGCTGTATTTTTGTTATGTCTTTGGAAAGTATTTTAATTCATTTTGTTTTAGGAGCATTTAATTTGATATAATAAAACTACTTTATTTTCAGTCAGCTGTTTTAATGCACATGTGCTGCTGATCCTTAGTAAAAGTATATTTAGCACTGAAGGCTGTAAATTACAGCTGTCTCTTTGGTTACTTGACAAAAATATATATTGTAATATATATCGTATATCGTGATTCGGGTAAAAAATAGAGATATAAGATTTAGTTCATATCGCCCAAAGAGGTGTTTTCTTTGTTCATATCTGCAGCACCAGGGGTTACCTGAAGCAACAAGATCGTTAAACAGCAAAAAACACACATCCTTGTAGAATGTTAAAGAAAGTAAGGATCTGAACTGGAGACATACCAGCCCGATCAGCGGTTAGGTTTCTCAGACCAGACCAGCTTCTACACAGCCAAGCAGACGAGGACATGGAAAAGCTGGAAATCTAACACTTCCTCATGTCTGGACGAGTGAAACCAGTTGTGATTAAAACCATTTGTGACAAATCATGCGTCATTTCCTTCGTATAAAACATGAAATTTGTTGTTTTTATAGAATCATTGCTACATGTGTTCAGTGTAAACCTGCTGTTTCCTCACAAAAGTCTGGTTTATGCTGTCTTCAGAAAGACTGCCAGACTCGCTTGTTGTTGGCTTCTTGCTTCGTAACTGTAATCTTGACAAGTAAAACAAGATAGCAGCTCATCGCATGAGCTTTCATTTATCTTTAAAATAGCAGTAGAGTGACCCGAACCAAGTGCAAACTGCAAACTGACTCAGCTCCTTTTCATCCCAACAAAAGGTTTGAAAGCATCTTTTCATGAAATCCTTGGCTTTCGTAGCGATTTCAAGCAGGACCCTAGCGTGTATCTGACCATTTCCGCTACTTTAATAACAGGAACCGTCAAAACACAAACGTAAGACATCTTCCAGCAACCGAGAACGTTTCTCCACACATGCTCTGGCTTATAATGAGTAGGGTTGACTTTATGCTAAAACAGGTAATGAGGTGGACGTGGTGTCAGGTAAACACATGAACCAGATTTAGTTAGTCCTATAACTTGTTTCGCTCATGATACAACATTGTGCAAATGTGCACACAAATGAAAATAACAGTGTCAACTATTGAAAACAAAGAGGTATTTGTACATTACATGCTCAGTAAAGCTAAAGATTTTTTTACATGACCAACATTTTCCTTCTGACTGGAAAGGACATAAACGTAAACATCCAAACTTATTCATACACACTACAAACTGTTGAGGTCTATGGGAAATTCAATGTTAAATACAATTCAAAATAATCCATGCTGTCCTAGAGCATCCCCCGCATTAATTAAAAACAGCTCTTCATCAACTTGAGGTGGATAACAGCAGCTCTCAGCTGCGTGTTTGTGGCAAGTCATGGCTAAAACAAAAGAGCTCAGTAGGACCTGCAACCACACACTATGGCTCCTCACAACTTGGGAAAAGGGCTACAAGGCCATTTCTAAATGCCTTAGTTCCAGTGGCCACAAAACAAAATATTATTTAAAAAAATGCTCGATGCTCAACACTGTCTTGGAGGACACCTACACTGGTAAGGCTGATGGTGAAAAAGAATCCGAAGATCACCACCAAGGACATCCTTAGGAATCTGAGCCATGTAGTCAACACTGTTAACTACGGGTCCACGGATGCAGACCAAACTTTCCACATAGGGCACACAAAAGCGTAATTTCATCAGGACAAAGAACAACACTTCTGGTCTTCCATTTTGGTGTTGCTTTGGGATTGTTCTTCAGCCAATGGCCCAGGCAACCTAATCAAAGTAACTAGCACCATGAAAAAAAAGCTACATCCAGCAGGCAGTCTGCAGAGAAACTTGGCCTTGGGTAGTCCTGGACATTTCAGCATGACAACAATGACCCAAAACACACAGCACGAGTGTGAGGAAATGGTGAGATGACAACACTGTGAACGGTTGGCCCTCTGACTGGAATCCAATTCTCAACTGAATTAAGAAGGATATGAATAACTTGAGATTACTTTTTTGGTGTTGTTCAAATGTAAATTAAAAACTGTTCCAAACTAAATCCATGTTTATCGTGTTTCATAGTCAGCTTCAGATTAATTGCTAAGTTTGATAAATAACGGCAATATTACACTTGTGATTGCTAGCTTAAGTTCACATTAAACCAGTTGGTGAAATTTATTTCAGTGGCAACATTAAATACATCTCTATAGCTGACATCAAAAAAGAATGTATAAAAGAAACCAGTCGAAAAAATATACCCAAGCAACCGATGCTCGCCGACATGCTTATGACAAAATATGGGTCTGTATTTAGCCATAAATCTTCAGGGCTAGCTTAGTTGCTACTAGCTTAAGTAACGTTTCACGCTTTCGCCAAAACATTTTCATAAATGTTCCGTTCGTGTTTAAGTGTCAGCACAATTAACCGCGTGTGTGTTGCTAAGCGTTAGCAGGCCATTCTGAACTGTGACTGTGGCCAAAACAATGGGTGTCAGTGGAGTGGACAGCTAGCAGACTGACCTGACAAACACATCAAACAAAGTCAGCTTGCTCGCTAGCTTAACTGGCTAACTTAGCCTGCTCTCTTCCAAATCCATGCAAGCCGCATTCTAACAACATCAGCATCTTTCACCATCGCTGTTGTGTCAAATGATCCACAGTGATTAAGTATTTTAACTCACAACTGCGATGTCACATGCAAAATCGATAAAGATACAGACTTTCAAACCATTTAGGAGCTAGATTTCTATGAGAAGTGTTTGACAAATCCGAGGCCCAAAACTGACTGCAAATTTGGAAAAGAGAAAGGGATCAGCGTTTATATCAGACACAATCCCACACGAAAACATGTCGCCAACTGCAAAAATACACAGCCGCGATGTCATTTCTTTTATTGCTTTATGGTTTGAAAGTCTGTATGTTAGGGCGAGCTGATAAAGAAGAGGAAGAAAAAAGGACTAGTCATATTTAGCTTGCCATCATGCTAACATGTTTCCATCAAGCTTCAATGAGCAGTGATGCTAACATTATGCTGCTAGTTCAACGTCGACTGATGAAAATAAAAAAGATATTTGTATACTTACTTTCATTTAAAACCTCCACCAGCTCGGCGCAGTTCTCACACATTGTTCATGAAGCGGAATACTGAATGCACCAACTCAAACCATTGCACTGGAAACAGTTGGTGGTTGGTAGGTAGTTGATTTGGGGGTTAAAAAAGGCCCAGAGGAGGGAGTGATTTGTTCAGGTTAGGCCACTGAATAAATCCTGGGGAAACAGCAAGGTGGAGGACGTGATCTGCATCCAGATGACGATTATGTATACCAATAGGTAAGAGGCACTGTAGGGTAGAAGTCGAATCAGTCACCAATCTGAGCGATACTTGAGAAAGTAGACACAGCAGCCATGTTGAAAAAGGAAGGGAGGGGGTCGTACAGCATGTAGGAGGTTCGGAACTTTCCGTAACGTCTCGGACTGTCATTCGTTATACTTAGGTAATCTCACGATAACTCAAATATTCAGATCACATTCACATGACCTCAAGGGCAAAGATGTTGAAGACAAATAATCATGTTGACGCAACTTTTTTTTAATGTATAGTAAGTAATGTTATATAACTAATAACTTGTACCGGATAGGTGAAACCAAACTGGACGGTTGTCAACATGCAGACGGATTTGATAAATTAAATAGGTGTTACCCCCATGAAACAATTCACGTTTTCCACGATTCAAAGAAATTTCACTGTCCACATATGGCTTATTTATTTGGAAATTGATGTTAGCTAACACAAATTATTGCACAATTACAATTACAACAAAACTGAGACTTTGTGTAAAATTTAATTAAAACAGAATGTAATGATATGCAAATCTCACACATTTTATTCCCAGTACAACATAAACAACATGGAAAATGTTAGCTCATTTTTAAATTAATAGCAGCAATTTTGTTTTAAAGTCTAAGCAAATCATTCATTCTGGTTTTATCTACATTTTGCAGTGTCTAAGGCTTGTAAAAAAAAAAACAAAGAAGACGCCAGCAGCCTGAGGAATAAATGGTGATTTCTCCTCCTTCCTGTGGGCAGACCACTCCAGTTCCTGGTCGAGAACCACACCTGCTTCCTCCCCATCAAAGCAGACTGGCTGGCTGGGTTTTAGATCTCCTGACTCCAGTCTGTGAAGGCCTCCACAAGGTCCCTGTACCCCCCTCCTGTCCATCGCTCACACATGCCACAACAGCTGTCCTCTGAATACCTCTGTACATGGCAGGACTCGAGTTGTACCTGAAGTCGGGTGTGTAGAGGGTGGAAAGGAGCTGAAACACCACATGAAACAAAGAAATAGAAAAAACCCTGCCAGCAGTGTAATAATGTTAGTGTTTGTTTTCAGTGTGGTTTTACTTTGAGGAGGGAACTTCCCTGTGGTGCAGCGCTGCACTGGTGGCCTTCCTTTCTGATTAAATCTCAGGGGACTGCCTTCCTCAGTCAGTAATGTGACAGACTGGGTGGCATTAGGTGCAACCATATTTACCACGGTGTTCAGGGAGATCAGTTCAGCCAAGCATCACATTTACCAAGTGTCACAGTTCTTCACTGTTTCATATGTTGTCCAGGGACATGTTTGTTCTGTAGGTAATAAAACCATCTTTGTTTACATCACAGATGTTTAGTGAAAATAACCAACTTTATTTTGTCATAGTACTCAGACAGGTTTACAAACAGAACAGTTTGTTTACAAACAGGACGGTTTGTTTACAGCTTTCCTTCTCATCCAAACCAGAGTAAGGGAAGTCCTGAGACTCAGGGAGGTGGAGCAAAGGGGAGAAACAAAAAGCTGTAAAGCGCTCGTGGTAACTTGGAAATAAGCAACGAAAACTTTATATTTTACATATTAACAAAGAGGAGAGCGGAAGTGAGTAGAGAGGGATTAAAAATAACTTTCAGTTCTTACAGGTATAACAGAACCACGAGGAAGAGTTACCACAGATGGCTTTCCACTCACACACACACAGAAAAATAATTGTATAAAATAAGTTGGTGGAAAACAATAAGAACAGAAACCACAGCCCTGAACTGATTCTCATTTAGATATTGACGGTGACTTTATGCCGGGTCCTTCCCATCGCCCCCAGCTCTCTTCAAACACACACAAACACAATTAAAAGGAAAAAAGTTTTTCAACCAGAAGCCTCTTTGTTCCCTTCAGCCTTGTTTGCTAGCAGGTAGCTGCGGGTGCATCAATCACACATCTCCTCAGGCACCTCATGAGGGTTGAGGATGCCCGGCACCGACATCTGAAGCTTCCGTTTCTCCTCCTGGGCATGGCGAAGAGCCGCCTCTCTCTCCTCCAGGAAGAAATCTGAGGTGTCCTCACCAGCAAACTCCTGCAGGACCACATACACACAAGTTAACCCAAACTGGGTTTTCAGCTTCAGGATGCAGTGGACCCTGTGTTCCTCCAATTCTGACACCACAGGTCAAATACTTTCTTACACGTGTCATAAGTTGTGGCTGCTTCTATAACTGAGCCAGAGTGGTAGCCACTTTGAAACCAGTCAGCTCTGCCAGGTTCTCTCGTTTCTCACCTTGATCTGCACCAGGAAGTCTCTCAGGTGCTCTTTGAAGGCCGGGATGTCATGATTCAGGCTAAACAAACCCGTTACAAACACCTTCACCTGGGCACTGGAAATAAGGAATTAGGAACAAATTTTAAGCTCAGAAGTGTCAAAAGCCCATCACAGCCTCTAGAGATAAGACGTTTCTTTTGCTTTTAACAACAAACACAAAACAAAATTCATCCGAAAAATATAAAATAATTAGTTGGACCAAACCATGAAGGGGAAATCAGGGGTTCAAAAGATCCTTTGGAGACTGCAGACAACCTTCATTAAAATTTCTTTACCATACTGAAAATCACTTCCATTTTTTCATTTGACTCCTTAAGGCCGTTTTTCCAGAAAAACATCCCAAAAACACAAACAAAAGTGTTAACCAATAATGGACCAGAAACACACAGCTCCTGTAATTAGATCAACCTCCTCAACTGTGTTTATCTGTTTACTTTTGCAGATGTGGGAAGGCCGATTTCAGCAGGTTGGCCGTGTACTCCTGGACATGCACCTGGTTGTTGCCGGGGTTGGTGGAGCTCAGAGCAACACGGACTTTACCCTCCTCCACCAGGTTAAACATGTAGGCCAAGATGGTAGCATGCATGGTCAGACCTGGACACAAACATAAGAAAAATAATATTTTAATCTTGCAGTATCAGACGCGTAGTACCACATCGTTATGCAGCCAGGTGTGTCGTGGTCTCTGCCTTTACCTGCAGTGTGAGATGTGTCCGTCACCACAGAGAAGATGTGCTGCAGGACGTCACAGAAGTAGGTCTGGTAGAAGCTCTGAGCTGCTGCTTCCTCTGCTGACACATTCTGCAAGAGGGTGTAGAGAATCTGCAGACCTGAGCGAGATGGAGACACGCATGAAGCAAGCAGAGGTTGGAAAGAAGTTTCAACAATCTACACGCCAGCATCAAAGTGTGCTTCAGCCAGCTTCACAGCCGGAGCACGATGTGCACCACACCTCACGTTTTTCACTTCGGCTCCAATGTAAACCGAACCGAGTCTTCACTCCAGCCTCATAACACACACACACACACACACATTCTCTCTGTACAACAAACACTGGAAAAAGCCACCATGTCCACATTTAGCCATCATGCTCAGCTACATACATACAAGCTCCATACAAGATCCCTGCACTGTGTGAGCCATTAAGAAGTCATGACACAGGATGGTGTGACAACGCGTTAGTGCTTTTAGCTCGTTCATGTGCAGGATTGGGTAAAGAATGGGAAAAATGTCTAATGTGGAGCTACACCGGAGACATCTTTAAGCAAATTCCTGACAATTTCTGCACAGATGCTCGGCAATATGAAGGGACAACGCTTCAAGGGATCATTAAGTTTGTTGTACAATGTTCTCAATGTTACTATGAGGCTGGCCTCCACAATTCCAGTTCCCAGGGACGGGAACACCCCAAGTCTGGCACGCAGTTTCTCAAATGGGGAAAATTCCCTGAATTCTTTAATAAAAAAGGAGTAAAGAATGTTTGTGCTGCTTCTCAGTCATCCAGGGGATGTTCACCGTAATCCTAAGAGCTTGACTAAAAGCAACTAGACCTCTTTTTCTCGACTATCATAATATGAGTAAAATATGTTCACCGTTTGTCGTGCAGCTTATCACTAGCGCTGTGTCCGAATGTCCCCTACTCCCTACACAGTGCCCATAGGGGCCACGCCATTTTGTAGGTGTCTGAATGTCCAGAGAGAAAAAAGTAGGGCACTCAAAATTACCCACAATGCCTCTTGAAAACTAGTGAGCATCGATGCTCACCAGACGGTTCAATACAGACCACAATGCATTGCGGGCAGAAGCTCAACATGGCGCAAGGAGGTGGAAAAAGAATCGAGCGGCGCGAAATGAGCGATAAATCTAAGTATTTAATTAATCATACTCATAAGGAATAACAATAATATTTACACAACTTTGGACTGGGAACGACATCTTGACGCGCACTGTGGTTGCCGTGGTGACAGCTGGAAGTCACGTGGTCTGCGGTGAGGAAAAAATAGGCAGCTTGGTGTCCGAATCACCAAGAGAATGAGTCGCTATGGGGTGTGCGTAGAGGTGGACATCCGGACACAACCGTTGTGTTAACGTATTCATTAATGCAGCGCTTGCTGGCTGACCACGCATTACCGCCGTACCGTGCTCATATAACGGCTTAAAACGGATACAGTATTTCTG
>CM047978.1:1211955-1225512 GCA_026261665.1 Melanotaenia duboulayi
AGCTAAATAAAACTCCTTTAGAGACGCCGATGTTACCAGACTTTTCAAAAGGAAAATTAATTTATATTTTTAATAAAGAGCCACCGTAGGATGTTTATTTTTGAAGAACCACATTTTTATTTCTGTTTTTAGGTTTTAAAATAAAGAAAAACATAAAACCTTTATAAAAAGAGGATAAACAGACTTTCTGCTAAGGGATGTAGATATTTGTGGAAAACAATGTGAAAACAGTTTCCAACCTAATAAGAATAGATAAAGAAAATATTACGGGTGCTTTTAGTAGGGTGGCATGGCTCAGTGGGTAGAGTGGTTGTCCTGCAGCCCAAGGGTTGCCGGTTCAATCCTGGTCCAGAGAGTTCATGTCGAGGTGTCCTTGGGCAAGACACCAAACCCTTAATAGCTCCTGATGGGTCGTGGTTGAGCGCCTTGCATGGCAGCAACATATAAAGCATTGTGGATAAAAGTACTATATACAGGCCATTATGTTGTGGAAATTCAACCCAATTATTTCACGAAAAAGTGCTCAAATAAAATAAATAAAAACTGCATTTGTTATTATATCTAAAGTTGAAAGATTAGTTAGTTCTTTAGCATGTTTAGCCGTGTAGAAGGAGCCACTGTGGAAGGTCCAGAGAGCCACTGGCAGAGTCGCAGGTTGGAGACCCCTGACTTCGTGTTTGTAAACCAAGATTTACTGCATTTTCTTCATATAGCTGCAGGCCTTCTTTTAAAGGAAAAGAAAATTTTGCACATAACAATGCAATTACTTTCAACATGTCATGCAATTGTGATTAAAAATTGTAATCATTGCCCAGCACAAGAAAAAAAAAACATTCAAACTTTTGAACGGTAGTGTATATATATATATGAGAAATATATAATATGTATGTAAAATAAATAAAATGAAAATGTGTTAATGAACTTTGTGGAAACCTTTTATTTTCTTGAAGACATTTCAGGTTGTTTTTTCAAAGGATAGTTTATTAAATGTAAACGTCTTTAATGTACTTGTACTAATTTGCACTAAAAGAAAGGAGAAATGTTTTCATTATTTATAGGTAGCTGTGTTGTTACTCCACCGGTCGGCCCACTTGAAATAAAGTTGGGTAAATTGACACCACTTGGCTGAGAAACGATTCTACAGGATGATAAGTGTCCTTAATTTGTTGCTAAAACAAAAAACCTTTTATTATGTCAAGAATAATGAAGAATGTAGGGATTTTAGAAACAGCCCATAAAGGTTTAACAGAGTTAAACATCATTTTTATTCTTGATTTCTATACTTGTTTCTTGTGTCTTAAAAACCCTAGAAGGTTTGGTCCTCCTCGCTTGGTCTGTTAAACGTTCTCTGAGCTCTTCTTCATGGCTGAGATTTCTGGCATCACTGTCCTGCTTCCTGCTGTCTACTGTCAGCATCACTGTCCTCTGAGAAGTCCTCATGATCATCTGAGTAATGGTAACTGTCATCAGAATAGTGCTGATCACTGGCATGGTAATCCTCTTCTGTGTGCGGACGGCGGCCATCTTCCCCATCCTGGTGGTTTACTGGTTTATCACCCTCCTCCTCATCCTCGCTTTGTCCTTTCCTGTCAGAAGGATCATCAATGTCTTCATCATCCAGGAAGACCTTTCTGTAGAGAACAGGTTCATAGTCCATGTCTGCCTCTTTCAGGTCCCTAATGAGCAAGAGAAAAACATCGGCAGCGTGATTAGCTTTGAAACGTGACCTCCACTTCACTCTCAATATGTTAGATATGTGTAAAATATCCGAATGATTCATTTTTTCCTGGTAAATGAAAAAGATTTGGGATTTACCTGAGGCAGTCATCACTTATCGAGGAGCCTTTGCTCTGAGTGGCGGATGCAGCTGCTTTGCTGCTGATGAACTCCTCCGTCACATCACATCCATGCAGGGTTTGTGTGTAGCGCTTCTCTGCTGCTTGTTTGGCATTTCTCTGTTATCGGTGAACAGGATCAGAAAGTTAGCTCACTCAGCAACTAGCCAAAGCTCCATGTAAGTTTCTGTATGAACTGCACGCTGGACTTTCCTTTAAACGGATCTTCCTCTGAGGGGCATCGCTCAGCTGGCTTAACTGTTCTTATTAAAAATAAACTGAACTAATGGTTGCACAATATTCCCACTCATCACATTTAGTAGTTTTCCAGTTGGTCTTTCTCTGACTTATTTCTCTGTTTTTAGTTGCCAGTGAAACCTCCTGACCTTCCTCAGACTGATGTTTAACAGTGCAGTAAGTGGTACCCAACCTGGGGTCCGGAACCCCCTTGGGGGGTCCCCAAAGAGCACAGGTGGTCCCTGAGGCTTTGAACATTCAGAGCCATTGTGATTAATGTCCCAAATTTAGAAAAAAAAAAGCTTTGGATTTATCCAAGGATAGGACTCAGCTAGAATCTAGTTTTTATGGTGACAACCCTCCTTTGAAAGCATAAAACCAGCGTGGTTTCAGCAGGTGGGGCAGGGCTGTTCACGGCTTTTTAGTGCTTGCATGAAGGAAATAGATTGGGAGCCACTGCAGTAAGATAAGATGTAAAATACATAAAGCTTTTAGTTTTTACTCAAATATCAAAGTTTTTAAGAAGCGTCTGTAAAAAGTTGGGACAGGATCAACAGAAAGCTGGAACAGCTGGAGGGGCATCAGCAACAGGACTGGGTCTACTGGCTGAACTCGTGTTTTTATGTCTAGCCAAGCTGACGCACGTAAGCCGGTGATTTCATGTAGGCTACATGTATAATTAGTTCGATGAACCCAGTCGAACCCAATCGGCCCGGCAGAAGCTGCTTCAACCCTGATGGATGAAAGCGACCCAAACACACGCTGTGAAGTTGAAACAAGTGCTTATTGCTGACAGAAACCCGAATCCCTTCATATTTCTTCTTTTCCAACATGCATTCAACAAGTTTAGTTTCTACATTTCTGGTTACGAACTCTATTTTCCACCAGATATCCATGTAAAAAGTAAACTTGAGAACATACTTCCACAGCCTTACACGAAAGAACTGGCTGAGTTTCTACTGAGCGTATAGAAATGAAACTGTGCTGTGTGGCGAGGCTCATGGGCTTTCTGTGTTGTCTCTGGACCAGACGCCATTCACCTGTGCAACCTGCTCCAGCAGCAGCGGCCTTCCCTTCACTCTCTGCTGCATCTCTTTAATCTCTTGCTGGTATTCCTTTTTGCGCTGAAGGTCTTGTTTCCTGTAGAAACAACAGATTTATGGATCACCTCTTTTCTAAAGGCAAAGAGGGATGAATCCCTTAGGCTAAAAGACTTTTAATCCATCCTGCAATCCAGATTTGGAAAGTTACGTTTAAGTAATATTAAATGAAAGAAGCCTGTGTTTGTTGTTTTATGAGTACCTGAACTCTTTCAGTTTGCTGTGGTGGGTCTGTGAGAGAGCCAGATGGGGGTCGTTGGCTTGGGCTCGATTCAAGACCACCCTCTGTAGCTTCTTCTCCCTTTGCCTCTGCTTCTCCTTCCACCGCTCCTCCTCCTCCTCAGCCTTCTTCCTTTGCTCCAGCACCTTTCTACTCAGGGAGATAATTCTGTCACACACTGAGGAAGGGTTGGAGGAGGAGGATGCTGGCAGGGAGGGGTCAGCATCTGATACTGGTATGGAGTGGATGCTGGGTTACAAGCACACAGCAGAGGGATGTTGGAGAGGGAAGTTTAACAAAGACTCAACCATAAAGGAGCGCAGACACAGGCAGCAGCTGCTGGGATCTCTATGTCTAAACAGGTCCTCGGAGCTGGGACGTTTTGACTATCTCAACTAAAATGGTGGAGGTGTCTGGACACCTAATGTGGTACCTCACTGCATCATTTCGCTTTTTTGTGGCGTCTGTGGCTTTGGCCGGCAGGATTTCCAGGCTGCCTGAAAGGGAGGAACAGAGGCTTGAGTTTGGCGTTTTGGCCAGCTTGGGGCCGAGGTACGGCCAGCGTGGCATCCGAGGGCTGCTCTGCTCCTTCTGAATGTCGGCCATGATACGTTCTCGATGTGAGGAGATCTGAGACGTCTTCAGATCAAAGGGCTCGCATGCTGTCGTAGGCTTCACCTCCTTCCGTTTCTCCAGGTGCTTCTGGAAGCGTCTGTAGCTCGCATCGAAATCAGGTACCTCTTTGTTTATCTGCGGCCTGTGTGTGAAGCTTTTATCTCCTGCTGCAGCGCTGCCATCTTTGTTTTGCTTACGGTCACTAAGTCGCCGCGTGAGCATGCTGGGGGGCAATGAGGAACTACGGAGCATTTCCTGGGCCCTCATCTGTATCTTAATAGACCTGTACAGCTGCTCCTCTTTCATCTGCTCACCCAGTGCTGCCGTGTACACAGACTTAGGCACAGGCTTGGCCTTAAAGGGCTGAACTTTCTCCTGCTCGGATCGCTGTGACTGATGCAGCTGTTTCTGCTCCTTCTTCAGACGCTCCCTCTCCAGAAAGCTGAAAGGCTTCTGAATGGTTCGAAGATGCTGCTCCTCTCGGTCTCGCATGGTTTTGCGTCGCTCCTCGTTGCGCTCCTGCAGCTCTGCATAAAGTGGGAGGTGAACATGTGCAGGTACTGGACTAGCACGAAACTTTCTCTGGCATTCGGCCAGTTGCTCTATTTGTCTCCGCAGCTCTGTGTTCTCCAGTTCAACATCTAAGCGCGTCTTCAAGCCAAGCTTCTGCCTCTCTGCTTCACGCATCGTCATGAGGAAAGGTTTTGGGATAGTAATTCTGCTTTTCCAGTGCTCCTGCCTCCGCTTTCCTTTCCTCGTTTGGGTTACCCTCTGGTCCCCCGGCATGCTGTGCAGCGAGGAGGAAGAATGGCGGTGATCGTAAGGAGACACCTTAAAGTCCTTCCACATATTCTTGATGTGTTCTTTGGGAGAAAAAAGCAGACCTTTCTCCACATCGTTCCCGACAGCTTCATCCTCATCAGGATGGTCACAGGCCCACCGGAGTTCAACAGCAGAGAGCGACCTCCTCAAACGATGGCCTGAAGGTGCCGGACCGATACTGGACCACAGGAGCCTGTAAAAGGTCATTCATGGATAAATGAATCAATAATCAAATCTGTTGTAATTAAGATGAAAAGCACTTGAAACTATATTATCGTCGACATTGATTCAGCACTAGGAGTTAAATCAAAAACACCATGGAGAAGCCTGGAAATGAAAGAGTTAAAAAGAAGCTGCAGGAGAGCCGAGAGGAAACAGAGAACAACAAAACTAACAGCCCATCAGGAAATTTCACTCAAAAATCTACAATAATTCAGTAAAACAGGCAAGAAAACTCTACTATTCAAACCTCATTACAGATAACAAAAACAACCCAAATTCCTTTTTAAAACCACTGATCTTTTAATAAATTCTGATTCTAACAAGTCCTCCATGCCTGCATCAGTTTCTGCATGTGAGGACTTTGCAGACTACTTCAAAAGTAAGATTAATGTTATTGGATCCAGTCTTTTATCTCAACCACATGTTGATTTTAACAGATCTGAACMTCTGTTTTTACCTGAGGAAACACTGGAGAGTTTGTCCTGGTTGATGCAAAGATGCTTGGTCAAGTTTTCTCCCAACCTAACCCAACAACCTGCCTTTTAGATCCAATTCCCACATCGCTTCAAAGATCATAATGAGTGTTTTTAATTTTTAGGTAATTCAGTTTCGTTGTGTAAAGGCTTATTTTGTTTTCAGTATGCATGAATTGAATTGAGATGAATTTTTAAAAATCTTGTAAAGCACTTTGTATGAAGCCTTTGGTATGAAAAGGGCTTTATAAATAAAGTTTGATTTAATTTTAAATCTGAAGAAGGGTGAAAGCTGTCATGCGTCAGACCATCGTTTGAAGGAGTCTTGTTCCACTTCAGAATGAAACCTGATGGGATTTCATTGGAATATGAACACAAGCAGACAAGACAAGGCAAGAAAATATCTGACAGGCTGCCAGGAAAAGGTGGTGATGCAAATAAGCCCTTAAAAAAAGGTTCTAGAAAAAAGATTTTTAGAAATAAATGTGGAAATGCCAGCACCCAAAGGTATTTTAATCAACAACAGTTTTTGCTGGCGTTATCCTACACGATGTAATCAATGCCACATAAACAGCTGCACTTCATTAATAAGAAAGACGTTTCTTCAGCATTATTGGTCAATTTACATCATATCTGGTGGTTTTATGACTTTTAAGTCCTCTTTATAAAATGTAAATGGTTCAGACAAATATTATCATCCACTCTGACAGCTGTGACTTCATGATGTATAAAGGGGGTCATGGTAGAAAGCCATCCTTCTTCTGCAGTGACCGGCATATAATGAGCCCTTCATCACCCAATCTGTGCATTATTTTTTCTGTTGCCTGTACGGTTGATTCTTGTCTAGTTACTGTTTAATTTTGTTAATGAGCTATCATATTTTCACTGTAATGTGTATAACGACACAAGGTATTTCATACCTGTAATTTAAGAACGGTCTGAAAACAAATGATCCCTCCGATCCAACTTCTTTGCTTATTTTAGAGATTCATGCATATTAATACAAACAGCCAATCCACATGTGTGAGCGTTTTCTTTCTCTGAGAGACGTTAACAGTAAAACGCTGGTTGTTGCATAATTATCTGTCAACTAAATAATCAATTAAACATAAATCTGTGTGATCATATTTGATCTAAACAAATTAAGATTCATTTCACTAAACATGTTGAATGAATCATCACTTAGTTCCCACTCTGAAGATTTAACTGAACCACACAGCAATCAAACGACAATCCACTGATCTCTCTGTAAATACATTTATACCACATTTTTCTTTTTAAATGTCATTTTTAAACACAACACAAGTCCATTAATCTCCATGAAATCAAGATGGTAGATATTTCAGAGATGGATAGCTCAAAAAGAAAAGAAAATAACAATAACAATAAAATATCAATAATAAATATAAACACCACATGAAGTGACTGTAAAACTAAAATCGTTTAAACTGTTGTATTACAGCAGCATCCTCCCATGTATGTAGGAGATTTAAATCACATCAGCATCACTGTACTTTTGTTTGACTATACTGTCACTGAAACAACTTTGTGTGTTTAAAACAAAAATACATTCATCATACTGACCTACAGCCACCCACCTGTGCCCTGCATCCACCACCATCATGTCTAATGGCTCTATGGACTTGAGCTGCAGCTTTTGCCTATACATGCTCTCCAGCTCAGCCATGGTCCGCAGGTGAGCCCTCTTCAGCTCCTCCAGCTTACTGTAGTACTCCTCGTTGGAGAAGAAGATTTCCCTCAAGTTGAAGTGCTCTCCTGCTGCTGCATAGTTTCTCCCCAGGTGAGGGTCACCGTTTCCCAGACAGGCTTCGTCACAGCAATCAGAGCCCGAGTCCTCATACTCCAGCTGAAATGGTCAAAGGTCACACAAAGCTCCAGTAAGTGGTCACTTTATCACTGAAATCCTGACACTAAATGGTTTTCTTTATATATTATATGGTTGTGCAACATTAAATGTAACTGGTTTTTATGTTAGCAGATATGCTACAAGATCTTGGCTTTCCCCTCCATGCCCTGCAAGGTGGCTACCAAGGCTCCTACAAGGCTAAGCCTATTATCCTGCAGGAGCAGACACAGGAGCCATATGGTGGAGCGCAGACGGCAGCTTAGCCTGAAAGAGTTGAAATACTGGTATACCATGGATCAGGTGTCTGGTCTCATTACTTCTTCCTCTGTAATAGGGTGTTAGAACATCATCAAGCCTGGATGAACATGATCCCTGTATGAAATACAGCAATGTTGCTGTCCAGGAGATAAAAACGAGTTCGAGATTATCAACCGAGCGTGACGTCTGGTCATCTAGTAAAGACGGAAATCCAGTCAGGACAACAAATTACAGATCAAATCCCTTCCATGACATGGACTGACCTGAAACTGTCACGAGTTTGTTGACTGGTCTAGATCATCCTCCAGACTCTATCAAGTCTGGACTACGATGGTTGAAAGAGACCTTTGACCCTAAAGTAGATTTATGTTTTCACCTAAAGCAGACAGGCAGCATGGGTGTGATGGGTTGAAGGGTTTCACACCGGTGAAGCCAAACTGGAACCTTATGATAAACATCGTGTGATTATAAAATGTGCTGGGATGTACTGTTATCCTCACTAATGTGCAGATGTGATCAGTTATCTTTCATTCATCGTTCTGTCAAGTCATGTTCATGTTTTCAGAATTTTCTGGGAAAGAAATCGACCACCATGTTTTATGTAGTTAATGAGACTGTAATAAAATAAAAATCATGGTGTGTAAGTTGTCTGCTAAATTAAACTTTTTTAAACAGAATTTTTAAACTTGGTCGTGTTTATAAATACTGTTTTAATTTAATGTTCTTTTTCCTTTCTCTTGTTTTTTATTCTAAATTATGCTTATTTTCTGACGTTTCAATGTAAAGCATTTTAAATCACTCTACAAATAAATGTGCACTGCCTTTAAGCTCACCCGTTATTTATAACTGGACCAAGTCATTTGCATTAAAGAGAGAGTCTGGGTCCCTCTGAGGACTTCAAAACAAAAACCCTGACCGTGGACATTTGGAGAAAAAATAGAAAACATTTATATTAATGGGCTTTACCTCATTTTCGTAGTCCCGGTTGTCCAGGTGGCCTGATGCGGTGTACGGCAGGACTCCCTCCCTCTCGTACCAAGCTAGCGGCGCTTTAGTGTGCGGGTCTACCGGCGTTCTCAGACACGAAGTAACCAGAACGTTCGTCCGGTGAGCATTTGCCATCTCTATGTAGACTTTGTTTCGGTTTTTTATGGGTTAATGGCATTAAAATTAAGGACTACGTGAGTTAAGTCTACGGAGCACGCGTCGCACTCAAGCTTCGTTCCTACTCGGTTTCCAGGCAACGGATCCTCTTAGCGGAGCTCACGTCTCACGATCTCTCGCGTGACTTCATTACCAGGCCTAAACGCTTGCTTAGCCGTATATTATTAAAGCTTTGCTGGAAAGAGGACTGCAGTTCTTTCTCCGTAAAAGTATCATATAAATATATATTATCAATGCACATAAATAAATAAATATTTAAAATCAAGTCTAGAGTTCAGTTAATAAAAAGCTGGATTTTTAGTCATCTAAGGTAAAAAACAAAAAAGGAAAGCAACATTCGTCAAAGCACACTGCCTATGTTTCTTCATCAACCACTGCTTGCGGAGGATGTATTTTTGTATTAAATCACTGCTGCAAGACATTATTTGATAATGAGGAAAACTTGCTTTGTCTGCAGTGTTGTGTTTCTTCAGCACAGACTAATTTGCACATTTGTCAATATGTTGGTATTTTCAATCACATCCTCTTAAAAAATGTAAAGTTTGGACAAATATTACCACCCACATAAGAAAATTATGTGGTTGCAATAAACCTGCAAAAATCCCTTTAAAGGAAGACATATAATTCATATTTATAATTTATACATTACTTAACATATATGCAAGTTACAATATTTAGCAAAATATAAAGTGAGCAAAGAGCTAAAAATTAGCACAATCGACTCTTCAGTAAAATGACTCAAACCTGAACTGAGGTCACACTGAACAGGTTAAAGAAATCATACAGGCGAAGGATGGAGTGTCAACAACAAAAGCCTTTTTTATTAAATAGGCAACGTAGCAACTACAGTGGAAATCTGAGCAGACTGATGGCGGCAGGATCCGCCGTCCGTCGACAAACAAGCCACTTCATGACGCGACTCACGGGGTGGACTTATCGAGTGTTGACCTGGAACGAGACAAAAACAATAAATATGGAACAATGTGCTCAGTTTCAGCAACCTAAATAGAACAATGCTCCTTACCACGTCGTCGATCTTGAGAATGCTACGGACCGTTTCTGTGGCCAGGGTCAGTGCACTGACGGAGACCAGGAGAGGCTGCACCACCAGCTCCTCCAGGATGTTGGAGATCCCTCCCTGTCACAGACATTCGTTCAGTTAGTCTTCACTGATCACGTCAAACTCTACGTTTACTTATTTAGCTATGTTTAAATGGGTTGGAGATAATTCTTTATCTGCCTTTACACAAAGTGGGATATTGGGAACATAACATACTATTTTGGTTTGGTGGAGATACAAACAGTTTTAATAATGTATAAAGCAAGAAATAATTTACGACATTACAACATACAAAATGTTTTTTTTTAATCATGAAGGGGGACATAATCTGGAGGAAATTTAAATCTAAAGATCTTAAGAACTATGAAAACCGTGTGTTTTACAATATATGGTGCAAAATGAAGGAATAAACTTCATGAAGAACCAAATGTCTAAACAACATCCAGTTTAAAGGGAAATAAATTAAATAATAAAAACCAGAAAATTGTATTCATAAAGTAGAGAGAGGATATTTAAATCTATATTTTTAACTATGTATGTAGAAGTATTGTGTTTGAAAGTGTGTGTATGTGTATACAAAAAGAAAAGGTAAATTATGCATTTGTACACGGTAGGTAGGTAGGTTCACTTTCAACTCATCTTTTATCTGTTGCTTTTGTTAGTGATGAATAAAAATTTATTTTTAAAAACTCATAGCCAATCAGAGTATTTACATTTGTGACTAAATGTATTAGACATAGAAGTACAGCTCTTTACTGTAGATGTACATTTTTAGCCATTTTCATATGCATTTCCCATTCTGTCTACATGACACAGCATTACAATCCTTTTAATACAAATGCCTTTTTATTTATTACATAAGCATCTCCTTCCTGCTGGTAGCTTTAATTAATGGTGGGGCTCATAAATGTGTGAAAATACACACATTTATGAGCCCCACACATGCATCTGCTTGTGCTAAGAGACAGGATGGGTTGAAAATGTACTTATCTCAAAAAACGAAAGATTTTTCATTTTGATCCAACTGTGAAATGACTGTAGGAAACAGCCCTCCTGTCTGCTGTGTGGCATGAGTTCAGCTGATCCGTGGAGATTACTTATCAAGGGAAGCGGGCAAACCTTGCGGACATTGATGCCAGCCATCTTGTCTCCCTGTGCATGCCTGTTGCGGAGCTCCGTCACCGTGGAGATGGGGTTTAGGCCAGCGTTCTCAGCGAGAGTTGAGGGTATTACCTCCAGAGCATCACCGTACGCCCTCACACAGTAGGCCTCCATGCCACCGAGGGTGCGCGAGTACTCTGCCAAACGCACAGCCAGCTCGATCTCTGGGGCGCCACCTCCAGCGATCAGAGCCCTGAAAGACGGAGGAGGCGGAGGCTTGACTTTGACTCCTGTGCAGCAAACCGGAGCAAGAACATGCCTGCCCATAAAGGCCAGAATCTACTAAAAACGAACGTACCGCTTCTTGACCAGGCAGCGGATGACACAGAGCGCGTCATGGATGGAGCGCTCCGCCTCCTCAATCACCAGCTTGTTGGAGCCACGAACCACAATGCTAACAGTCTTCCCAGGGCTGGAGCAGCCGGTGATCTGGAACAGCAAGGCAGGCGAGACACTTCATGAAGACATCAGTAACGGTGAAAAAGGGCACATGACCCTCGTTTGACCAGCAACAATCACATGGATTTCTATGTCCTGGTAAGTAAAAAAAAAATCGTAGAATATCGAGGGTCTGCTTTATTTTTTAATAATAGCTCTGAATTTTCTAGGACTGTGCAGAACGTACCTTGACCAGTTTGCCAGAACCGTCCAGGCTGACCTCCTCTGCCAGCTCTGCTGTGCCAAGCATTTCTGGAGTGAAGTGGTCAATGTGGGCGATGGGCTTGGTACCGATAGTCTGTTAAAAAAACAAGAGTCTTTATTTAACTTTCCAGAAGTTTCATCAGACAGGAATAGACCGGTTAGAGTCACTTTAGTCACATCCAAGTAAAAAATCATTTACACTGTTCCACACTGTAAAGAGTAAATAAAAGAGTGAAAACAAAGTTTACTGTGGTAGATTTAACACATGCAAAGGCAACCTGAAAAGTTTAAAGACGTTTGTTCACTCCAGACAGCAGAAACGTTTTTATTTTATCTCACATCAGACCAGCACATATACTGGACCATTAACTGCCCGAATGCCTGGAAAGAAGCAAAAATAAGTCGTGGAGTTCCCCAGGGCTCCATCCTGGGCCACCGTCGTTTAACATCTACACGCTCAGATTATGAAACGCCGCCTTTTCCGCATCCAAGCTGAGCCTGTTTGCAGCTACTTTCCAGCTGCTTCTTGCCTTCCAGGATGTGTACAAATATGTGCAAACATTGGTATCTTAACAAAACAGAGCCTCATCTGCTATTCTCAACGACTTCTCCTTCACACACCTTGCAGATGAACTCAATGTCCTCCCTCTCGACTTCTTTCACCACCATGATCTTCATTTTGTTCAGGAAGTGCAGAGCAAGGTCGCTCAGAGCATCTCTGCCAGACGACAGTTAATAATTAGCATGAAAGACATTAAACATTCATTTAAGACATGAACAACATCTGTTTCCAGCTGTTCTGTACCTGAGGATGGACTTCTGGATGAGCAGCACGTTGCAGCCAGCTTTCTTAATCTGTTTTACCAAGTTGAGGATGTAGGCACGCTCCTCCCGCAGAACACGGTCCATCTGGGCGTAGTCCGATACCACGATCTGGTTGTCCATCTGTTGGTGCATAGGATGGCACGACAGAGAAAAGCTTTAATGTTTGGCCAAAACCTGCATCATAGTTACACTAAATATGCTGGAATTAACAAAGCATGTGTAGAAACTAACACCACATGTATAACTGGTTCCTTAAAAGTTAAAAGTCAACCACAAAGCAGAGAAACGTTAAATCTAAGTTTCAGTTTGTCAAGTCACTTACATCCGTTTTGGGAGGCGACAGACAGAACTGGATGAGGCCAATCTTAGCCTTCTCCACCCGGGTTACACCAGTACTGGCCACCCTCTGAGTGAGCACCAGGCCGTCCACCAGCTCACAGTCATCAATGGTCCCTCTGAGTTCCCAACACAGCACAGAGGAGACAATGACGTCGTAAAGGAGCTCACACGAGAGGAAAACATAAATAAAAAATCAGAGACATTCACCCAAGCTTCTTGATGATTTTAATGTCATGCAGGTCAACACCGGTGGCTGTGCCCGGGTCGATGACTCTCATCACAGCGTCTACACTCATGGGGGCCAGCAGGCTGGAGTACTGAGACACCACCTTGGAGCAAAGTGATGTGGTGGCACTGTTGAGCAGCGTTTCACGATCACTCAGCTCCACCGGCCGGCTCATGGCCGTCAGCACCTCGATGCCCTTATCCACAGCCTTCTGGAACGACTCAGAGATGATGGTGGGGTGGATCCCTGCCAACGAGACAAGGAAACGTACAACCTGTTCAAGCATAAACAGTACAGAAAAAAATGCACAAAATATGATTTTTTTACTTTAGCAAAAACTTTTTCTTCTTATAGTGTGAAGCTGTAAATAAGGTTTGATTTGAGGACCCAGCTATCTATGCAAAATTATACTAATAATACTACAAATAATAATATTTATGGTTTGTTGTATTCAAGTGGAACAGTTTCTTCTGCAGTTATACCAATATATA
>CM047978.1:1963857-1977043 GCA_026261665.1 Melanotaenia duboulayi
ATTTTAATTTAGCTTTTTGTTTGTTTTCTTTTGTTTCTTTTAAAGTTTGTTTTTAGTGCACTTGTTCTTGCTTCCTGTACAGGCTGCAATTCTTTTAATGTTTAATGTAAAGCACTTTAAATTGTCATGGGCATGGAATGTGCTATACAAATAAATTTGCCTTGTCTGTGCTGTGCATGTACATCCAACAGTGACTACAGGTTTGTTTTCTAACAGGGTATTCCTGGTACAGATGGGCTGCCAGGTGAACTGGGAAAAGTGGGGCCACCTGTGAGTATCAGAAACTTTTTTAAGAATAAAAAAACTTCTCTCCGACATTAACATCAAAACATGTACTAATGACGAATAAATATGTCCTCCACCTGTCATAGGGAGCAAGAGGAAGGAGAGGTCAAGTTGGTGCTGCTGGTGCGGCTGGTCCTCGGGTAAAGATCACATTTGATCTCCAGTCTGCTGTTGATGTTATTTGGGGTTCCAGTATGTTTTCATGCTTCTCTACACTTTTAAAAAAGAATGTTATTGATTAAAGCTCATACACTTTTTATAGGGACCTCCAGCTGTTTATCAGGGCGAGGAGCTGGTGAGTAGAATAATCTGCACCCATCTGTTAATAAAACGTCTTACAAGCAGTTGACGCAGCAGAGGAACAGATGTTCTGTGTTGCAGGGAAAGATGCTTAAACTGCACTTTCAGGTGGATTAAATAAACCTTAATCAGACATATTTCCCCTGGAAAAAGAAATCATACAACAGAAGAGGAGAGAGGAAAGGATGACATGCAGAATCAAACCAGACTGATGATTTAAAGCAGAGTTTCTCAGGACCTGCCCTGCAGGTTATAGTTTCATCATCCTTATGTTTTTATCTTCATTACAAAATGTACATTTACCTGTGTCATGCTTCCTCAAAAGCCACGGAAGAGAATCTGTCCTTGACGGGTGGCGTTAGAGGCGATAAGGCCCACTTACCCATACAGAAGCTCAAGAGGGACATTTCACTATTGGCTACATAAAAGAATAACAATAATACATTTTATTTATAGAGTTTATATGTTTGTTCTTTGTGTCGAGTTAATGTAGGATGTGATGTAAGATGCTGTTCTGCTGCAGAGGATAAAAGAAAATAAAGAAGTTGTTAGCGCTTTGGACCATACGACCATTAAAATTGTAAAACACCTGCAGGTGAAACTCTACTAACATCACTCAGTTGGTGGTAAATGTTTTGGTTTGGAGTCGTGATCGGCAGAAATTCCTGGTCGTGGGGATTTTCAATGACCTCAAATAGGTGCTGTGTTTTTCAGTGTCCCAATGCCTGTCCATCAGGCCTGAGTGGACATGCCGGACTCCCTGGGATGAAGGTAAGTTCACCTTTTGTGGCACCTGAAGATTAAGTGCATTTCCCATTTTCCTGCTGCTGATGTTTTACTTTATTCCTACAGGGCCACAAAGGGGCTAAAGGGGAATCAGGTGAGCCCGGACGACAAGGACACAAGGTATGTGATGATGCTGAACAGATGATAAGCAAAACAAAACTAATGCCTATATTTCAAATCTCGCCATTAATCTGCTATTATGTCCAACAGGGAGAGGAGGGTGAACAGGGACCACCTGGTGAAGTTGGCGCTCAAGGGCTACCAGTAAAATAATTCACCTTTGTCTCTAAATATAATATCTGGAGAAATATTTGGAAACAAACATATTAACTCTTCTCTATCTGCTGAGTAATTTTAGGGCCCTGGTGGATCAAGAGGCCTTCCAGGAATATTGGGCTCCAAAGGTGACAGGGTGGGTTTCAAGATAAAAAAAGAAGAATCAAACCAGTCATCTGTGCAAGAAAATGAATTTTTTTCAGATGACAAGGTTTCATTCATACATCTCTCCCTAAACCTAACCTAGTTATGTGCCTAAAGATAAACTGGATGCAAAAATTAAGATGCACAAGTAGATGAAAAAATAAATTGTAAATTTATTTATTCAACAGAAACAAGAGATTCTGTAAGAAATTCCTTGTTAAAAGAGAAAGAAAAAGTAGTTCTTTGATTGTTCTTAGATACAAAGGAAAAAAACATGAGAAAAACTGGTTCATTTGGCTTTTTGTCTAATTCCCCAAACAGGGACCCCGTGGAAAACCTGGGGATGTTGGACCTCGGGGAATCCAGGGGGCACCAGTACGTGATTGTCTCCTTATTCTGTGATCTTTGTTGTTTAAGACAAAATTCTGATGAATAATGACATTTTTCAGGGTGATCCAGGACAGAGAGGAGTCGTAGGTGAGATCGGGCCGAAGGGAGTACAGGTAAGAGCTGCAATCAGGATAAATGAGCTAAAGACATGATGCAGTGTATACTTCACATTTACCTTAGTTTTTCTCTTCTTCCACGCTGTTGCCACTGTAAACATTTCCACTGGGCCCAAGCTTTCATGATTCCTCTGTAATTCTTTAGGAAGTTTGTAGTTTTTACAGATTTTCTTGTTTGTTGTTTGTCAGGGTGACCAAGGACCCTTGGGAATCAGAGGAGTGCCAGGACCAAAAGGAGAGACTGTGAGCTCTACTTTACCCTATAAAGCTGGAATTAGTTACTCATTAAATACACCTCTCTGTGTAACATTATTACTTCCTAGTCCAGGCATCCATGACTTGCAGACGCCATCCTCGTGCTTTTCTCCACCTCCTTCCATCCTAACTTCTCTTTTTCTGTTTGTCCATCTTCCTTCTACCTTTGCACAAGTTTGTTTTGCAATAGTTTCTTTCTTTTAGTTCACAAATTTTACAATTTGGCCCAAATGTCATTATCAAAGAATATTTCTTTTCAACATCTCTACTCTAAATCCCTCTAATGTATGATAAAAGCAGCTCTTTATTCTCTTTTTCATGTGACAGGGCCTCCCAGGTCCGGATGGTCGTGAAGGAATACCTGGGCTGCCCGGCTCCAAGGTAACCGCTGTTTGCATTAATGTGTTACAAATATAGTATTAAAGTTTTTGTTCTCCGGTTTGAAGCTGGAAACATGTCCTCAACCCTGCATTAAGGGTGCATTCAGATTACAACTGGATGTTAACCCATCCATCCTTTATATCCCGGACCCTCATCTGATCTGGTCTGATCTGTGCCCTGTCAGGAGCCAAACCCATTTCAAAAGTTCAGTTAAACTTAAGTCCATCTGCTGATCAAATAGATTTAACCTCATTCTTAAAGGGAACATCCATGTTGGTCCTAAAATAAGGGAAAGACGCATTGCACAGAGTTAAAGACCCTCACAAACAAATCCAGATATACACTAAGGTTCAATAGTTCAGTACTTTATAATCTCAAGTTTTGGACCAACATTTGTTAGAATTACTGTTATGAAGTCTGAAGGAGAATGTTCCTTTTCTCCATCTCATACAATGTTTGTAAACTCGTTTTTTGTTGGTGGTTCTTTATAAAAGACGCGCTACAGAACTTACCATTTTCCCAGAGATGCTCCCCCTTTCGTTGACTAATCCGGCATCCATCTTGCATCCTACCTGTACTGTGAGCTCTGTCCAGCCAGTAAAAGACAGTCTTAACTCTTTCTCTCTCTTGTTCTGTCTCTTTCTCTCTTTCTTTTCCTCTCTTCTTCCAGTAATGTCTTCCAGTGTCTCTTTGCTGAATCAGTCACGGTCACACCGGCCGGTGTGTTGATATCCGTTTGCTAGCGCGTGAAGTGAACTTGGCTGCAACGTCATGCAGTGCCCCGGATGAAAAAGTAGTGTAATACGTTTTTTTCAACATGGGAACTCTGGTGGGCAGCAATGGCTCCGGAAATGTGCATGATAGCTGGCACTGTGCCGTCAAACGAGTCCGGAACGCTGAGTTTTAGGGTCGGAAAGTTACATAATTCGTCTTTAGGCTACAGTTTTGCTTTTAGTTTTACGCTGTCCATGTGTGAAAATGATGTTTACTGTTCCCTGAACCACTCTTTCACAATCAAATACCATCAGGGAAGATGGAAGAACCTACTCATTCAGTATATGCAGGTATCAGCTGACCTCATTCTTAGGACACATTATGTTTCTGAACCTAGACCTGAACCTAGACCTGAACCTTGACCTGAACCTTGACCTGACCAACAGCAGCAACCCCAGATCACAGACACAGGCTTGTACAGTAACACTAGGTATGATGGCTGCATCACTTCTTCTGCTTCTTTTCTTACCCTGATGCTCCGTCACTCTGGAACAGGGTAAATCTGGACTCATCAGACCACATGCCCTTCTTCCATGGCTCCAGAGTCCAGTCTTTATGCTCCCTAGAAAACTGAAGCCTTTTCTCTGGTTAGCCTCACTGATTAGTGGTTTTCTTTCAGTCCTAATCCCTTGAGTCCCTTCACGTTGTTCATGAGGAAATGTTCTTATGTTCACTTTTAAAAAGGTAGCTGTGATTTATACACGACCACAGGTAGTTTAAAGATGAGAAGCTGCTCCCTGCTTGTAAATAACTTGCTGCAAACGAGACATCATCCATACAGGAATCATTAGTTATCAGGGAATACTTAATCTCTCTAATGAATACTGACTTCATCTCAGTGGTTATTTTTTGTAGGCTGAATTTTGGGATAACAGTCATGAGAAAGTTACATCGTCTCCATTAGTATTCAGCCTCTGATCCCTGGTTCTGGACCTTTTCCTTTCAGTTTTAGTAAAACATGTTTCTTTTGAGTGATTTCCTTGTGTTTGCATTTTGACGTTCTTAAACAACATGATTATTTTCAGGGTCTTCCAGGAAAAAGTGGGGCTCCAGGTGATGCTGGTCCTCAAGGACTTCCTGTAAGTCACCTCTGATCCATTGCTTCATCATTAACAGTTTGACATTTGGGTCAGGGTTTGATCATTGGAACATTTTTCTTTGTGCAGGGTTTACCTGGATCATATGGCCAAAAAGGACACATGGGTGTGAAGGTATGAACACATCTTGTCCAACAGGATAATTTAGTATCATGTGAGATGGTGAGAGCTATATTCAGATGATAGGTTCTTTTTCTCTCTCTGTTACCAGGGTAGTACAGGAGATCCAGGAGTTGTAGGACTGATGGGGTCTCCAGGGAAACAAGTACGGGAAACAAACACATTTTACATCGTTCTTCGTTCTTCTGTTCAGCACATTAAACACTTTGATTATAACAAGTTTAAAGTAGGAACTCTTGAAATAAGTGCTACCTGAATCATCTGATCTGGTGTCTTATTTGCTTTCAGGGTGAGCGTGGCGAGCAGGGAGTGGTGGGACCCGTCGGACCCAGAGGAGGACCTGTGAGTCTGAAATCCATATGGCTGTTTTTACTTTTACCTGAGAAGAAAAACCTCCAGCAAAACCAAAACCAGGGAGACGTTGAGCTCGGATGCTCAGATTTAACCTCAACTCTTCCCGTTTTAGGGTGAACGCGGAGAGAGAGGACCCGATGGACCTCCAGGATCACCAGGAGCCAGGGTAAGACCTCAGGGACCAGATCTGTCCTACCAAAACAACCTCTTAACCAAACACAGAGAAAGGACCACAGAGATCCTCAACCAGAGATTATGACCATTTCCTAAATCAGTACAGGGATGTCTCCAATAAAAATCAGATATTGTTTGAGGGATGGCTCAGGAGGAAGAGTGGTTGTCTAACAGTCAGAAGGTCAGAGGATCAATTCCTGACTTCCCCACACTAAATGTAACCAGACATCTGAGCCAAAGAAGTCCTGACTGGGTGGAAAAGAGCTGTTTAGTGGCAAAAAAAAGATTTGATAAGTAGTATTATAGAAATAAAGTCAATGTATAATTCTGAAATGCACAAATACTGAATCAAATTATATTCACTGAGATTAAAATAAACAAAAAAGCAAGAAAGGTAAAAATATCAGAAGAGGAAGCTGAACAAAATGAAGTGTATGCAGGGCTAACCCCACATTTCTACACACAACGCTTCATTCATTCATTAAAATGCTTCCTGCTGTGTCTGTGCTGGAAGACCACTCCAGCTTCTGGTCTAGAACTAGAACCACCCCCAGGTGTCTGTAGTTCTGCACAGTATTTCCTCCCCATCAATGCAGACTGGATGGCTAGGCGTTTTAGATCTCCTAAAAACCACCAGCAGCTCTTTGGTCTTGGAGGTGTTCAGGAGAAGACAGCACTTTTTACCCTGTATGCCCCCCCACCCCGCTGTCCCCCGCTCATCTAAACACACCTGAATGTGAGTTAGACCTAAAGTCTTGTGTGTTGGGCGTGAATGTGTTTGTACTGAGGTCTGGATCATGTGTAGTACATAATCCAGGATGTCGGGGAGGGGGCCACGCCATACCCACCATTATTGTTGCTTATGAAAAAAAATGTATCTAAAATAAAGACATCATACTGTATATCAACATACTGAGGCATTCGCAGCATTTCATCTGAATGTTTTACACACTATAAACCCTAATACACAATAATAATATTATAATATATCATAATACACAATACTGCTTTCAGTAAGCTTCATTGATCTTTTAATTAAATCTGCTTTTTATTTGGGATGTTTTCTGTGTCCTCACTGCAGTTATTCCATCAATGGACCTTCCTGTTTGTTCCTCTTAGACTAAATTCATTCTGGCAGTTGGAAAACTTGATCATTCATCATTTTTATTTCTGTATGTGATTGGAACAATTTTAAAAGGAACCAGGTCTTTAAATGTGAGTATTTTCAGTTTGATGAACAGTTGTGAAAAAGTGAACAACAACATTTCAGTCTCAGTCGTCTTACTGGAATAAACAGAAGATATAAAAGGTTAAAACAGCTGAATTTGGGTTGTGAAGCATAAAAACTGGATCCTGCTGCTGATATAATCCAGTATTTCTCATGTATTTTGTAACTCGAGCATTTTAAAAAGCTCGTGCAGAGCTGAGAGGAAAACAACAGGATTATAACAACTTGGCTGCTGAGGACAGAGGACGTGACCGGGCAGAAAGAAGAAAAACTGCTGTCATTTGTCACATGAGCCGAGCTCCAAGCTGCTCTGGGACCAGCTGAGACCCAGAACCAGCAGAATCAGAGTTCTGCCGTCCTGTCCGGGGCGTATTATTCAACACTGGAATAATCAACGGGGATCTTGATCATGCTTCCACTGCTGGGAAGTGGACGTGTGATGAAAGTGTCGCAGGTCGTTCTGAACTTCTGTCCTGGTAGTTAAGTCTCTAATCCAGCAGTGGGGGCATGAATGGCTTCTTGTTATGGTGTTTTTTTTCAGCTCAGGGGGATTTGGAGCAGGAAAAGAAGCTGAGAAGACCTGAAAGAAACCTCTGTTTCCCAGGAATGCCCACATACACCCTGACACATCTGATGGAAGCTGGGAGGTGGAGGGGGGGTTCAGCCTCGCTCCTCAGATGATGTGAAGCTGAAAATGTTGTTTTGATTTATTTATTTGTGGAGATATGGTTGGGTTGGGGTGGGGGAGGTTTCTCTTTTAGGCTTCACACACTTGGTTCTGTGTGCTGATTCTGTGTGTGTTTTATAGGGAAGCAAAGGGGATCCAGGCCTTCCAGGACTTCCTGGTCCTGCTGGTTATCGAGGCCAGAAGGGAGATAGGGTAAGCCACAGAAAATGATCCTGACTCAGATCACAGATCATCATTTTCATCTGGACTCATAAAAACAGCCTGATGAGGAAGTTAGTTGGATTCAGTGTTTTTTCTGATGATCAACAAGAGTCGTGCAGGTGTAAACTTGTCCGTTTATGTTAACGTACACTGCACCGTAAATAAATCAGTAGCAGCAGATTCTTCATGTAACTCACTGGAAGGCTTCAGCCACAAAGTGACGACATTAAAGAGAGATTCAAGTAAAATATTTATTAAAATAACTCAGAATTTAATAGACAGAATTTCCTTTTTGCAAAAGTTTATAAATGAATCGTTGCTTTTATCATGCAGTTTTAATAAAACAGCACTATTTAATTTCTAGTATCTGCAGTCAGTACTCAGCTGTAATATACCAAATAATAAAGAGTCAATAATATTCATGAGCCGGTTAAAGAGTTAATATCTGATCTGTGAGGCTTCTTAATGAGTTTCAGCTCACTGCTTTCACTGCTGTAGTCACCGAGAGAGAGACAGACAGATTTTTCTATTATTTCTTTAACATTTATACACATTTAATTTATTTGCACGTTCATTACTACTTTCAGATCACAATAAATCTATAAACCCCCAAACATTTAATACAGCTTTTCACATTAGGATTGGAATAACTTTTCCAGATGTAGAAGTTGTTTTAAGTATAGATGCACAGCGTTCAGCCAACAGGTGAAATCAGTGAAAGAACTGGACTGGGGAACGTCGTCCCAGCTGATAATAGAGACTAGACCACGTTCAGTTTGGAAAAGAAAAGATGGAAAGTTGCCACTGGCCAATTCTGGCATATTTACATATTACATGTCCCTTTTAAATAAAATAATTGAATTCAGAATAACTTTTCGAGAACTAGAAGTTGTTTTAAATACGTGTACATTTCCACCTGAACTGACTCGGCTCATAATACAAACTAAAGTCACATCTATTGACTCAGAAAGATAGAAAAGATAAAACAAGTTATCCCCGTTGTGTAATTTTCCCATGTTCCTGCTAGAGTGTCTCCACGTCCACTAAGAGGTCATAAAAACCCCATACGAGAGACACTGGTCCACAGTCACCCCAAGAAGTCTGATTTCATTTCCCTTTGCTATATCTATGCCGTCTGGTAAATCCTTCCAGGTACCAACATACATCATTTTGTCTTATTCCTGTTCAATGAAGGTTTGTAAAAGTGAACCCTAATTTAAATTTATACAGTTCTGTTGTGGCATCAAGAATTAGTCATGATTCAGACTAAAGTTACCTGGAGCTTCTGATATTTGGCTCAGAAAATGTGAAGATGAAGAGATTGCTGCGAGATTGGAGCTGATAAACTTTAGGAAACAAACTGCAACCAGCAGATAACAAAATAAATGAGCTTGTTGTGTTCAGCTGGACTCGATATCAACGGTGAAATCTGAGTCACATTTCCGAGCAGGTTACTCTGATTTACATTAAAACACCCTGGCATCGTGTCTGCAGGAGAGTTTTGTTTTTCTCTGTTTTCACAATAATAATTGTTCTCCTTTTTCTCTCAGGGTTCAGTTGGTCTCGATGGTCCAAAGGGAGATCAGGTATTTTATTAGACTTAGATTTCATCTGTTGACTTGGTTCAGACTAAAGGCCAAACATCCGCCCTCTGTCTTCACTTTAGGGACCTGCAGGTGCTGAAGGAACGCCGGGAGAAAGAGGGGACCTGGTGAGTGATGCACACCTGAAACACCTGCTTCTGATTGTTGCCATGACGGCAGATTTCTCAGCCAAGCAGTGAGACACACTGTTAGCAGTACTGCAACATTTAGAGAAAGATTTAAACTCAGAAATCGGACTTTTTAAAAGATTAAACTATGTAAGAAAATGTTTTAGCAGCATTTTACAGACATGTAATATTTACATATCTTCCATTTCAGGGTGATGAAGGAGAACTGGGAGAGAAAGGATCGGTAACTGCATCTGAACACAATGTCATTTGTTACAGTAGACGCTATCCCATAGCAAAAAGTACTTTATTCAAGTGTTCTACAAGTACTATGAATACTCATTTTATACTAACACTGAGACAATTTACTGAAAGTTTACTTTTTATATATTTATATATTTTATATACTTAAAGCTTATTCTGAAATGTATAAAGAAAAGTCTTATTAGATTAATACTACAACTTATACTTTCATACCAAAGCTTATACTTGTATTTAAGTCCACTTTTAACTTCTTTCTGCCACAAAGTACTAATACTTGGTATATTTTGATCCAAGTACAGATTCCGGTCAAGTCGTTGACTCGTGCTCACATTTAATTTAGCCGAATAAGAAAGTTTTTACTGCATGTTTGCTCTGAGGTATCACCTTGTTATAAACTCACATGTTCGAAGTTACGTGATGCTGGTGTTTAAAAGTTTACAGTAAATAGTACGTGTGCTCTTTATCTGTATGTTCCTAAAGTTTAATTTTAGTAATTATAAGTTCATAAAAGTATACTCAAAGTATACTTCAATAAACTAAAATGTGAACTAGAGGCATTTACCCAGTACACTAGTAGTATATAGATTATAGAGTGTAAACTTAAAATGTTCCAGTTTAGCCCAAAGAAGTATTAAATTAGTATACTATCTAGTACACCACAGGTACATGGTTTATAGTATACTTGCTATACTTGTACTCAGGTATACTTAATGAAACAAACTTCAGGTATAGTTCTTTCTGCTAAGGGATAGCTTGGGATGCTGTAAGAGGAGCTATGGTGCAATGAAAGAATGAATGTATTCCTCCTGGATTAAATCTGCTCCGTAGTTTGGTTGCAGTTTATCTGTGAGCTCCTACGGCTGTTGTGTTCCCGTCATCACTAACAATGCTGATGGAGGTGGTCTGTCTTATTACATTTCATTGTTTTCTCCTCATTCGCTGTTATTGATTGCAGTCAGGTCCACCAGGAGAGACCGGAAATAAAGGACCTGAGGGCAGCCGAGGGCTGCCGGGTACAGAGGGCAAGGCAGGTCAAACAGGACCACGGGGCATGCAGGGCGACATGGGGGTGCCAGGCCTGCCAGGACAGCAAGGACCAGCGGTGAGACGACTGATGTCCATTTTCAGTATGATGTACAGTATAAATGGAGGTTTCTGGTTCAGGGTGTTGATCATTGCTGCATTTTGTCCTGGACTCACCTAATGTGTCGCTGCAAGGACGCACACACATCACTGCCTCCATCACTAACAACACCATGTTGTTGTTGATCACGTGTGTGTGTGTACAGCACACAATGTCACAGTATCTTCCTGTGGAGGGTAGGTGGAAATCAGTTTGTCTAATAATCATTCAAGTTTTAAAGTGATGGCAGGGAATAAAAAAAACTGTACATGTCGCTTGGTAAATGGTCTGTACTTATATAGCACTTTTATCCAAAGTGCTGTACCTATACGTCACATTCACCCACACACATTCACACACTGATGGTGGAATCAAAGACTTTGATCATATGTTCTATGCTTTGTTCCAACTGGAAAATGTACGATTTCTAACTAACTTTTCTCACAAGGCAAGTTAATGAAATTGGTCATGTTGCCATGGAGACACCCCTCAACAAAAGTTGAAAGTCTTTACGAGGCCTCTTTAAACAGTCGCTGTCAATTTTTGATAGCTGTTGCATAATCAAAAGAAATACCAATGTTGAAAAAGAGGGTTGAACACCTTACCACCTGAATTTATGTACAATTATATAAAAACAAAAAAAATACCAAAAAAAAATGTATAAAAAGAAAATACAACTGGAATAAAAATAAATTACTTGTAAATACTAGATAAATTTATAAAAAATAATGGTAAATGAAATAAATAAATCTAAGAACCTAATTAGATAAAAAAATTAAAATAAAATAAAAATTTAATTAAAAGGCCAGAAGCAGTTTGTAGCAACTTTGTGATCATGGTTAACTTTAAGATACATCACACCAGTTAACATGAAATGTTTACCATTATTCAAGGACTAGGCTGAGACAATTTCTTCTCCACAGCACAAACAGCTTAATTTTAGTCATTTATTAAAAGACCCGCTACTGAATTCTGTCCAGTTTTCTCAGTAAGTGGCCTCCTAACGACGGCTAATCCAGCATCGTCTGCATCCTGCCTCTTCTCTGAGGTCTCGCCTGCCAGTAAAAGTCAGTCTGATGTTGAGTCTTATCGTATCTCTTGCTCTGGCCCTTTTGCTCTTTCTTTCCTCTCGTCCTCCTCTTCATCCTCTTGGTTTTTTTTTTTTGATAAATCAGCCGCAGTGTGCATTCAAAACGACCAGTGTGTTGATATCCAGTTGCTGCCATGTGATACTTTGCTGTAAAGCTGCTGTGAAGTGATGCTCCAGACTGGAAAAAAAAAAGTAGTGACGTGTGGTTTCTCAGACTTGGGACGCTGCAGGACAGCGACGGCTCCAGGAATGTCAGTGTGGCATCAAAACGAGTCAGAACCAGAGCTTTAAAGTCAGAAATTTTATGTGGTGAAACTTTAGGTGAATGGCTGGAAAGGTTTGTTTGTTTTGTCATAAGCCACACTCGCCTTATCCAATCATTTGGATAAGGCGAGTCCCGCTGATAAAGTCATGGCCCCCCTCTGGCCCACCCGTGTAAAAGTCTCGCTCAGGCACTGGTGCCAAGTTTGGCTTGAATCTGTTCATAAACTTCTCATATTAATGTGGTCCCCTAGCTTGCTGACTTTTTTCAGATATTTAGGAGATTGTGGTGAATGAGAATTATGAATTTCATATAAATATCTTTAATCAACATAAAGATAAAACCAGAAATCATAATTCAACTTACTCTATAATGAAGCACAGATTTGATCAATCTAAATATATTTAAGGCAATAAACTTTAAAACATATTTGTTTTTGCAGGGGAAAGCACCAACAGATACACACATCAAACAAGTCTGCATGAGAGTAATGCAAGGTAAGTTCTGTCCTCTCCATCCTCGGGTACGAGCGAACACATCGCTGGGGGCCAACATTAATCTGACTCAGTGTAACCCACCTCATCCTGTGTCACAGAGCAGCTGGCCCAGCTAGCAGCCAGCCTGAGCAGGCCTGAATCAGGCATCGCCGGCCTCCCTGGTCCTCCGGGCCCACCTGGACCTCCAGGCCCAAGTGGAGACAATGGTTTCCCTGGTCACACTGGATTAAGAGGTCTTCCTGGTCTGAAGGGTCCTTCTGGAGTAATGGGTCGCAAAGGACCCAAAGGTGAGACGTTTGTGCCTCTAAGAACAGATTACAGAAGAACAGGGACGAAGACTATGGGATGCTGAACTAACGTGGTGGAAAAGTTGGCCGCAGCCATTTTTACTAGTTTTCCTGCTGATTTGAGCAGCAAGCTGCAGCTTTGGTGGCGTTCAGGTGGAACAAGCAGTTCAGTTCAATCCAGCTTTAGTTATACAGCGCCAGTTTAAAACAAGTCATCTTAAGTTACTTTTACAGACACAATTCAATCCAAGTAACTACAATTTATTTATAACAAATCCATCAAATGAGTCCAGTTTATAATACACATATAAACCAGTTCATTAAAATAATGACAGAGCTAAAGAAACCAACAGAGCAGTGGAGAGGAAAACCTCCATCAGAAC
>CM047978.1:1999981-2010789 GCA_026261665.1 Melanotaenia duboulayi
CAACTGGATATCAACACACAGGCTGCTTTCAACGTGCACTGTGAGATGAGTCATGGAGGAAATATGAGTGGACATTATCAGAGAAAGAAAGGACAAGAAACAGAGAAAGGTACAGAGCAAGAGATAAAACAAGTCAAGATAAAACTGGCTGGAGAGAGCTCACAGTGCAGATAGGATGAATGATGGATCCTGGATTTGTCGTCAACAGGGGGCGCATTACTGAGAAAAATCTGAAAAATTTCTGTTGTGTGTCTTTAAAATCTGTCAACAGAATTTAGTTTTAACATTGGAAATATCTTGAAGCCGTTTTAATCCCTGTATTTCACACAATGATTCTAACCAAAGTTAACTGATCCTTATGACTGCATTGAGTGAAATATACTGAATGACTACCCCAAACCAACTTCCCCCCATTTAAAATGTCCTGGCTATGCTCTTGCAACAGAGAGTTCAGGAGGTAGGACTCAAACAATCTCAAGTTTATTTTTTCAGAGCAGAGCCTGATGATTGATTTGTGGACAGAGTTGATTTTTCCTATAATTATCATAAAGAGAGAAAGTCAGTGAAAACCTGGAGCTATGAGTTGGTTTTTGTCATCTTTAAAGAAGCACTACAGAATTGTGAGAGTGTTTCTAACTGGGGCCCCCTAACGACGAGCAGTTCAACATCATCTTCATCCTTTCTCTTCTTAGCCAGTAAAAGTCAGTCTGATGTTGACTCTTGTCTCATCCCTTGCTCTGTCCCTTTCTTTCTTTTGTTTCCTCTCCTCCTTTTAGATGAATCATTCATGGTGTGTGTTCGAAATAACCGGTGTTGATATCCAGTTGCTGGCGAAGCAACCTTGGAGAGAAAGTTGTGAAAAGTGGCTTTTCAATCTGAGGGCACTGCAGTGCTACGACGGCTCCAGCAATGTATGTAATGAAGTTACTTTGCCATCAAAAGCAGTCACACACATAAAAATATTATATATTAATATTCTTTTTCACATTTACTGCGTTAAGAAGAAGGATTTCATTCAGACCGTCACCAAGAGCAAAAACTGGGTGGTTTTTACAGCTGATTGTTTGCAGCTCTCTGGAATAAATACTGTTGCAGGTGAATATTTCTGGAAGCCAAAGCAGAAGCGCTGAGATCTGCACTTCCACTGTGCAACAACACAAAAGCCACAGCGAATTGTCCTCGTTGGTAGCCAATCAGCTCGAAGCAGCAGCGCTTCAGTTCCCACCAGCAGCTGGCTGCGGCCAGTTTCCAGCTGAACTGCAGCTGGTGTTGGGGGTCAGAGAGAATTTTCTAATCCATCACCATTGTACCAATTGTCTATAAAAATTCATTTGCAAGTGAAGTGCTGCCTTCAAATGAGAGCTATGAAATTCTAAATCCCTGTTCATGAGTAAAAAGACAGAAATGAATGACTCTGAAGATTTCCAGGTAACAATTGCACGTCTACCTTTTCATTTGAATTGTGATGCTGTTTTTAATCCTTCTCTCTTTTTCTGTACCATTATAAAAGTGATTCCTTCTTCATAAACACGTTGGCATTCCTGTGATACAGAGCCATTGTGTGTTTTCCAGACAGGAAGCAATGACCAAACAGATGGCACAGGGATGAGCCTGGGCAAGAAGAAGGGAGTGAGGGTGACTGGAAAATATGAACCTGCGTCGGACTGGAGCGGTACAGGAGAAGGTCCGTCCATAGTCCACTCTCCCACCAGCCCCCCAATACCTACAGATGCCCCCACAGTTATTTCCATCAGCCCTCTGTCTCCCAGGCCACCAGAGAAATTAGATGATCCCAAAATGGATGAAGACTCTCAGGCCAGAGTGTCCTTTAGTGAGATGGGTGTCCCCCGGCAAACGATGGAGGAGCTAAAGACCATCCTGAGGGAGAGTCCTCTGCTCAGCATGAGAGGAAAAGATGATGGAAAGCCAGGAGTTCCCTTCACATACCTTCACGGCAGCAGCAGCAGTGGTGGAGGAGGACTTGAAGGACAGCAGGACAATGGAAACACTCACAGGGCATTCAGCACCTTCAGACCGCAAGCTGATGCTTCCAGAAAGGGGGCCAGGTCCAGATCCAGCACATCTATTCAGCTGCCTTCCACCATGGATTCACCCAGCTCATTCCAGTCCGCTGCCAACACAAATAGGCAGCCTGGTGTCAGGACATATGCACATACAAGCAGCGGCTCCTGGGGAGGGACCGGAGACTCTCATTCAGGTCAGTGAGGCTTTGGTAAATAAAAAAAAGACTTTATCATCAACATAAACCAAGAAATACGTTGAAATAAATGGAGCTTTGCCACAAACTGGTCGATAGGCTCTGGGTCCGAGGCCTTTTCAGTTTTAAAACTGTTGAATTTTGGTTTATTCTAACATGATTTTGTATTTTCCATTTTAATGGACTTACATTCTTAGAATTAAGTGAACTAAAGTAAAATATGTACTTCTTTTAGGTTGTTTCTCTCTGGGATTTGGTTTCTACTTTCACAGAAATAGATCCAGTTGGTGTTTGTTCTCTTGTGGGGAAACTATCACACAGTTTCTCACCTGCTGGTAACTTTGTTTGTAATTCTGTGTTGTTGTTACTCATTGACCTGTGGAGTCACAGCAACATATTTACAGAAAGACTCATCTCAAACATCCATTTTTTACTCTAACCTCACTAAAGTGGTCTGGAGGCCAGTGGAGTGCTGAGTTAAAAGAACAGCATATTTATTTCTGTAAGACAGGATGCTCTGTGTTAGACATCAAATGTTATCAGGGTTCTTTTGTTTGTTTTTTTGAGGTATTTCAATCTGTTTTCCACAGATATCGGAAACGAGACCATTGAGCTTTCTGGAAACCAGAGGTTTATCGCAGCCATGGAGCAGATCAAGCAGCAGATTGCCCGAGAAAACATCAACTTCGTCCGCTTTGAGGCCACCGATCTCCACGGGGTGTCAAGGTCCAAGACAGTGCCTGTCCGCTTCTTCCATGTAATGATCTGTGCTTTCAGCACATCCATAAAAAATAGATTAGACCTTCCTGTCCAGTCTTTATGTCATATGCTAGGCTAATTAGCCTCTAGATATGAGTGGTTTTAAATCTTCTTCAGGGGTGGAGCTAGAGGGTGGGCCTCTGAAATCTTATTGGCCACCCTAGGTGATTGACAGATCACTGAAGGAGGACAGAAAAATATTTCCAGACCATTATGCACCAATATACCTACACCAGTTTGAAGTAAATCATAAAGTAGTTTATTATTAATCCTTTAAAAATATTGACATCTGGCTGCAAATTTCTAAAAGAGATTTAGTACCTGTGGAAGTACAACTACTAATGTTATGTAAGGCTAACCTGATGTTAGCATAAAGCCAGGTAGCAAAGCTAATCTAGTTCTATGCTAGTGCTGGATTAGTCTTAAGATGATGTGTCATATTAAGTTTTCAGATAGTGTATTTAGTAACACATCAACTTATGAAGATTTTGACACTGGAGCTGAAAATAAACTATAAAGCTGCTGAAAGAGAACCTCAGAATCAACTTTGCCGGACACCCATGTATAAAAGCCTAGCTCTACCTCTGGTTTTCTTATTAAAGTTTCTTCATTTAAAGTGTTTATGAGGTTAATTTTCATGTTTCAATGACAGGAGAAGGCAGTGTATGGGGTACCCATGCCAAGAAGCTACTTGGAGCTGACCCTGAGCCCAAAGAGCAACGAGGTGGACCATGCCAACACGGCTAACTTCAGCAGTGATATTCTTCTGATCCCTGACCTTTCAACCTTCAGGGTCCTACCCTGGGCTGAGCAGACAGCGCGGGTCATCTGCGACCCCTGCACCGTAACAGGAAGCCCCCTTCGCACTTCCCCTCGCCTCATTGCCAAACAGCTCCTTGGCCAGCTCCAAAGCCTGGGATTCTCCCTGCACTCGTCCTTCACCTACGAATGCTGCGTCCTGGGAGCGCCCGAGCGGATTGGACCAAAGACGCTTCTGTTTCCTGCCACCACCCTTCTCAGCAACCATGACCTGCCTATCTTCCAGCAGCTGGTGGACAGCATGTACTGCATGGGCGCAGACATAGACAGCATCGCGTCTGCAACGGGCCCCGGTCAGATGGAGATCAACTTGAGGCCGGAGTTTGGGATTTCTGCTGCTGATAGTGCTTTCACCTTCCGCACTGGCATCAAAGAAATGGCTCGCAAACACAGCTACATCGCCAGCTTTTTCACTGATGACGGTCTGTACAATGCTGGCGTGCTCTCTCACAGTCTTTGGGACGCTAACGGGCGCCGTAGCCTCTTCCACTGTGGCGAGAAGGCAGGCGACCTTTCTGAGATTGGTAGGAAATGGCTGGCTGGGCTCCTCACCCACTCTGCTGCCCTAAGCTGCTTGATGTCACCCGGCCTTGGCTGCCGGAGCCACATCGCCAAGACCATCAAAGACCCCAAACGGATGCTGTACGCCACCTGCGGCAACAATGACAACAGCAGCTCTTTTAACATCAAGTGTCATGGCGGGAGGGAGATGCACATCGACAACAAGCTGGGCTCGGCCATGGCCAACCCCTACATCGTACTGGCTGCTACCGTGGCTGCAGGGCTTGATGGCATCAGGAGAAACCTGAACATCGAGAGCAGTCTGAACAAGGCGCCCATCCAGCAGAAGGAGTTTGCCATCCCCGTGAAGCTCGATGACGCTCTGGAGACGCTGGCAGAGGACCACGTCATCCGCAGCGCCCTCGGAGAGCCGTTTGTTCAGTATTTTATCGCCATGAAAAAGTTTGAAATTGAAACCCAGGAACTGGATGATGAGAGGAACAAATGCCTGGAGTATTTCATTTAAACATCCTCCTCGTTTCATGATGGATGAAGCTCACCTCCACCTGCCACACAAACTGGAGCAAGAGAAACAGCTGCAAGGAAATACGTTTTTATTTTATACATAAAATGAATAGGCTACATTATTATTATTATTAATAGTAATAATAATAATAATAAATATGATTATTATACAGGTTGTTCAGAGTCGTTTCAAATAAAAACATGAGAACCCCCATAGTGATGTTAGATGGTAAATTATTGTCTGGACTCAACTAGTTGATTTCATTAATTTAAAGAAAACACTTTATTAGATAATAATAACCAGTGTGCTTACAAAGTTCAGTTCTTACACAAAAACAAATGAAGTGAAATTCTCCAGGATTTTCTGTGGTTTTGGGAACAAATTCCTTTCATATGTTTCCCCCTCATTGGTCTTTATTTCAGGTTCGTGAATGAGCTGCTCTGGTTTCATCACAGCAGATTAAAGTTTGATTGTCTTCGTTCTCTGCGAACCTCAGCAGATGTAAAACAAATCCTCTGAACGACTGTAACAGCTAGCAGATGTTAACAGATTCAGTTAAATTAAATTTTATTAACTTGGAAAACAGACTCTGCTTTTTAAAAATGCGTTCGATCATTTCAAAAGAAAAGTATAAATTTTTTCAGAATTTTTTTTAAGGAGAAATCTGTCTTTCTAATTTTACACAAAACATTTTTTTCTTATGTAAGGAAAGGAAAGGAAAATTCTTTGTTTAGTCTCACTAAGATAAATTTAAAATAATTTTTGACTAATTTACGAATGAAATGTTTGATTTTTGGGGAATTAAGATCTAATTTTTTAAATCTATCAATATTTTCTGAATGAAATATTCTAACAAAAGATTCTATTTGGTTTCTCTGAAGAAGTTTAATTATAATAAAAATTCTGTTATTTTTTCTAAATTAATGGGCTAATTTTACAAAAAATATATTTGTTTCTGTGAATTAAACAGAGTTCTTTTAAATCTATTATTTCATTTTGAATTTATGAGATAATTTTACAAAAAGATCAATTTGGTATTTAGAAATTAATGAGATCATGTCAAAATAAGAATAAATTTCTTCTTTTTCTGAATTAATTGCATCATTTTATAAGAAAATTGTTTAAAAGTTTAAAATAGATAATTTTAAAAGAAACAATGTTTTTCCTGAATTTATAACAGTTAAAGAAAATCTATAATTGTTTTCTGAATTAACGAGATTTTTTTTTACCTAGATTGATTAATTTTACTGAAATGATATTTATTTATTATCTTTTTTTTCTAACTTAATGAGCTCATTTAAAAAAATTCTATGACTTTTTCTGAATTGATTAAATAAATGAGATAATTATGAGCAATGACGTGTTGATGATGAGGAGGATCTGCAGGGCTGGAGGCTGCAGCTTCAGGACCGTTAAATTCATTTTTCACAACAGACTTGGTGTAAGTATGAAGAGTGATGAAGAGTTCAAGCTGTGTACAGACAGAATGACAACCCTGTACTTTTTTTTTTCTGTACTTTTGCCACACTTCCGTACTTTTGCTTTAGCAGCACCTTGAAAACAAAGAAAGTTAACGATGTGTTTCAATGACGCCTGAAAAGTGATGCTGAAAACCATCTGACTCTGCAGATCAGAACGTGGCTCCGATACTTGGAAGTAATTCAGAGTAACATGAGGAGAAAAATCATTTTTATAGAAAAATATATGTCAATTCAGAAAAAGGGAAAATAAGTATTAGTAAAAATACCAATAAAAATCAGAAACAAAACTGAAATATTAAGTTTCTTTTGTAAATGTGTTAATATTAACAAAACATAGAAGAAGATAAATTATATTTTAAAACCTACCCAATAAATGTATAAAAACTGAAGAGATTAAAGGTAAAATTATCTTGTAAATTCAGAAAAGCTGAGTTTTTTCCCTGTATGAATGCCTCTGATGGTGCAACGACATAATTCCTGATTCCAGGGTGAAAGGCTGCATTTCTCTTTAGGCTGTGAAGTTGAGTGATGAATGTGACCAGTGTGGATTTTGCTGTTATAGTTGAGCCTGTTACACATAAAATAGGACCATAGAAGTTCAACTCATAAAAGATAAAAAGGAGAAAGTCTGGAGCAAGAACTTGATGAGAAAAACATTATTTTAAACATTATTACAGGATAAATAACGAGGTAGGTGGTTTAATCCAGCCATTCTGTTTTTGGACCAGTCCCCCCACTGAGGACTAAACCATTTAAAAGGACATGATTGAGATTATAGGAGAAAACTGTTTCCTGGGAAGGATTTATTTTTCCTGAGACTTTGCATCGCAGAGTAAACCTTCAAATACCAAAGACATCATCATCTGACTGCAGCTTACTGTAGAGCTGTGTGGGAACAACAGGACTAAACATGAACCGGGCTTCTCCTTCTCCTACTTGTTCTTGTTGATTAGATTTCCCACTCGCTGCATGAATCGACCCAGTTTGTTGTCCGAAGCAGTTTGTGTCGGATACAGTGGATAGCCAGCCTTACTTCTTTTCAACGAGGAGTTTCTGTCTTTGTCTGAGGCATTTTCAGACCTAAACAGAAGCTCATATCGGCTGTAGACTCTTTCTCTAGCGGCTTGAGAAACAGCCGCTCCTTCATTGTCCAGATTGGTCTTCCTTCTGCCGAAACGTTGAGGAATCGGTCTTGAGAACGGATCTTTCGGCTTTTCTGTCTCTGACGAGCCACTGAGTGAGTTCTGGGACCTGTGGATTTGAGGTGAATGACCTTTCTTCGTTGTTTGCTCTGCAGCAGATGTTGGCTGTTCTAGCCTGGGTGATGATCTCAGTGAGGTCCTTCTTTGGAGGGATTTTTCTTTCTTTTCAGAGGATGCAGGTAATGAATGTACCTTCATTCTCGCAGAGCTGTTCCTCTGAAGTTCTGGTCCTGTTTGGTCCTTTTCTGTGTGATGACGATGAGCCTCGTCTGGAGCAGGACGTTCTGTAGATGATCCATTTAACATCTTTGGAGCAGTTTCAGTATCAGTGCTAACAGGTGTCTCACCGTTTTCTCTTGCAGCAGCTTTTTCTGCTTTAGGAACATCTTCAGTTTTGTTTCTGATAGATGAGTCTAAACTGCTAACATGAGTGTTTGATACTTCTTTCTCTTCAGGGATCTCAGTCAAAGACTCCATCACCCTTGACTGCTGCATACTGAGACCGCTGGAGTGCAAGAGAGAAAGTTTGAGTGCCGCATCAGTCAATTTTACATCTAAATCAGCATCTGATTTAGTCCTAGAAAGAGCTGTCTCCTGCCAGCTGTTCGTCTTCATCGTCTTTCTATCTGCAGCTGTTTTGATGTCATAATGAGAAACCGAGCGATGGCCATCAGTGAGAATTTGCTCTCTCATGCCACCTTCCATTTTGAGATCGCTGTCTTCCATGTTTTGTGTATTTAGCACCAGTTCTGCCACACTCTGACGAACATCCAGACCTCTCATTGAAGTCATACCTTTTGTTCTTTCTACAGTTGAGTACACAGACCTCAGGGACTCCTGACTTTGCCTGAGATTGGCCGTCTCCTGTAGACTGAGTCTCTTCTGCCTCGTCTCCTCCATCCTGGACTTGATGTCCCTGGACCTGCTGTGGATCAGCTGTGACTGAAGCTCATTTAAACCCATGTGACTGCTGTGTGGAGAGATCATCGGGGATATTACATCATATGACGCACCTAGAAGCATGTCGCTCTCGTTGAGGTATGTATCCATCTTCCATCTGTGGAGAGATGTTTCAGAACTGAATGGTATCAGATTGTGGTCCGCACCGTAGCGGGTCTGGTGCCTTAGTTGTTGCTGAGAGGCTCTGCCACCTCTCAGGTTGGATCCAGCCCTCTCAGGGGTAACAGGGATTCCAAAGTCCTTGGTTCCCATCCTCACTCGGGTCATGGAGTTCACCTTTTGCAGCTCTCCTCCATAACTGTGCCCTCTTACCAAGTTCCCTCCGTCAGGAACGTGCGACTGATGCAGCCTCTCCTGCACGCTCAATCCCCGGCTCATCATGGCGCCATTGCTAAAACTGCCGCTCTCAGCGCTCCTTAGGCCCTGCATCATTCTGGATCTCATGGGAATTTGATTAAGGGAAAGCTGGCTGGAGTTTGGACTCCGCATCACCATAGGACCTCTGAGGTATGGGAACAGCGGCCTCCGCTCAGACAAGACTGCAGGAACTACTGAATGAGCGTACAGTCTTCTGAACTCCTCGTCGTATGAGCCAACCAGCTGACCTGTGACAACCAGGACCATACTCCGGTTGATCTTCTCAAACGACCATGTGTAGCTTAAAAAAGACAACAGAGACAAAGTGGTCAGAGTTGCTAATAATCAGCTCATACAGTCAGTGCTTCAATTTACAGACATCCAAAATTACATCATGTACATTTGACATGTTTAGTGTCATACATGTTACATTCTGACATGAATACAAAGAATGTTCGATAAACTTCTACAGGTTTAATGTAAAAAGAAACAATAACAACATCCTGTTTGTTTATCCTAAATAACTGATGTGAATGATAGTGAATATGAATTTTTAATCATCAATTATCATAGGTTCTATAATAATCTGTAATTTAATGAACAAAACTTGATAACCTTGATTTTTCCTGCTACATTTAATTAATAAAACATGCCTGAGAAACACCAAAGAGCAGATGATTTGTCCCTACTTTCAAAAAAGGTAAGGCTAGCTATATGTAATTAAATTTAACTTCATCGAAGGACAGGACTCAGTCAGAATACAGTGTTTATGGTGAGAATCTTGTTAATGAAAGCATAAAATCAAGATAGGGGTAGGACGTCCACGGCTTTTTAGTATTTGCATGAAGGGGTCCTCAAAGAAAACTGGTTGGGGACCACTGCGCTGGAAGATCCTGATGAAGAGATTCGTCAGCAGCTTAAGATACCTGCTGCTGCTCATCACTGGCTTGTTAACAGCTGATCTTTGAGACTTTCCTTGATATTTTTTTTACCAGAACCAACCTGTTTACTCTCTGAATTGCATGCTATGTTTTTATCTTGTTAAACTTTTCCTGAATTGTTTTTTCACGCATTTTTCAAGGCATTAAACTATTTCACCCTTTTCATCTCCAGAAAGATCTGTCTTTTTTTTCCCAGACTGCATAAATAATGTGGAACAACCTCATGAAGCTCACCTGGAAACTAAAAATCAAAACTGTTTTAAACTGTTACCAGTGATCTAATCAAATAAGAGAAACTTCACAAGATAAATCTAACACAGAAAAACTAAAACACAAAAGTTTTATTTGAGGAATCATCTGGAACACCATGTATTTATTCAGGAAAGCAAAGCACGGAGTGTGACTGGAGCTTGGATGAGACAAACCATGATATTTTGATATACCTGCTGTGGGAACATGTAGAGCTAAGGAGGCTCACCTGTATGTTCCATACAAAACTGTCCTGCAGTCCACCAGCATGAACCTCTGCTCCAAACCTCCGTGAAACTTCATCCCGGACCGGCACTGGTACTGTTGGCCCTGAACTGTCCGAACACGAAGGTTCTGAGGTGGAAACAAACACCAAAGTCACCAAACGATTTATCATCCATCCTACAGAAGGTCAGTTGATGGTGAGAAGTGAACTGCAGCTGGATCACCAGTTCATTTCTATTCCAGCACACAAAGCCTCTGATTTGATCTAGAAAATATACAACACAGGAGACAGTACAACTAGGAGGGACATGTTACAACCAGCACCAACATGCTGGATGGACCTGTAAACTCTGCTGGCTGCATCTTAGAACATGTCAGAAAGAAAATTTCCAGATCAGGAAGCACAGCGTGATTTGACTTGTTTAAAAACCACTGCAGTGTGAGCTGGAAATTTCAGATTAATTGCACAAAAATAACTCAGCTCATTCAGGCTTTAAGATGTTAGCTGTGAGCTGTTAGCTGTTAGCTTTAAGCTGCTAGTTGTGAGCTGCTAGCTGTAAGCTGTTAGCT
>CM047978.1:2036036-2046982 GCA_026261665.1 Melanotaenia duboulayi
ACCTCCCCATGTATAAAAGCTCCATCACTGTGTTTGAAGCTTACGTTCTGCCTTTTTTTGTCATGGAAACCCTGGGACAGTCACCGATGGCTTTGTAGTTCTTCGACCAGATGAACTTTGATGTCTCAGAAATCTCACAGGCTTCAAATGACAGGAAGACGTCTCCAGTCTCCTCATCCACACCTGCCACGATCTCCGTAGTGCCTGTGAGCAGGAAAACATGTCTTCCTGTTCAAACCTAGTTTAAAGACTGAGCTGAGACACAATCTGTGTTTTTACGCTTATGTGCACAATGTGTCCTGCAGGATACAATCATTCAACACCTGTTTATCAATGCTGGGTAGATGTAATTCATTATTATTTAACAAGAATACAAGTTTTCTTAAAAAATACCAAAAACTAATCTCCCCACAACATATAATGTGTTTTGGGGGATATCAGCAACATTTACCTCATGATCATTAGATTTTTTCACATAGGCCACCATTTTGGAATTTAATATAAATATAACATGTGTACCTGATCTACCCCCTTTTTTAAGAGATTCTCTGACATCAAGTGTGGATATTTAATGCCCCGTACAGCCTGTCAAATACCCATATCCACCAGGATACAGAACCTATTTAAGGCTTTTGAAGACATCTGAAGGTTGTGCTGCTGAGTTCTTGTTACCTGGAAGCGCCTTGGCACAGACTGGCTCAGACAGCTGGGAAGCCTTTCCGACTCCATTTGCATTGATAGCTCGAACTTTGAACACATAGCTTTCTCCTTCCACCAGTCCAGTCACCTGCAGCACAGCATGGAAACATCCTCACATGCAGAAAACAACGTTGTTGTGAGAGATGGCTTTGGTAGCTTTGGGTTAGGTGTCTTGCTTAAGGACACTTAGGAAAGCCTGGAATCAATCCACCAAGCTTGGAAGACAACTGCTCTTCCTCCTGAGCTACAGCCGCCCAGGGGTGACAGTTCTGTGTCGGTTAAGCATGTAATTTGGTCCATTTTCAAGGAACTTAGCTATCTGTTGCAGAGACGGAACAATACCACCAGAAATTGCAAGTGCAGAGGAGCTGACATGCAACCAGGAACAAAAACAAACCAGAGAAGAAGAGGATCAGGAAGGAAGCAGAAAAGCAGAAGACTGAGGACGAGCACAACTGTAGAAATTGTGCTAGCTTTTGAAGAAAGACTGTATGCAAATGTTTAGTATTTGTTGGGCTGCTGGAAACAATTTTATAACGATGCATTACTGATGCCAAACGCTGGCTGATCTCAGCTCACAGGACTGAACTCTGAACTCAGCACTGCCCACTAGTGGAAGAACTGGCTTAATAACCATGGCAACACAAAAGATGTATGAAAGTACGAGGACAGCGATGTATGACAACGTTTGAAATGGACCTCGCTATTTACATAAGTAAGGTGGCTTAAATGGGCTTTTACAGGAGTTTGATTTTATTCTATAGTTCTCTTACCTGCAGGTAACGATGGTTCACAGCTTCCTCGTTCAGAGTGACAAACTCAGAGGAGCCCTTCTTGGCCATGTCCACAAAGTATCCGGTCACAGCACTTGCTCCAATATAAACTGGAGCCTTCCACAGGATGACCAGAGAGTGACCCCTGACCTCACTGAAGCTCAGATCATAAGCAGGACCTTGAGTTAAAGCATAAAAAAACTGACATTTAAGGCTTCAAACAAGAGGAATTCTGAGTTTGACCTCAGTTGGTGTTAAAGGGAACATATTACATGACTTTTTAAAAAATAAGTCACTTGTGTTTGTGCAGAAAAGACCCAGAATGCCATCTGTTTGTAGCTCTTTTTGTGTCTTTAAATGTGCTGGTGTCCTCCTGAAATCCTCAGTGAGCAGCTTATAGGAGCAGCCAGTTGACGGAAACATGACTAAAACACTGTCTACTCAAACTTTCTCTCAGTATAACCATTTCACATGCAAATATAACCAAAATCAGAAGTTTATAAGTGTCAACAGAGGAGGTCTAGGAAAGAAAGGAAAGAAAGAAAAGAAACACAGCTAAAAAGTGTGTAAACATGAAGGAAAGTGTTACAAAGTGCTGAATTTAGGCTGATAGAGACACAGTCACCCACATGATGATTACTGGTCTCAGATCAATCTTAAAAAGTCTACATGACAGTTTCATTGTGCTAACAGTAAATATAAATGTATTTTCATGTCGATGTGGTTGTACTGTCATTAAAAAAATTAATATTCACTGGGTCCTCAGTTTTACACTACCAGTCAAAAGTTTGGACATTAGATTCACTGGGAAAGTGTGTCCAAACCTTTGACTGGTACTGTATGTGCTCTGCATGAAGACTCTTGCAACCAAATTCAGATGATTTAACAAGTTTTGTTTTATCTCTTTCAGCTGAGACACTGTATGTTCACAGTGAGCAGGATGGATCTGTGCTGCATGGATGGATCAATACATGCCAAGACCTGAACTCAACATCACAACTTGAAGTGTGAGCCAGGAGGAAAACTAGCATTCAAACGCAACATATGGTAAAAAGAGGATAGCTTAGCACAAAAAGAACAAAAATTTATGTTTGATAAATTATTTCTCCTCTTTAATAATCTCAGTTGGTGTTGTATTAATCGTGGTTGGAGACCGTGATTAGTAACCTTTACAACCAGGAACAACTTGTAAGGATGGTGCGTCTTTGGAACGAGCAACACAGCAAATTGTGTTGGGTTTGCCCCCTCAAAATATACCAAAATCCCTGCAATATTCTCTGATCACAGGTCAGGAACAGTTTCCAGGCTCTGTGCTAATTGTGCAGTCCAAGAAGTCACCGTTGGTTTGCAGCCAGAAGGTTTTTGGTTCAGGCCTCAACCCTTCTGTGTAGAGTTTGCATGTGCGTTGGCCCTGCGATGGACTGATGACCCGTCCTGGTGTACCTGCCGCTCACCTGCTAGGTGCTCCAGCTACTCTGCACTGAAATAAGTGACTATAGAAATAGACAGATGGAATAATGACTCTCAACTAAAGAATGGAAGTTGACAAAACTTTAAAAAGTGAGGCAACCCCCACATCGTGTCAACCTGAAAAGGTACAAAACATTTTATCACCTGGAACTGAGGGTTCTATGAAGGACTAGCTGTTGTAATCCCTAAAGTTAGCACTGATTCTACTTTGGCTGCAAAAGGCTTTACCAGCGGGACACATTGTCAGTTGTGTACTTCAGCATCACAGGGTGTTTCGGCCAAGTGTCACAATACACCCTCTGCTGAGGGACGGCCCACCACAGGTTGATCACGCCTGGGTGTGTGTCCCTCGGTTAGTTGTTCACCCTAACGGCCCAGGTGGTGTCATTCCTCTTCAGCCACAACCAATGGCTTGTCGTCTCAGCAGTGTGAGTCAGCTGGCAACAAAGCCCCTAAACCCCACCTCCACCGGGCATACCTATATCTTCCATCCTCTATCCTCTGCCTTATCTGCCAAGTTGTAGTAACGCAGCTACTTCCTGTCATACGCTTCTTCGATGGCGTCCTCGCCAGCTTGCCTATGATGTAGGCAAGCTGGCTTTGGAATGTCTGGCAGCTTCCACCTGTCGGTGCACCTTCTCTACTACCATGGTTGGTTGTTCGGTTGCAGATGCCTTTTGCCAAAGAGGTGTTACAGCGCCAAGTCCAAAGCCTCCTCTGCCCTGTTGGACGTGGGCCACTACATCACAATGGAAAAGAACATATTTGGCCTGTAGCACAGCTGTGGCTGGGGTCCACTTCCTCCCTGTAACTAGAGCAGGAGACACGCCTCTCACCACATTTCCAGCCTCACCTCGGCACATCTGAATTCTTCGGCCAGACAAGAGTGGTAATGACAGGGCTCCGTCGCTATATAGTCCAATGCTGCTGAGGCATTTAGGAAGACTAAGCCACTTCCTTACATAAGAGCAGCAGCCCAAACTGGTAACATCAGAGCTTCAGTTTCCTGGGTAGTGAAGTGCTGTCAATTTGCTTAAGGCCCTTTACTGTATCCTGCCGAAGTTGCTTAAGTTGTTGGGTGTCTTTGAGGTCTGCATCATACCAACATCCAAGGCTCTTGATGGGCTTCTCTAGGACTGTCGAAACTGGTTCATCCATGATGTAGAACTGCTCACTTGTTAGTTGACCTTTGACATGCGTGACTTGCCTAGCTTGAATTCCATTCTTGCTCACTGGATGTTTTCCTGGAGTTTCTGAAGCAAGCGTCTTGTGCATGGTTTTATTGTTGTGATAATGGTCGTGTCATCCATGTAGGCTGTAATTGGTGGAAGACGCATGGCACTATTGGTCCTCTCGCCTCCCATTACCCAACAAGATGCCCGTATGACCAGTTCCACTGCTATGGCGAATGCAAGAGTCTTTTTGGTCATTTCACATTTACAAAATTACTCCCACAGGCCAGATTGGACCCTCAGGCTGGCCAGTTTTGGCACCCCGGGCCATATGTTTGACACCCATGACTTGAGGTTCATCACATAAATTTAGAAAGCTCCTCTTTTCTAAACTATTATATTTAGAAACTATGAGAGAACACCTTCAGGCTAACCAATGGAGCTTTTTTTTTAATTTACTTTAACCTGAATTACTTCTTTTCATTTTAATGTCATAACTTCTCTGACGTTACACGTTTTCATGCAGACATTTTGGTTTGCTTTCTGTCATTTTTGAAAATACTGTACTCAGTTTTAGGGAAAATATGGGAACACTGAGAGGCATTTGGGTGGGAGGGGTAATGCTCTTATACGGAAAATGCAACATTTAGGCCTACAGTTCTCTGATTCATATTCTCCTGAATCCCTTATGTTTGTGTTTTATATACTTTGTGTTATCTTTTGAAAATTAAAAAAATTAAAAATAGCTAAAGCTGAACTTTTTGCTATTTATATAATTAAATAAAAAAAACATATTTACTGACACTAAGCCTTAAAATCTGGATGTTTGAGTTACTTTCATATCTTTCTGAATAATAGAAGAACTGGTGGTTGTGATGATGATGATGATGATGATGCTGTACCTGGCTCCTCCATGGTCCAAGCTTCACATTTCATGGGGGCACTGGGAGCTGATGCCAAACCAACACCAGCCAGGTTCCCAGCCTGGACTTTGAACTCATAAAATGTTCCCTCTGTCAGGTTGTCCACCTAGACGTAAAAATAAGGAGGTCAGATCCGGATTCAGTGACCTGCTACGTAAACCTGTTTTCTTAGGGAACTCACGGTGCAGATTCTCTCTGTGACGGCAGACAGGTTGACCTCCTTCCACACCAAAGTGTCAGCATCACGCTTGTCGATGTAGTAGGCGTTGACCTTGGAGCCGCCGCAGTGTTTGGGGCTTTTCCAGGCCAGAGTCATGGAGGAGCCGTCGCAGCTCAGCATGGTGATACCATACGGAGCGCTGGGAGTGGCTGAAAGTTTCATGCTTATTAAAGATTCAGAGAGTTCACAGCTGGAGACGTGATCTAAATCTTCCTGCACACGTGTCTTTCATGCATTTTGACTAAACAGTTACTGGAAGATCAGGCTCAGCATTAAGTTTCAGCACACAGGCTGGATTTAAGGTGTTTCACTCAGTAGGACAACAGAAGGGGAAAATACGTCCTCCTGTGCAGAGTTGAGGTGAAGAAAAAGGGGCCAGTGGGTCAGTATGGGGGGAAGAAATCAAACTTTTAATACATACCGTATTCCACCCCCCTGTCTGGACAAAATGATGAAATGAGACTCTGAGTGTGAGCTTTGTTCGGTTTCTGAAACACCTTTTCACTTCGGCCCACAGTTTATCACATCAAAATGATTTCTGTTTCACGGAAAATGACATCATGAAGGGGGCTCCTCTTACCGAGGGCAGGCTCCACAGCGATGGGAGAAGACTCCTGAGACTCCTCACTGAGGCCGAAGATGTTGACGGCTTGGACTCGGAAGGTGTAGGTCTCGCCCGGGATCAGGCCGTGGACCACAAACCTGTAACACATCCATTTGTTTTTAGTTACAATGAAGAACTGTAAGTATTCATTTCTATTTTTTTATTTACCCTCTGGTTCTTGTTGCATTTACACTAAATGTGGTTCCTAGAGGTTCTAAAAGTAGAATGGGAGGCAGAACCTTTTTTATCAGACCCCACTCTGCAGAACCAGCTCCCATTAGGCTTCAGAAAAAAGAACCAGCTCCCAGCTTGGCTTCAGGAAGCAGAATCAGCTCCCATTTGGCTTCAGAAAGTAGAACCAGCTACCAGCTAGGCTTCAGAAAGTAGAACCAGCTCCGAGCTTGGCTTCAGGAAACAGAATCAGCTCCTAGCTTGGCTTTAAGAAGCAGAACCACCTCCCATTTGGCTTCAGAAAGTAGAACCAGCTCCCAGCTTGGCTCCAAGAAGCAGAACCAGCTCCCAGTTTGGCTTCAGGAAAGTAGAACCAGCTTTCAGTTTGGCTTCAGGAAGCAGAACCAGCTCCCAGTTTGGCTTCAGGAAGCAGAACCAGCTCCCATTTGGCTTCAGGAAGCAGAACCAGCTCCCAGTTTGGCTTCAGGAAACAGAATCAGCTCCCAGCTTGGCTTCAGGAAGGAGAACCAGCTCCCATTTGGCTTCAGGAAGCAGAACCAGCTCCCAGTTTGGCTTCAGGAAACAGAATCAGCTCCCAGCTAGGCTTCAGGAAGGAGAACCAGCTCCCACTTTGGCTTCAGGAAAAGGTCCCCCTCTCTACCTTCAGATCATTCAAACGTTACTTCCTGATGAATCTTATAGCAGGCTTGAGGAAAATGATCCATCCTTTAGTCCTGTTGCTATAGGCCGACGCAGCTGGGGGACATCCCATGATGCACTGGGCTCCTCTCTGCTCTCTTTACACTCCATGTAGAAATATCTGACGTTGTTGTCATTCATTTGTGTTTCTCCTCTTCTTTCTGAGCAGGTATCCCTGTCTCATGTAGCTCAGGTTGGAGTATTGAATAAAAAACAAACAAACATAACAGCCAGCTAAGGAAACCAATGGACTGGTTTCTTTAGCTGGTCATTATTTTTGTGAACTGGTTTATAGGAACACAATTATCATAAACTGGACTGATGTGGATCATATGATGACACTTAACTGGATTTTAATTGGACTACCCTGAACTGGACTATGTCTATAAAAGTGACCTAAGGTGACCTAGTTGTAAATTAGCGTTGTATAAATAAAGCTAAACTGAATATAAATGGAAAGACTCCGGCTCCGCAGAGACTCTGAACAAGATCAAGAACGCGTAGAACATTGATGGAAATGTTCAAATCACTGCATTTTATTCAGGGTTAAATTTTTCAATGTTTAATAGAATTTTAAAAGAAATTTTTGTTGTTTTAAACGTGTTTTAACTGTGTAATGTGCTGGATTTAGTTGGTTTGGCCATTTCTTTATCTCCTGTGTTAGTCGTATGTTCTCTGGTGATTTCTCTTCTTTATTTTTTACTATCTTGACTGGAATTCCAAGACACTCCAAGAAGAAATTTACTTTCTATTTCAGAGATTCCTGGCAAGATAACATGCAGACAAAAATGAAACCATCAGGTTCACCTTACAGCATTTAATCCGGTCCAGAACAAGGGTTTGTTGGTTTACCTGTTATGTTTGAAGGGTTTGTGGTTACAAGGGAACCACTCCTTGGATCCAGCCACACGGCCATCAATGTAATATCCCACCAGATGTTTCAGATGTTTGGGAGGTTCCCACTGTACGAACACCGAGGACTTGGTGTTCCTGGTAGTGACAACCTGACCAGGAGCAGAGGGGACGCCTGTTCAAGAAAGAAGCTGCAGTCATTTTCCAAGAAATTATTTTATTCATTAACAAATTTCAGTATTTTATTAATGGAAAACCTTTTTTATATTATATAGTGTTTCACGAAAGCTAAGAATTTATATAAAATGCTTAAACATTGATTTAAATTTGAGACAGAAGAAAGGAAGAAGTCGTGTTGCTGCTGTGGCTGATCATAAAATGTGGTGATCTGAGACTTCTTCAGACCTGTTGGGAAGGAGGTGATGCGTGAACAGGTGTGATCAGCAGAGCGCGTTTACATATGAAACATGCAGGAATAGGGTTTCAACCCATCTAGTGTGTCAGTGTCAGTGCAGCTGCTGCTTCGTTATGGAGGATTTGTTTTAGTATCCCAGGAGATGATTTTTTTAATTAACAGGAAGGAGTTTCATCTCTTTAAAACTGACATGAAGAGTTCATGAGTGCGTGATGATAACATCAGATAATGAAGTCATCTCCATCTCGTAGATAGAGCACACACACATTGAAAGGTGAATTTGAGGGAATTTTGCTATAGCAAAGAGCTTATTAATCAATACGTACCGACTGGCAGCTCCGTACCTGCAACACACAGCCAATCAGATTTAACAACACACCAACGTTTAACATGTGTGTGTGTTCATGCTGAAGTTCTGTTCTTTCACAGAGTTTCTGATGAAATCTTCCTGCAATGGGACGGATTTGTGCTTCTGAGGGTGTAAAAGTAACACCAGACTTTTTCTTTACCTGCTGATCCTCATCTGGCGACAGACAGCAGCAACTTCCAGCAGCTCTTCCTGCAGCTGCCACAACCTGCCGCGACTCTCCACAGCTTTCCAGTGCTGCTGACAGGCAGCTAACAGCTAACAGCGCTAACGGCTCAGACTGATACGTTCAGCACCACCTGGTTCATGTGTAGCTGAGGAGATTCAGGAGGGGAAAGTCTTCCAACTCAAAGACGCTCTGTGGCGTAGCTGCTTTGTGAATCTCACTTTGCATCTTGCCAGTGAGCTGAGCTGCTGTCTGTCAGTCATTTCTCCCTGTGCATCCCGACCCGCCCACTCTCCGCCCCCTGATCACGCCACACCTCCAACCCCAACCCCTGCAGTTTCAGGCATTTTCCAAATTCGGCAGTGGGTGGAGTTACGCAAAAAGTAGGGGGTGGGGTGGAGTTGGTTTTTACCAGATGAACTTCAAGAGCAAGTAAATGCAGCGTGTATGATGTTGTTCTACATCAGTACAACCATGTTCTACATTATAAGCAGCATTTCTACAGCCCAGTCAGCAGCCTTCATGATGATCATGTTTTTCTGTTCAAACTCTTTACATTTGATGAAGAATCCATATAAGTTATAAAACCACAAGTAATGGTGAAAAGTAATTGTCCAAGATTGCTGAAGAACTCCAATAAAACTGCTGATTTAGGTCAAACTTGCTTTTATTCCATTATCACAAAGTTTGTGCAATGACTAAATATACTGGATCCTCCTGCTGCTGGAGGATCCTGTGCTGGCTCACCGTCAGAGTAACGTCTATTAATAAACAGTGTGCACAAAAATACTTAAAAAGTTAAAAGTGTTGTGACTTGTTCCAGACTCCTAATTAAAAAACAAAATTTACTTAAAAACTGAACTAAAAAATAAAAAAAATATTGACAGATTAATTTTATTTTATTTAAAAGTTTAAAATGAGTCCTGTGTTTTGTTTTTTATAAGTGGGGTGAAGTGCTCTGCCACGTAAATCTTTATTAACATTTTGTTGTAAATGTACTTCTTCCACCATCTCGGTTCACTCTAAGGCTCAGAGTCTGGTTCAAACATAAATGTCTGAATTCTGTAAGCTGCTGCTCGGTTCGCTCGCCATCACTAAGTTGTAGATGTTTTGAGCTGGACGCACTGTGCCCACACTGGTCCACTGGCCCTTCTTACTCTGGCCTCCCTGCAGCCAATCAGCGCACACCTCATTAGCATTAGTCAAAAGCTTGCATGAACTCGCAAGAGACAAAGTTGTGGTATGAGCAAAGGGTCAGAACAAGCCCTATGTTTGATTTTTTTTTTTTTTTTTTGATAAGTTTTCAAAAAAATATTTAAAGACACTTAGAGGACAGTGGATGCATGAAAAGACCAGGTGACGACACCTTTAATTATAAAACCTCCTTCATCTCCATGGAAACCTGCAGGGTCTTCATGATGCATTTCAAGCAAAGGCAGAGTCATAGGAGAAACAGTAGTAGAGTTTTTAGAGCTGGAATCAAACTTTTCAACACAAAACAGCAAAAGTAAGACATGATTTCTGGTTCTGTCACATGGAATTTAGGTTTGTCCACATGTTGTGAAATTTCTGCTTGTTTTGGACAACATGCTAAGTTAGCCTGCTGTTTTCTGCACTCGTTCATGAACCTGTGCAGCCGATCCGTGTGAGACTGATGCTGGGCTGACTGAAGTATGAGTGTCTTAACAAAGTTCAGTGAAAACCAAGGTTTGAATTAAGCTGCTTACAGCATTAGACATACTGTCGTTAGATAAACCAACACCAGAGAAAAAAATCTTTTTTCTTTCAAACATAATGAACAGATGAGCAAATGCTCTTACCATCTCCATCAACCTTCTGGATGGGCTCAGAGGGCGCCGACGCCTCGCTGGAGCCGTACAGGTTGACTGAATACACTCGGAACTGGTACTTTTGTCCATCTTGCAAATCAAAAACTGGGTAACGCGGGGAGTTGAGTTTTACTGCAGTGTTGATACGCTGCCATGCTCCAGTGCCTGCTAAGCACTGTGGGAGAGTCAGGGAGGGGGGTTGAAGGAACAGCCATCTATGACAACTTCAACAACCACAAAATATTTAACAAAGGGTTCTATGGAAGCCCATCCCTCCCACTTTTAAATTAAAATGTTAACGTAGTATTTTATATTTATGAAATTTAAAGTCATAATTGTAACACTCCGAGTCCTTATTGAGACATAAAAATATTATGAGATAAAAAAGTTAGAATTCATTCAACCTTGTGATAAATCTTAATCTTGTAATTTTGACTTTCTTGTCCTAATTATTACTTTGAATTTTATTATGACTTTTATCTTAAAATAATGACTTTAGATCTCACAATTATTATTTAAAATTTCATAATTAGGACTTTTTGTCATAATTATTACTTTTATTAGCTAATTGTTACCTTTTTTTTTT
>CM047978.1:2133436-2143848 GCA_026261665.1 Melanotaenia duboulayi
GAGGGGGGGGGGGTTTACGCACAGCGGGGTGAATAAAATTCACCGTCATCTGTCTGGACGCTTCACAACATTTTCCGGTCAGCACCAGGATCATATACCTCAAGATGGGACACTATTTTCTCATTTGAACTGTTTGCGAATCATTTCAGCATTTTTTACAAACACACACACCAACAATTACCTCGGTGGTCCAAAGACAGGCATTAATGCTTCACGTCGTTTTAAGCTCCATCAAAGGAAGAAGCAGTGGAAACTAGAGCTCACATCGACCCGTTTCCTTTCCTAAAACCTCGCTTAAGTTCTTCTGTGTGATTCTCCTGCTTATCACTGTAACGCTCACTTTGCTATTTGTTGCTTGTGACTTTATTTCTATTTTATTTCATTTTTCTTTGGTGCAGAAATAAGCAGAACTGAAAAATATCTAAGTGAAATAGCCATTCAGAGGAGGTTAAATAAGGAAGAAAAACACTGACAAATCAGACGATTATCAGGATTTTTATGGAGTCTTTGGTTGTGTTTGTCTTTTTGAACTCTGCTTAATAATAAATGGAAAGTGTTGCTTAAAAAATAGAAAAACAAACATAAAAAGCTTTTCTGACAGCACTATAAAGATAATAAACCTTTCTAATGTTTTAGTAAAACTAAATGAATCATGAAAATGTACAATCACCCCGACTTGTTTCAACAAAGCTAAACTTGTGATAATTTGCGTTATCACATTAATATTTATTACAATTTGATGTCTATGCACAATTCTGTTTGCACATTATTTGGACTTGTTGTCCCCTGAAGCTTAACATTGTGTTTCTGTTTTTCTTCTTTGTTTTTGTTTTTTTTTGGGGGGGGGGGTTGTTCCTTTGAACACCTGAAAGGTGAAGTTTAAAGAGCTGGCGTGTTCCTGCTTTCTGATCGTTGTCTTCAGTGTTTGTTGAAGCATTATTTGACACTCAGTAGGCGACTTCAGCTTCCTAAGAGCCTTCTGGTTGGGTCTCCTCTACAGATGAGCCAGTTGTGAGCTGGAGAACTTTGCAGATGATTTAAATGATTTCACATAAAGGAAAAACATAAATTGAGATTATTTAAAGGAGTGCGTCAAGCAAAGATCCAGATTGTCTCTGCTTGGACGTCACTATAAAGACTGACATTAAATGTCCGACGTGAACGGGGAAAACATAGCTTATTTACTGGCAGCAGGCTGGGCAGCACCGTTGCTGACTAAATAATAGTTTTTCTTCAGTGTTGTGGATTTACAAAGAAAAAAAAAGTTAGAGAAGCAGGACTAAAAGACCTCCAATAAGCTACGTATAAAATTTAAAGCCAAACTTTGGTGCTTTCCTTTGAAATCTTTACCTCATGTTGCCAGCAGCAGGCTGTGGTGCGGGTTGGTAAATAAGCTGTGTTGAGCTGTTTCTGAGGTTCGATGCCGCCGTTGGGGCTCTGTTGCATTTAGTCTGAGGTGGACCTTGTACAGTACTGTAATATGTGTGCTTTGAAGCCATGTCAGCGCATTGTAACATGCTGTGTTATGCCTTTATTTCTGTTTTTTTTCTGTCTTGTTTTGTTGAGAGGAATGATGATTGTTTTTCTACATTAATTACTTTAACAAAGTTAAAAATGTCAGAAAAAAAGCATTCAGTCATTTTATTAAAATATTCTCTTGTCATGGTAAAACTACAAGTTTTCTGTATAATGAGACTGAAGGCATGATTTTAACTTTTTCTGAGAACTTAGATGTTGTATTCGATGAATTAATTGAATTTTAAAAAAATGAGTGATTTCAAAGATTTCTTTCTCCAAATAAAAAGTCTTGTATGGCTCCTGACCAGCTGCCTGTCTTCAGTGTGTTGTGTGTTCAGGTGAGAACAGGATCCAGAGCTGATCAGTAAAATGGTTTATAACCAGCAGCTAATGAGCAGCAGCAGGCAGGCAGGTCGGCGTTTCCTAGAGAAGCAAACAGAATACGATTGTTAGCAGGCTGAAGGAAAAGTCTGACAAAAATCATGCAGAAATGGCCAGGTGCTATCCCCACTGGGTAAACCAACCATCAACCACCAATCTGGCAATTACTGGAAGGCCAAACCAGTGTAAAAGCTGCTGCTGATCATGGATGAGGTGCAGGTGAAGAGCCTGGTTGCCGGGGAAACAGGCACGCCCACCACAGCCACATACCAAAGATGGGACATGGACCACAACAAAGAAAGAAAAAAATTTATGAAAAAATATTTCTCTGATAAATAAATATATATAAATTACTAACAAGTACTTTATAGCATTTTTTTCACATTAACACATCACGTTAATGCAGGGGTGCCCAAGTTCAGTCCTCTTGGAACTTTTAGATGCAACCCTTCTCCAATACACCTGAATCAAATGGCTCAGTTCCCTCCTCCACGTCATTCAGCTCTGCAGACGCCTGGTAACGAGCCGTTCATCAGATTCAGGTGTGTTGGGGAAGGGTTGCATCTAAACGTTGCAGGATAGTAGATCTTGAGGACTGGACGTGGGCACCCCTGCATTAATGCATTTTTTTCATGTTAACACCTTATCACCATAATGCATTACACGTTAACGCATTATTATCACGTTAATGCATTATTATTACTTTTAACGCATTATTATCTTTTCTCTTTTTTAACCCTGTCCTGTTCATCATCCTAACAGAACGCTGGTCTGTGTGCCATGCTTTGCCGGACAGATTTGCTCTACCAAGGCAGACATGCTATATAAATGGCTGTCCTTGATGTTTGGAATATTTTTATTATAATCTTATTCTTTTTTAGACTTGATATGTCGGTGCCGAACCTGACAGGGAGACAGAGGAAGAGCTAAAAAGAGAAAAGGACATAAGTGAAATGTAGAAATAAAAGTTGTGTAGGCCTAAGTCACATCAGTATCCACAAAAACAATATGAACTACCACAGTACTACATGATGAAATCAGTCATGAAACATGCCTGTAGAGAAACGTACCAACACACAAACATCAGCAACATCTAATTGGAAGTTGATGGAGAGACGATCGTGTTTGTGAGCATGCACGTGTGAACGTTAACATGCATGTGTAACCATGCAACATGCAGTATCATATTAACGCATTATAATGTTAACGCGTCAGTTAATGCCAATAAAGCGTGTTTTTTTTTTTTTTTTCTTTTTCAAATTTGCTTTGCAAGGGGAGCTTTATGGGTGTAAGGCTCCTCTTGATAATCAGGACTTTTTTTTAATCTATTTATTTATTTTGAATTATGGAGTTTATGTAATCTTGCTGGACCTGACTGTAGGGGACAGATAAAAAGGAGAAGAGTGAAGAGAAATAAAAAGGAAAGTAGAAAAAAGAAAGAGGAGACAAAGATACAGTAGACAATAGCACCAAGCCTACAATCATACTAACACCAGATAACCAACTGCTACACCTGTACAGAAACAGAAAATTTCCTACAGCTTTTACTAGGCCGTAAGGTCAACCCTGTTCTCGTTTCATCTTGCTCCACAGGCTAGGGACCACACAATTATTCCTCAAAAAAAAAGACCGGTTCGCCTTTAGCTTAATTCTAAAAGTTCGGAGCTGATTATCCCGCACTAGTCCTGTGATCACCGCCGTAAATCGGCTCTAGCTACTGTTCAACGTAACAACATTTTACTTTGAAAGTGGTGGTTGTTCAGTAAGGTGCTTTATAAACAAAGTTGACTTGGATTAAATAAGTGTTTATTGTGTTAATAAACCTGAAAACAACTACATCAGCATACGTTTTTTTGTTATCTACATATTCATTATAATCCTTTTCCAGACTAGTAAAGGAAATCAACAGCCATTTAACAAATGCAGATCAGAGGATCTGTTCTCTAAAAAGCACAGGCAAAGCACACAGAAACAAACACACACACACTACACAAAAGCAGCTTTTGTTGTATAAACCCACTAGACAACTCAGTGACTGTCAGCATGCAGACGATGAGGAATGAGGAGTGATCAGAGATGAGTGATCATGCAAATGCGACCACGCCTCCACAGAGGCTACAGGCAGACTGCCATCAGCAGCAATCCCGAAGCATGAACCCAAGCTACCTCACCACAAAGACTACCTCACACCCACCCATAGGGTGGCAAAGGAAGGCCCCAGCCAGAGCCCCCAGAGTTACAGGGCACAGGTCCCGGTGGCCCACATCGGCAGCCGCCAACTCTGCCAGGCACCGGCCACCCAGAGCGGCCAGAGCTCAGACCTACATGGCACGCCCCCCAAAAGTTGTTTGTGTGTTCTGTTTCTCGTGTTTTAAAGACCAAGTGTAGTTAAAGTCGAGAGGTGAGCCGCCACAATGTGCGGCCAACAAAGCCACTTATATGACCCCCTCCGCTACACCCAGCATGACGTGCATGCCTCCCAACACCCTACATGTCTGTGTGAGAAAGTGGGGAAGGAGAGGGGTCCAGGGAAGTAAGCCCAGAGAGTAGCGGAGATCCCTCCAGAAGATGAGCTGCTGTCGGTAGTAGGTACCTCTGTTCCTCAGGAGGCCCCCCCAGAGACAGGCTAGGAGCTGCTGTTACCATGTTCCCGCAACACAGCGACCACAGCCAATGAGCTGCCACCAACCCTACAAGGCACCCAGGAGAGAGGAGAGGAGGAGGAGGAGAAGGACAGTGGGAGAGGCCTCACCCATGGCCCACCACCCCCAAGCCCAAACAGGCCTCCCCCAAAAGTGATTCTGATTCTGGTTCTGGATCTGAATCAGGCCCTGGCTCTGGAGTCTCAGAACCTTGGTGCTCTCTTGGAAGCCCAACGGGGTTCATGCAGTTTAACCAGAACCAAAGTGGGAGGGTTTCCAAGGCTTTACAACATAGAAGTAAACACCAGGTTGGGGATATATAAGAAGTAGTGAGACTCAGTTGTAACCCACCGTTCACCCCAAAATATATATTTAGACGACAAAAGGAATTTCATAAGATGTCAGCTTTATTTCACTGCTCAGAACAATAAAGGGAAGACTTGAACAACACATCTTAAATCCTGATGAATTAAATATTTCACTAGAAAATCTTCACATTGTGGAACATGTTGACAACAAAATAACAACAATGATCAATGGAAATCTAGAAATCTAAATCATGAACTCATGGAGATCTGGATTCAGACAGGCTGAACCAGCCTTTGTGGAAATTCCTCCAGACTCTTCAGAAGTGGGCGTGGCCGCTATGTGCCTGTATGCACTCTCTACAACATCTGGACTCCTGATGAGACCACAGATGTTCTCCTCCCAGACCTGGATCAGGGCATCAGTCAGTCTGTGGTGGACATGGCGGCGGTGGATGGAGCAAGACATGATGTCCCAGAGGTGCTGGACTGGATTCAGGTCTGGTGAATGGGTGGGCCAGTCCATAGCATCAATGCCTTCGTCATGCAGGACCTGCTGACACACTCCAGCCACATGAGGCCGAGCATTRKCCTGCATCAGAAGGAACCAGGTCCCACTGCAGCAACATCTGGTCTGACAGTGGGTCTGAGAACCTCATCYCTCAGACCCTCAGGTACCTAATTACAGTCAGGGTACCTCTGGTTAGCACGTGGACGTCTATAGGACCCTGCAAGGAGATGCCTCCCCAGACCATCACTGACCCACTGCCAAACCAGTCCTACTGGAGAATGTTGCAGGCAGCAGAACATTGTCCACAAGGTTATGTAGTTAAACAACAAGAATCTGTCACATGTGCTCCGCGTGAACCTTCTCTCATCCATGAACAGCGCAGAGCGGATGTCCAATCAGCCAGTCCTGGTGATCTCTGCGCAGGGTTGGGCTGTGAGCACTGGCAAACTATCAGCACAATGCTATTCAGGGTTTATGCAATATTAATTATTCCAGTGATTAATTGGCCAAATTAGCTGAACTGACGTTTATTTTTATTAAGTGTTCTTCAGTCGATCTAACGTTTTCCTCTGGGGAAGATAATAATATTACATTTTATTTGTGGGTGCCTTTCTTGACACTCAAGGTCACCTTACAGGATAAAAAACAAGAATAAAACAAATCCATAAATATACTCATAAATTAAAGGATGCATAAAACAATCATAAAAAGCAGTGTGGAATATTACAGTGAGTATACCAGTTTAAACAGATGAGTTTGGATTTGAACAGTTGTATTGAATCAGAGTTACGGAGGTGTGGGGGGAGGGAGTTCCAGAGATGAGGAGCAGAGCAGCTGAAAGCTCTGCTCCCCATGGTAACAAGGCTGGTTGGGGGGACGGTAAGGTGGATAGAGGAGGAGGATCTGAGGGAACAGACTGGTATGGAGACATGGAGGAGATCAGAAAGGTAGGGGGGAGCGAGGTTATGGATGACCTTGTGGGTGAACAGCAGGATTTTGTAGTGGATGCAGCAGGTGACGGAGTGCTAGTGGAGCTGCTGCAGGACAGGGGTGATGTGATGGGTGGATGCGGTTCTTGTGATGACCCGGGCTGCTGCATTCTGAACCAGTTGAAGTTTTATGAAGTGTTTTTTGGGGAAGACAGAACAGAAGGGAGTTACAGTAGTCGAGACGGAAGATGACAAGACTGTGAACGAGTATGGTGTGAGGGAGGGGCGGAGGCGGTGAAAATATGCTGACCGGGTTATGTTATTGATATGTGATGTGAAAGACACAGTGCTGTCAAGTTTGACACCTAGACTTGAGGATGACACCCAGACTCTTTACCTGAGGGGAGGAGGAAATGGAAGAATCATCAATGGGAATGGAGAAACTTCGGATTTGGAGAGAGTGGATTTGGTGCCTACTGATAACAATTCTGTTTTGCTGCTGTTTAATTTAAGAAAGTTTGAGATGAACCAGGATTTAATCTCTTGAAGACAATCTGTGAGGGAGGATGGTGGGAGAGTAGAGTTAGGTTTGGTGGAGAGGTAGAACTGGGAATCATCCGCAAAGCGATGAAAATGTATGCGGTGTTTTCTAAAAATATAACCGAGGGGGAGGAGGTAGATGATGGGGCCCGAGGACAGAGCCCTGGGGCACACCAGTGGTGACTGGGAGTGACTTGGAAGTAAATGTTTTCAACTGGATGAACTGAGTGCGGCCAGAGAGGTATGATTTGAACTAGTTGAGGGGGGTGTGGGTGATGCAGATGGAGGAGAGTCTAGCCAGGAGGATAGAGTGGGAAATGGTGTTGAAGGCCGCACAGATCAAGGAGGGTCAGAATAGATGAGAGACTGGAATCAGTTGCCAGGAGGGGGTCATTAGTGATTAAGAAATGCGGATTCGGTGCTGTGGAGTAGGCGGAAACCGGATTGAAAATGTTCATACAGATTGTTGTGGGATCCGTGGAAGGAAGGCGGGGCTCAGTGGTGGCTGACCCAGTAGCTCTAAAGGTAGACATGTAACACCACGTCCAGTCTTTTCTTTTTTTTTTTCTTTTTTTTTTAACTTTCAGTTTGCTTTCTTCAGTCAGAAGCTTAGTGAATATTTGGTCTGGCATAACACATAACGTAGCACGTAATACCACACTTACAAACATTGACAGCGAGTATTGTTCAATTGGTTTTTATTTATTTTGACTTTATCAATACAGCAGTCTGGTGTGTGAGTGAATCAGTCTTTGACCACTGATGACGTCCCGGTTCACGACTGAGAACTATGATTTCTTTGCTGCCCGTTGGGAACCGACTTCTCAGATTCCAAATCAACAGGTTTTTTTAGGTCTTAACTCATCAGTCGGTTCCAACTTTGATTCGGGAACCAACTCTGTGCCCGGCCACTCTGAAAGGGCTACAGCCCAGCTAAATAAAACTCCGTTAGACCTGTAAATGGTACATGACCTTTTACTTACACAAACTTATGATAAATATATAGTTTTCTGATAGGAAATGTGTAGTCATTCTTAATGAATTGCAATTTAATTTCTATTTTAAGGTTTGAAACTAAAAAACAAAACATTTACAAAAAGAGGATACTTTTCCTTCCATGGGATGTTGATATCTGTGGAAAATTAATTAAAAATAGAAAATCTATACTTTCCAACTTAATGACATGAAAAATAGATCTAAAAGTGAGGTTACTGATACTTTTAGTGTCATTATGTTATGAATGTTCAATGCAATTATTGCATTAAAATTGAAAACCTGCTAAAAACTGCATTTATTTTAATATCTATTAACCAACAATAGTTGGTTCTTCATCATTTTTAGCCAGTGGTATTAAGAGCTATTGTGGAAGGTCAAGTTGTGGACCCTGGGCCACAGAAATCACATGCAGAGGCTCTGCTTGCCAACAGGCAAATGCTTGAGGCCCCGAGCAAGAAGGGGGCCTCCGAGGGTCCAACAACTCTCCCTACAGCTGAACTCCCTAAAGGGGCCTCCCCTCCACTGACATGAGAGTGGGTTTATCAAAATAAAGAGAAATTATCTGTCTGGAGAAAGAAGAGAAAGAAGAAAACAGGAAGAGCAAAGGAAGACCAAGACAGAGGTAAGAAGTACAGATAATACAGAAGTTAATTTAGCTCAGAGCAGCTCAGAACATCTTCTTGATGAGTTTCTGGTTGTCACCACTTACTTTATTTAGATATCAGCTTAAAACTGTGTCCAGATAAGATAAACAGTCATTCTGAGAATGGAAAGTTGGAGAATTTATAGCCAAGAAATCTGGTTGATGTCCCACTAAAGGTGCATGGAGGGAAGTTATTCTGTATTTTGTGTACATCTGTTCACCTGATGCTGATTTTCATCACATATTGTTCCTTCTGTGTTTAGAAGGAAGCAGCTTCACAGCGTTAAATTCACCCTGCTGACTTTTTACCCTTTAGTCAGTAAATCCTACAGTTTTCACCTTGAGTCGTTTTATTTTATTATAATAAGACTGATGAGATTTACAAGAAATATTTAAAATCTTACCCCCAATTTACACCGGTGTAATGGCTGCGTTGTGGCCTCGGCAGCTATTCGAAGCCGTTGTAGTCAGTGGTTTGGTTCCCAGCAGGCGCTACGGAGTGTGTCAGAAGCGTGCCGGAATGTTTCATTACGCATCCAGTCTATGTTTCATTACGCATCCAGTATATGTTTCATTACGCATCCAGTATATGTTTCATTACGCATCCAGTCTATGTTTCATTACGCATCCAGTCTATGTTTCATGGCGTCCAGAACGCATCAAACTCAGCAGTTCAGATAGGGGCAGACACAGGGGCAGTGTAAAAGCTTCTGGTAATTTAAAAAACAGAAGCCCCCATGTTAAACTATGTAATCTTTATGCCATTAATCGGTCAGGGTGTCTCAGTGTTTATCCTGGTGGTGGAGAATCACAGGATTGTCCAATTCTCCTGTGATTTTGTGATCTCACGGATACGGCTCGACGGAGTGCACTCGTAGGCTCTCCACACCTGACACGCTCCCGGTGGGGATTGACCCGTCATGGAGGTCAGAAAAAAACAGCGCTGCACATGCACCTGGTGGAAATTAGGCGGATGTGTGAAGATAAATCAGCCGCTTAAAGCTGTTTTTTTGTTTAGTGTTTTAACTAAAGATTAAAGTAGAACTCTGCTGATTTGAATTTGTATTTGCTGTTATTGTAAAAAGAGTTGAAGTCCTTTCACCTCAAAAAAGGTTCATAAGAGGTTATTCTTTTTAAGAAAGTTTTTTTTTAATGTCTGCACTGATATGTTGATTTTCTTTTTTTTTTTTTTTTGTTTACAAAAGTGTAATTGAATCGGTTCTATCCTTTTGTATTATTGCTTGGTTCCAGAGCCTAAGTCTGGATGATAAAAATTGCTTGGGCAGTTTAGTGAAAGCTGCTAGCTTTCTACAGGAGGGCCTTTGGGTCATCTTCCACAAAAAATGTTCTAAGAAAGCTCATTCTATATTAACTGCCCAGACCACCCTCTCCAGAAAGAGTTTGTTTTGTTGCCTTCAGGTCGTCGCTTCAGGGCCCCGTTAGGGAGCACAAAGAGACTTAAAGAGTCGTTTGTCCCTACTGCTGTTCACCTACTACATGGTAAAGGCCATTAAGGTGACAGAGTTGATCTTTTAAATTTGTTTTTAGTTGTTCTAATTTAACCTAATTTATGCTTATTTGTTTTGGATTGTGTAAATCTCTCTCTCTCTTTTTTTTAACCCTGTCCTGTTCAGCATCCTAACATGGACAGATTTGCTCTACCAAGGGAGACATGTAATATAAATGGCTGCCCTTGATGTTTTTATTATTTCTAATGTAATCTTATTTACTTTAGTCTTGATGTGTCAGTGCCGAACCTGACAGGACGATAGAGGACGAGAGAAAGAATAAAAAATGAAAGGAGAAAAGAACAAATTGAAATGTGGAAATAACAGTTGTCCAGACTGCCTAAATCACATCAGTATTCACAAAAAAAACAACAATATAAACTATTACAGTACTACACGATACATAAAAAAATATGATAATGATGAAATCAAACATACC
>CM047978.1:2145169-2158690 GCA_026261665.1 Melanotaenia duboulayi
GTTGGGTAGATTTTGAAAGCTACAGTTGACCAGTTAATGGAGTAGTCCGACAGTGATGAGAATTTATTAATTAGTGAGATTGTTTCAGATAGAGAGGTTTGTGAGTTCTGGAGGAATAGTAAAACGTCATCAGCATAAAGACCTATTTTATGAATTATATTTTTGGATTGAATGCTTTTAATAGTTTGATTTTGTCTAATCACAGCAGCTAGTGGTTCAATAAATATAGCAGAATGTGAGGGGGATAGTGGACAGCCATGTCTGATGCCCCTTTGTAGATTAAAACTTGGAGAGGTTTGATCATTTGTTCTGATACTCACATTAGGAGAACTGTATAAGATTTAAATCCTATAAATGAAAAACAGTCAAAGCCAAATCTGTTTAAAGTAGCTAGTAAATATTTCCAGTTAACACAATCAAAAGCTTTCTCTGTATCTGGGTACTTCCAGCAGGATAATGCACCATGTCACAAAGCTCAGATCATCTCCACCTGCTTTCTAGAACATGACGATGAGTTCACTGGACTCCAACGGCCTCCACAGCCACCAGATCTCAGTCCAGTAGAGCAGCTTTGGGATGTGGTGGAACGGGAGATTCTCATCATGGCCGACAAACCTGCAGCAACTGTGTGATGCTGTCATGTCGACCTGGAGAAAACCTCTGACGAAGGTTTCTAACACCTGGTTCCATCTATCACACCGAAAATTAAAGTAGTTCTGGAGGAAAAAGGAGGTCCAACCTGGTACTAAAAGGTGGACCTAAAAATGTGGCCGGTGAGTGTACATAGAAATATACAGATAGACACCCCCCCTTCTCCTCCCTTTCAGGAGCCAAATGTAAATGCTGTCTCTTTCTAAAGGGTCATAGATTTTTTTCCCTGAAGCTCTGGCTGGTTGTGGCTGAACTCCGGCCAGAAGGCATCTGTTACTCAACAACATCTGTTCCTGCTACTCTTTTGCTCCCAGCATGCCGAGGGACATGTAGAGTCTCCCAAGGGTGGCTTTTGTGTGGCCCATTGTCAATTCCATCATTGTCTGTTGACGTCTGTTCCTCCAGAGTTATAAACCCATCAGAACCTGGCTCTACTGGCCAATGATTTACAATCCCTCGTGCCTGAACACAATCACCTCTGTGAAGTAATTAAGAAAAAAATTGGAAATTGAAAGAGTTGACTGAGGAACAGATAAAATGTCCATTTGCTGTGTCTGTTTCTGTGTTTTCAGCTAATGATGACTGAACTTTGCTGCTGCGAACAGAAAAGATTTAATGTCAGCCGTCAAACTACAATTCAAGTTACATTTAGTGAAAAGAGGAACACTGGAAAAGCTAAACAGCCAGTGTTGGGTGTCCAGTAGGCGTTTCTCTACATCCATCTGAATTTTAAAGTCATGAATTACCTGACTTGTTCTGTGGGAGCAGAAAGTGGAGTGGTAAATCTAGCGTAGGGACATTGTTTTTCATGAATAGACCCCCTCTCCCGTCTCCAGGGAGACACTTTCAACTCCTGGCATTAGCCAACAGTGTCACATAGAAAAGCCCACCATGGGGTCGCCAGGGGAAGACAACAGATGTTACTGATTAACTTTGCTCACAGACCCTGAAAACTACTTGCAGATGGACAGAACAGAAGTTGGACACAATTAAATTTCATGTTTAGCAATATTTATTTGGAAAAATAGTCTTGGCTAATTCAAAAACAGTCACGGAAACGGTAACATTTGTACATCCCTCTTTAAATAACATTTTCTTTAAAAAAATTCCCATCGACATGAAGTGCCTTTGCAAATATCATCAATAAAAAAGCAACTTAAATAATAAACATCACAAATATACATGACAAAATAAAAATAACACAAAATCCTTAAATTAACTTAAATTAAATCATACTTTTTAAATCTTAACATTTTCTTGTTTTTTTTTCTTTATCTTTATTTTACAAAAGAACAATCTGTATCAAAAAGCAACATTTTTTTCTTTTTCTTTTATTATTATTATTATTTTTTAATTAAGACAAAGTTTTATGTCCCAAATAATTAAAAAGGAAGAACAATACAACGTCATGAATAGTTGGGAGGGCTTGGGGAAGAAAACGCACTTCAGTAACACAGTGATCGAGTATACATACAGTCTCCACAGGTGTGCTGATGGGTGCACAGCCCATGCTAACAGCCTTGTGAAGAGCAGGCCAGTATGGCCGAACATCCACCGTTTGATGCAGTTCCTGCGCTCAGCAACGGCGTGTGGGTTAGAGAAAAGGCCCGGGTGCAAATGTTGCAGAAAGAAAAACTTGTAGCATCCTACGTTGTCATGACGGTGTTTGTTTAACTCTCAGAAGAAAGGATCATAGAAAAGTGTTTGTTTTATCTTTTAACCCAGCCAGTTCGCCCCCCCACAGGCCGCCGCTGCCTGCGCATAGTTACCAGTAGAGAACCAGCTCACTCTGAATATCAGTTAAACGTCTCAGTATCAGCAGCAGTCTCAAGGTGGGACACCTCCCCCTAAGGTTAGAGCAGCATCTGAAGGAGCATAAAAACTCTCCCATAGAGCAAATGAGCAACGGGCAGCCCATTGGTGGCTTCTTACACCTGGAAAACATTTTTTAAGAAGTTGTTAGGATGCATTTGGCTTGCTGATTGTGCGCAGAAAAGTGCAGAAAGTGAAACAGGACTCACCTCAGTTGCAATTATACATTCGTCTTTCTCCTCTGACATGACAAACACAGATTTGTACTTGGTGTCCGCACACGCAGACAGTTCTGGGGCTTTCTTTTCTGATGCATCGCTATGAAAAACAAGAAAACAAAGTTAGCTAAGTCGTTCGGACAGCTTCAGTTGCATTTAACTCCTCAACAATGAAACATTTACCATTTTAAACGTTTGCTCCGTTTCTCCTCAAACTCAAAAGAGTCCAGGGATTGGCACTTGTCCTCGCAGGCCGCCTCCAGCATGGCCTCTTTAGCCACCTGCTCATAGTTGACCTCGTGGACGAGGTTGTAGTCTGCAGGTGGATGTCGGCTTTTATAGCCGGTCCTTCCAGGTGAGGAGCCTTCATCCGGGTCGGCGCTGCAGAAGTCCATCTTCTTGTTGATGTTTTTCACGCCCGCAGACGGCATAACGCTGATGGCCAGGTCCCTGTCACTGCGGTGGCAGTTGTTGGTCAGGTTATTGATCGTCTCTCCTTCAGCTGCGCTTTCTGCTTGACCACCGTGATGGACTTTGGATCGGAAAAACCCGACCAGAACTGCACACCCTGCCAGCAGCAGCAGCACCAGGGCCACGCCAGACCCAATGGCCATCCAGGGCACCTCCGACCCACGGATGGCGGCGTGCTCTGGAAGCAAGAACTGGCAGTTTCGGCCTCCATATCCGGGGACGCAGGCACAGACATAGCGGTTGTTTCTCTCATGGCAGGAGGCTCCGTTGTGACAGGGGTTGTGTTCACAGCGGCTGATGGGGGAGCTGCAGTTGCGGCCGGTGTATCCCGGGGGGCAGGTGCAGGTGTACCCGTCGGGACCCTCTTGGCAGGTGCCGCCGTTCTGGCAGGGGTAGACCGAGCACTCATCCCCGGTGTGGTCGCAGTTCATGCCGGTATAACCATCTGGACACTGACACAAGTACGAGTTGACCAGATCCACGCAGCGTGCACCTACAAACACAGATGAGGCCTCGCGTCAATGTCTAAGGCACATTTTACACAAACTGAGACATAAATCCCGAGGGATCCCACCGTGGCTTACCATTAGAGCAGGGAGCAGACGTGCAGTGGTCGATCTTCTTCTCACAGTTGAAGCCGGCGTATCCTGTGGGGCACTGGCAGAAATATCCTCCGTCGGGGTTGTCAGCACAGCGGCCACCGTTGGAACAAGGCCCATCAGCACACGTCATGGCGCTCAGCTCACAGTTGTTGCCGTAGAAACCATGAGGACAGGTGCACATATAGGTATTTTCTAAATCCTTTATGTGAAGACAAGATAAGAAAACAGGGTTGACATGAACATTTGTCTCACTGCAGCATCTTCATTATTGCAGATGTTTCTCCAGCTTCTGTTTGGAGTCTTTGGCTGCAGACAGACTTCACCAACACATCTGTTTTCATTCCACGTTCATCTGAAAAAGCTGAAGTCCACTTACAGTACAGCTCCCTCCGTTGCGGCAGGGGTTTCCAGCACATTCGTTGACCTTGATCTCACAGCTGGCCCCACTGAAGCCGGGCTTGCAGGAACAGGTGTAGCTGCCCTGACCAGTGTTGCTACAAGTGGCTCCATTCATGCAGGGCTTGTGGTGAGTGCAGTAGTTCAGATCTGGAGATGCAGCAGAACATGTGGATTAGCCACAGGACAACATATGGCAGGATGACAGAATGTCCTTTGTCCTCTGGTACGTCTCTACTTCCAGTGGTTTTTGGTAGTCTAGCCTCCTGTCCCTGCCCTTTATCTTTATACATTGGACATTTTGTTGCATGAAGTGTATGATGTCAAATTTATCTTTCCAGTGAGGAAAGTCTTTTTTTTTTTAATTTTTTTTTACTGAATCAGCAGTTTTTTGTTGTTGTTTTTTTGTTTGTTTTTTTAAACAAATAGTTGTAACCTTCGTTCCTCATCCATCATTCACTCTTGGTCCTTACTGGACTCCTTCCTCACCTTGGTTGCAGAAGAGACCCCCCCAGCCCTCCTGACAGTTGCACTGCCAGGGCTGCTGGCAGGTCCCGTGGAGACAGCCAGGGTAACGAATACACTCATCACAGTAGCGGCCTTTGAATCCCACTCTGCACCTGTTGTTGTCCAATTAGGAGGGAACACCGGTCAGTCCACTCACATTACCTCATGTGTCCCGCTCATTTATTAATGCCCCAGTGAGCTGATGGGGAGAACTTACTTGCACTCTCCGGGTTTCTCACAGAAGCCGTGCTCCTCGTCGCATCCGGGAAGACAGATCGCTGCACAGAAAGATGAAGAACATTTTCAGAAACTTACAAGTTTATTATTTACTTTTTTTTCTTTTGATGATAAAAACTTCAGCAAAGTCTCAGAAACACAAGAGTGACTCCTAAACTCGTCATCTGCAAACCTAAACTCAACCTCCTGATCTCCATGAAAGATTTTTCTGCTTAACATCGTGAAGAGACAAAGGAGGGAGTGTGTGAATGTGTGCGCCTCAAAGTGTGCACACAGAGACCCCCTCAGCCCACCCCTCCACCCTCTTTTTTCTTTTTTGCTGCGGGTCAAAACTCTTTTATTCATTTTGTGTGTACACGCGCGCGTGCACGCACACCCCTCAATGTCTAGGATTGGGGCAGATAAGAGTGGACAGCTGGCGAGTGTGTTGCCAGTGCGCGACAGCTGCTCCATTGTCTCTTCTCTGCCGGCAGCTGCCCACTTCAAACAATACCTCCCCCGCCTCAGCCAATCAGCGCCCGGCCCACTCCGAGACGAACCAATCGGAAGATAGCATGTAAATTTATGGCACGCGTGAGATTATTCCCCAAAACTTTCCTTAAAATAAATCAAGTGGTCGTGTGTATGTGCGGGGAAAGGTTGGGGAGGGGGGTTGCGCGTGGTGTTTACGCACAAGTTGTCCTCTAACGGCACTCAGAGGTTCTGACTACAGACCCATGACTGAAATCAACTTTTAAGATTTCACCTAAACTCAGAAATCAGTCTGTTTCTATCTGAAGGTTGAGGAAAATTCAGAAAATAAAAAACATTTACGTTCCCATCAGCAGATATTCAGCAACATAACCGAACTCGTGGAACTCACGCTCTGTGCAGTACTGTCCCTTCCAGCCGGCGTCGCACACGATCTCCCCGCGCTCCCCGCAGGTGAAGTGGCCGAACGCGTCATCTCTGGGGCGGCAGAACACCGAGCAGCCGTCCCCGTAGTAGTGCTCATCACATACAAAACGGTACGAGTACTTGAGTTCGGTTCTTCCTCCGGTGTGCAGGTCCTGGGACCATTCATCTCCCACCGTCAGATGCCTCTGCGTGGTCATGGTGCTGATTACGCGTTCCGGGTTCTCTAAAAGGGACCAAAATGAATACATTAAAAACCAATAAAATAATAAAAAAAAAAGGTGAGGGGATGAAAGTGGGTGCATAAAAACTGAAGTTAACTGGAAAGGGAATGGGGGGTGGGGGGGTTCCCTACCTGTAGAGAGGTCGTCTTTGGAGTCGGTGTGTAACGCTTCAATGATCAGCGAGAAGGTCCCCTGGGAACACAAATGGCTTCATGAGACAGGTGGCCAGCGGAGATGTGCTGATAACATCAAGTGAAGGCCCGAGGCGATTTAGCACACCCACTGGGCTGAACGTGAACTGTCTAACGTGACCTGCTGTAACTCAACACCTGGAAACTTGCTGCGCTCTCAGCCCTGAAATTGTGCCATTTTACGCACGGATTAAACAGAAATGGCGCGAAACTGCAGCCTTAACGCGTGAGGTAGTGAAACTGACATGAGAGGTTGTATTTACCGGCCACGTGAAGCCGAAGTTAATCCTGATGGGGTTGGTGAACGAGCTCTCAGGGATGGCATCGGGGACCTGAAACGAGTTGGAGCCGAGGACCGGTGTCACAGCGCCCCCGTAGGTGCACGGGGGCTCCGGAGAGGCGTTGGGCTGGTAGTGCTTGAGACAGATCCTGAAGAAGGTTTTACATTCACACTGCTGCTGGAAAGAGGACGTCAGACCTCCTTTACAGCAGTTTTTGTTCCCCTGTACTCCCTTCTTGTTTAGAAATTCTTGCAACTTCAGCTCAAAAACTCCCGAGCAGAACCCCTGGGAAGGAAATGAACTTTCAACAACTTCTGTACTGCTGCGGTGCATGTGTGTGTTGTAATAAGAGAGGTGGTGGTGGGAGGAGGACTCTATTGACTTTATTGTTTGGAAGAAATAAAGAACTGGGAGCTTACCTGGCACATCAACATGGACATAACGACAAGAGTCACTAGGATGGAGCGCCCCATTTTAGATAAATAGATAATAAATAAAAAATAAATAAAGTAAAAATTCTCGGGACTCGGCGTGTCCTCAGGGTGCCTCCTCCTGTTCAGTCCGTCTAAGAAAAATTCATTGAGCACGTTTCTGTCGCCTCACAGGGTTTTTTCTCATCAGCTGCGGTTGTAAGCGTCGCTGCTTTCATTTATTTCCCGGGGAACAAAGAACCAAAAAAGAAAAAAACTACATACAAATCCCAAACCTTTAAAACCGAAGTCACAGGGAAATATCTGAACCTGTGAGTTTGTGGCAGGTGCTTTTTCTTCTTTAGTCCTCCAGTTCCGTTTAAACCGTTAATCCAGTGCGTTAAGAAGATAAATGATGGATTCCTTGTTTGTTTTAGCGAGAAAGTGACAAATTTCACTTTTTTTTTTTTTTTTTTTTTTTTTTTTTTTTTTTTTTTTTTTTGTGATGTTCTTAACCAAGAACAGATTTGTCACTGGTCCAACATGCTTCCCTCTACCTCCCAAAGTCACGCCTCACTGTGTGTCTGTCTGCAGCCAAGGCCGCCTGCAGCCTGTTTTATACGGCCTGACACATGCTATGGTAATAACATACAAGGCCCCGCCCCCTCCCCGTTTCACTTCCCAATCTGGCCGGACTCTTCACAATGGGGTCCCCAACAGCTCTCTGTTCCTGCTGGATCTCCACGCCACATACAAGCTTAAGTCATATCTGTGAATAAGATCGGGACGTAAACGAACAGCTGGAGGACAGAAACTCACCTGGATCAAAGTTCACCTCACCAAAAACAAACAAACAAACAAACAAATATTTAACAGGATTATTTCATTCTGAGCCTGAAAAAACATCATTTAAAGATTTTGTGTTTGTCTTTTGTGTGTTTTGTGCACCTGAAGCGAGGAGCAGATTAAAGAGTATTTGTCATCCAGCTGTTCTGGGCCAACTTATTTGTTTACATATTTGTTTATTTGTTTGTTGGGATGACGTGTAAAAGTTGTGTTAAGTCATTCCAGCATCTCCCTCAGAAAGAGAAAAATGTTTCCTGATGAAACTCTGACTCAGTTCATCGTTGTTCGGGCCTCCTCCTCCTCCTCATGTCGGTGTTCGTGTCTGTGGGAAGAATGTGACGCTTTGTAAAGACTGAAAAGCCTAAAACAAAAGTGGGAGAATTCCTTGGCAGAGCTGCGTGATGAGGCAAACGAGCGGAAGCTGGACTTCTTCATATCTTCTCTCCTTCTTCTCTCTTTGCTTACATTTTACTAAAGGGGAAGGAAAAGAAAGAAATGTGTGTTTACATGCTGAGGCCTTTTGCTGTGTGTTTGTGTGTGTGCGTGCGCGCGTGCAGGGACACACGCGCACCGGAGTCGATCGCGTGGCCAACAGGAGGGAGAACTTTTGTTTGTGTGTGAGTGAAGGACTAAGTTTGCTCTCTCCCCCCTCAGCTGTATGGTAATTCATCCAGCACCTGCTCTCCCCTCAATAACAGCGTGTGCGCGTGTGCCTCGGCTTTGCGCGCTCACACACACAACGCACACTCACACACTTTTCACCCACATCAAACAAAAACCAGCCGTCAGATTTATTTTGGACTGATTTTTTTCTTCTTTTAAATTAATTGTAAAAATTTTTCGTGCGCGTGTTTTGCGTGTATATGTGAGATAGAACGGTGACGCGTTCTCATGCACGTTAGCGAGTGTCTAAATAAGGAATAAGAAGTTTTTTGTTGCTGTATAATGGTCTCTGATACAGAACGCCGGGCACGTAAGATGTTGCATCACTGTGCTCAGATATGCACGTGACGCCTTCTTGCTGTATTGTTAAATACACTCACCCACGCGCCACCCACTTCCAAAGCTTGACGCGCTTTCTCCTTTTCCTTTAAATTACCTTGAGGCAAAGGCGGGGTCAGCCAGGTTTTATGGGATGCCCATCCTGCAGGCTTTGGATGTTTCTTGTCTCCAACACACCTGGTTCAAATGAAATTGCTTACTTAACAGTTTGTTGTCTAGTTGTGCGCGAGGCTGTTCACTTATCAGTCTGATCCAGGTATGCTGCAGCAGGTGACATCCAGTACCTGCAGGACCGGCTCTCCACATCCCTGCCCTAGAGGGTCTAATCTGGCCCACAGGATGAATTTTCTAAAATATAAAATATTTTTCATAACTGTACTTCCTAATTTGTCTACAAGGTTTGATATTTAAGGTTTAAATGTAAAATATTTCCAAGGCAGGGGGATAACCTGTTCAATCTTTTCTATCTTTCTGAGATGTGACTTCAGTGTGTGGGTGGTCAGGATTACTACACACATGTAGAAATGTACACGTATTTTAAATCATTTTTAGCTCATGAAAGGTTACTCTGATTTTATTCTGACATAGTGGATTAACTTCAAGATAGCTGGAATTCAGTTTTTACTGATGTTGTGGAAGTTGTCATGTTGTAAATTATTAAATGAGGTCAAATATTGAAACCTCACTTATACCACTTGAAATTTTAGGTTCAGAATTTTTTGTTCTAAAAGTTTAATTCATTAAATGTGAACATCTTGAAGTACTTGTGTTACTTTGGACTAATGTAATAATACATTTAAGAGTTTTTGTAGGGTGTGTTGTTATGTTGCTGGTCCAGGGGAGATCAAACTGAGAAGAATGTGGCCCCTGAACTAAAATGACTTTATCCTGCAGGTTCTAGATCATTCTGCAGCATCATCTCACCAACTGAAGACATGGGATGATGTTTGTCTGTCAGGATTGTTTACACGTCACGAGGAAGATGTAAAAGTTATAAAACCACCAAACTTTGCAAAATTAAAAGACCATGTTGAAGAAACTCTGAGAGAAACTGCTGATTTGGCTCAAACTTTTACTTTTCCCTCATCATCAGTCTGTGCAGCACTGATTAAGGACCAAACAGGATCAAACAATTGCTGATTAAAAACAAGTTTGACTGTTTGATTTAACAAATGTTGCTTTTAATTTTACATTTCATGGCCACTAATAATGACCACTTAAAAAGGGGGTCTCGTTTAAATGCGTGACGCGTTTCTCTGTCTTTTCTAGACCCTCCCGTCTTCACGTGCTTGTTACCTGTAACTATAGTGCCGACAACCTGACCGTCATAATTCACCTGTGACTGGAACATCCGGCTATATTTCACCTGTTCACTCACTAAAAGGCAACAGTTTGAAACGTGAAGTTTCTCAAACGTTTAGAAACGTTTGGAACCAGCATGGTGAAACCAAGCCAGTTCCACAGTTTGCATCATATGAACCAAACAGGCGCAAAAGAACAAGCGCAAAGCATGATGGCTGAAAGTGAAAACCGACTGAGCTGAAGCGCACTCCTTTGTCAGTCTGAACCATTTTTAGTCTCCATTTTACGCCCCCAACCGCTGACAAGCAGGTTTTTTACTTAAAAAAAAGAAGAAAAAAAAAAAAGAAAAGTTGTGGTGAAGATGCCGCGCGCTGTGACTGTTTAACCTCTGCGTTACTGTAGGGGGCTGCTGTAGTTTAACTCCTGCCCACCAGTAGCTGCGCCAAACAAAAAAGGGTGACTCGGGGTCTGACTATTCATCCATTCTCTGCGCTTTAATTTCCATTGATTGTGAATGCAAAGGGGGGGGGTCTTCAGTGAAGGACCACGACACGCCTTCAGACGCGGACAGACCCTTACAAGCCATCTGCCACTAACTACCCCCCTCCCCTCCCCTGCACACGTTCAGAAAACGACGTTTATTTCCACGCTCCCCCTCCTTTCCCCTCCCTTGTCCCTCGGCCTGAAGCGCACGTCTCCGCGCGCCTCTGTCCACCGGCTTCGTCTACACTCAACTGGAAGCATGTTAAAGGACCTGTAACGGTATGGGCCCTCCGGGGCCATATGGCGAGGGGGAAGCCCAAAGATTTTTTTCTTTTTTAGTCCCCAAAGAGGAGACACCACATGGTCACTCGTGGGAACGTAAACACGGCGCGCATCACACGATATCGATCATATAGGAGGCGTTGATTGGGGAAAGGGGCGGGAGATACTCTGGTAATCGATTAACTTTCAGTTTGTCTTTCCGTCGATACGTCATCACCGCATCTTCACCTACAGTTAGTGAAAGCGTCCTGCGGAGCCCACGGTGGTGCCATGGTGGGTAGTTCAATTCCCCGAATGAGGCAGGAGGAGAGGCTGTACACAAACAGCTGTCATGGGTGGATGGATGGAAACGAGAGGAGGAGGAAGGGTCTGAAGGAAATAAGAGGTTATGAAGCACTTCCACGAGAGATGCTTTCAGGGGCGTCTCTCCAAACTTCTTCCAAACGTGAATCCTGCTTCACGTTTGGCCTAAAAACTGAGCTGCGCTTTAATGAGCAACATTTACCCAGAAACGAGTTTCAGCTCAACTGGACCGACCCTGTTCCTGTCTGGTCCTCCTCCTTTACCTGCTGAATCCGGATCAACAGACTCTTTTGTGTCCAGATCAGATTACTGTGGCCAGCTGCTGTAGGAGGGAGGGGGGCATAGGCCAGATCCGCGTTTCCCCGAGGGCTCTTCGGGGTTCGCGAGGCTCCCCGCGGCTTCCCACGGCTCCTCAAGCCTCCCGATCCGGGCTGCTGCTCATTTGCATACGTTGCTGTTACTGGAGACGTGCTGAGGGCCGCAGTAATTACGTGGGGGGCCCAGTGACGCGCCTGTAAGTGTGTGTGTGTGTGTGTGTGTGTGCGAGAGAGAGAGAGAGAGAGAGAGAGAGAGAGAAGGGTGATGGGATGTGTGTGCGCGTGTGTGCGAAGGCACTAGGGACCTAAAGGGGAGGAAAAGAATGAGCTATAGGCTGTGACCAGTCGCGTGCCAATGTTTATGAAAACACATCTGCCGCTCAGCGCACCCCGGGGTGACGCACCGCAACATGTGCGGGTCCCTATGAATAAAATCGATAATTCAACAACTGATACTGCGCGCGACACGTTTACCCACAGCAAATACTCCTGCTAATGCTCACAAGTGTCAGCCTCAGTTGAGCAAACAGAAAAACTATGAGCACCCAAAGCTCTGATCAGCCTTATTTATGGGTTACGCAGAGCGGAGCAGCCACCTGAAAACACCACGAAGTCCAGTAGAAAATTAAAACGTTTGTTTTTGTGAGGAAAGAAACATTTTCACACAAAAAAGAGAAAGTAAACAGAAAATAGCTTGTTTTGTAACATTTTCCAGCATCATGGTCTTTTCACCCTGCTGCTCTTTGCCAAGAAGATATTTATGGATTTGGGGTTTGCTGAAGCTTTAGATGCATTTATCATCATAAAGACAAGTTGTTAGAATTTAATTTTACTAAACTGAATTTTGATTTTGTGGACCACAAAGACCATAAAGCAAGTACCGCCTTTTATCTGATACATATAAACATCTTTACTATGACCTCAGACTGCACGTGTGCATGACTCTTGTGAGAAAGAGCATCTTATGTGTTAAGAAATGAGCTTCATTAGCTAACACTTTAACTAAAGCTAACGTGACTGTGTCTGTGTGTGTGTGCTTGTCATTGTGTGAAGAGTTTTTTTTAAATTTATAATCAAACTTGCCTATTTTATTTGTTTGCATACAGCTAGCCAACAAAGCTAGTTAGCAATACTTCATACTTTGCATGTGTGAATGGTTTTGTGCATGTGTGTGCCTATTTCTATAGCTACATACTGATCAGTAGATTTTCTTGTAATTCAAAACATTCTGTTCCTTTAATGTTTCCTCATTCAGTGTGTCACCGCTGCTGGATTCACATTGAATTAATGGGACATAATCATTGAACCAGTCAATTCAATTCATATCACTGAAGCTGTGGGTTGACAAAGCTCAACTGTAGGAAATAAGCAGACAACCACCGTCCAGTCAGTAAATATTTCCCCTGAATACACAGATGATTTGGACACATGATAAAATTTAACATAAATAAAAGAAAATAAATAGTCAGAGTAAGGTAAGGTATTGGGTCTACCAGAACTGCTTTAATGAGGCTTTGCTTGGATTTTATACATTTGTAGAGATGGAATATTGTTCCAGAGGAGCCTGAGGTGTGGTGTTTGTGATCTCAGGGGGGAAAAATCTTATTTACTATCTTATATTTGTGAATCCAAACAGATGGACTCTTCTCACTCTTTGTGATCGCTTTAGTTTATCACTTCTGTGAAAGAAATTTAAATCAAATCAAATCACTATAAAATGTGCTGCGCACTCTTCTCAGGGTGTATTTGACGTTAACTTCACACTCGTCTCCATTATCATATCTAGACATGAATTTGTCCAGTTTATGACCAAATAAAAAGCTTCTGTCACATTAAAGATTCAGTCAAGAAAACTTTTTTGGATTACTGGGAGAGATCATGGTTATCAGAGTTAGGTCAAGAGGTAGAAAACTTTAAAGAATTCTTAAAACAACCACAAAGTTGAAGCCACTGCAAGACTGCTCAACATACTAAACATGTATTTTAAAAACCCTTAAACATATCAGTTTTTCATTTTTTACAAGCAATGAAAACCCATTTATTTAAGTTTAATTTAATATACCCTGTAAAATCTGCTAGATCTGGAGCACCG
>CM047978.1:2263802-2274880 GCA_026261665.1 Melanotaenia duboulayi
CATTATCCTGAGATATTTCCATCCATCTTTATGATTTCTTTATGAAAAAATGTTTGTGTTAGCATCCAATCAGCGATCTAGTTTCACACTGCAGAGCATAATGCTCAATTCGGATTTCTTTTAGTCCGTGCACATTGCCAGTTAAATGCGACTTGTATGTGAGCTCCTGTATGTGAGCAAAAGTGTCCCGCATGCGTAGAAGACACGACGACGTGACAGTAAGCGTGCATGTTACGCCTTGGTGTTTGCGGTAACAGCGGAGTGAATGTTGCAGTTTTAAAGTTACTGTCTAACCGTCAGCAGCACATTTTCAATGGCCTCGTTTTAAGGAGCAGATTACAAAAGAGGAGAGTCAGATTTGTGGCCATGGGCTTTTGTGGAGCAGCAGCAGCAACGTCTGTACGGAGAAACGTGGGGGTACGGAGCTGCAGCCAGGAGTGGTGGGAGAGTGATGTACCCTTTACAGATAAGAGTTTATGAACAATTTCGTGTATGACGTGTAGGCCAGATTAATGCGACCTGGACGTTCAGTCGCATGGCAAAAGATCAGATGCGTATCGGATTTAGGACCACATATCCAAGCATATCAGACCGTTCAGATACAGGCTGCATAGGGACAAATAAATCAGATTTGGGTTACTTCAGCTTGCAGTGTGAACGTAGTCTTGGACATAATTTGAATGCATTCAAAAATGTCACTCATTTGTTTATAAAATACAGTCTAGAAAATCCAGAATCCATCGGACAGGACGAATCACTCAGAAAACAGCCTCGTCTATTATTTCTGTTAAGAGTGTGTCGCGTGGAAGGTGTGGACCCAAATGCAGGCTTGATTAGGTGGGAGCCAGATCCTTACAGACGTTAAAGGTTTTATGAATGACACAGCGGAGAGCACATGAAACGAGACGGGTACATGATATGAACACTAAATGAACCAGACGTTACATGAAGACTAAAATGGATTGGCAAGGTGAAAAGGAAACCAAGGGGTATATTTAGGACGAATGAGGAACAGGTGAAGTAAACAAACAAATTGAACAGGTGAATACAAAAATAAACAGAACTAAATATGACAAGACTAAAAACTTAAGAATTAAAAAGAAAAACTTAAACTCTTAAACTTAAACTTAAAAGAAAAACACAGACGATGACAATTTCTGCAGCAACTGAGGATGAAGCTGATGAATCTCTGGATCAGTCCAGTCTGTCCTGGAAGATGCCTTTAAATGGAACTTACTGTGGATGTTCAGTATGTGGGGCATAGTGCTGTAGATTTAGAAGATAAGTGATCATCTCTATGAACTTAAACCACACATATTTGTCCTTTTCTCCTTTTATCCATGCATGAAACTCTGAATATTACAGCTGCATCATTAGTCTGTCACACAAAGCATTTATGACGAGTAATTTAATGATGACTGAATCATCATTCATGGAGACTGAATGCAAAGATTTTAAGCTCAGTTTGCATTAACACGCTGACTCTTTTTCTCCTCTGTTTTATTGGTTCTGTCTTGGTTTTGGCAGCTCTCTTATATCCTCCGGTCGTTTCTTGGCTCTGTGTGGATGTGTGAGGGCTCTACACCCAATAACGGGCCTCTGTGTGTTTTGATGATAACCTGAGGCAGCCTGGAACTATGCTGCCCCCTCCCAGTACCTCCCCTTGGTTAGAATTACTGGAGTGCTGTTAGAAGACACACTTACAGATTTACCTGAACCTGGAGGTGAACTGTGCAGTCACCTGCTAAATCCAGCAGGTGTATCTTTGACTCAGTTTTGTGCAGCATCACCGCCAGCTGTCAGATCTAAACTTTAGTTGGTAGTGGAGAATGTCATGCAACCGAACCAACATGCCTGTTAATGGCTCATTTTATACAACAGAAAATGTCATGCTGTGTTGCATTTTGGGTAATTAGGTTTGATCGTGCACCATGTTTTCAGCATCCTGCAGTATTTTTATGCACACTGTGGAGCATTAGCCTCTAAAATCACGTCTCTGTCCAAATTTAGTAACAACATTACCGCTTTTAACGCCTGCTGACTGACTATGGACTGACCTCCGTAAAACCAACACGCAGCTGAATGTTCTGGAAGTGTTGCAAACGAGGAAAGGGCAGGATTCTACAGGGAAGCAGATTTCAATGCAACACTGGTTTTCTAATTAGCAGAACTCTGCAGAGATGATCATGATTTTTCATTTTTAACCCTTTAATTACCAACAGTTTTTACAATGACAGACATTATTACCTGTTAAACTAATAAAACAGGGCTTGTTGCTCAAAGTTTAGACCATCTTCACAAAACCAGACTGAAAGTGTATTTTACTACAAAAATAATTGTTTAAAAATTATTTAGTTGCTAAAGAAGATCAGTGACATCTGTTTATCTGAATCATTGTTAGCACGGTGCTATCTTCTCCTCATTTCTCCTCAGTTTAATTGTAATTTACCCAAGCACTGTAACAGATGCAACACTTTTTACACTAGGAATATATTCTCTGAGGTCCTTTGGGCTGGGATATACTTGCTGTTAGCAACTCATCCGTGCACGTATCATGGCTAGCTCGTTTGGTGCGTTGATGCAAGTTAACGTGTCACATGTGAGTTGCAATATTGAGGTCATCACTCTTTTGTTTTTAATTCATAATGTCCCTTTTTTTCTGCTATGCGATAAAGTTTTAATGTCTCTGTAAAGCATGTTGAGTCACCCTGTACTTGAACTGAGCTATAAAAATAAGCTTGCCTTGACTAACTAGAGCATGAACATGAGGTCAGAGGTAAACACAGTGGCAGATAGTTTTGAAGAGTTCCTCTCGGACCCTGTCTGCACCGTGATTAAGCCTTAACAGCTGGCAACAGANTTGTCTGCACCGGTATCTTTATGAGTTTTCCTCCCTGTCACACAGTGATTAAGCCTTAACAGCTGGCAACAGATTGGAAGTGTTTTGGGGGTTGATGTGGATACTTGCCAAAAAATGCCCCGAAAATACAATGTGACCAGCAGATTGGCCTTTTCACTATTATCACACTGTACTGCCCCTAGCAGTGACCTCCAGTATCGAGCGTTTTGGTTTCAGCAAGTATCTACACAGACGGTGCCGAACGTTGACGTGCACATAGCATATCCCAGCCCTTAGACACCAAGAACACGAATATCAACCTAATTATTGGGGAGACATCCTTCATTTAGTGTCTCTTTTCTAACTCTCCACTAACTGTGGCCTGTTTACCAACTTTTTATCTAAACTAGGAGGAACCTATGGTGGCAGGTGCAGATAACAAAATGGTGTTCTCTGAGAACAATTAATAAATAGGATGATTTTAAAAGGGTGTTAAAGTCTTAAATACAGACTTTCTGGGCTCCATGATGGCTGATCCTGGTTCATGTCGGTGCTGTACGATGCATTAATCTGCTGTGAATCTTCACATCCAGAGAAATTCCCCCTCTTGTCCTTTTCTCATCTCTTTTATTTAGAAAGCATAACAGTCTGGAGATCCTGGGAAAAGGTTCATGCTGACACTGATGTCGGTGTACAGTGAAACTACAGCTATTAAACATGTACAAAAAATGCCCCGATATGTTCTCATCACAAGTGAAAAATAGTATGAATGATCTTCAAATGTAGTTCATCTTCAGATAATATCAAAATATTTTTATAATTCTAACCTGCTAATTAACAGAAGGAAAGTTTTGAGACATATTGTTGCTCCTGCTCACCCTCCTCATATTAATCTACATAATGAATCAGTTTGTATGAAAATAATCAAGAATGAGTTTGAAAGTTGTAGATGTTTTCTTTTCAGAAAGGAAAGGTCAGTATTTCCTAAGACGAAGGATGTGCTAGAGGCAGCACTGGGGCTCCTTTCTTCAGAACGTAGACCTGATCATGGCTGTTATTCAGATACTGCTGTCATTGCTTAAACCCTGTAGCTGTTTCCCTCACATATTCATTCATCTGCTGCCAAGAAACCGAGTTACAGTTTCCTGTGAAATGAAGAAGCGTAAAGATAATTAGAGAATTAAATTCAGGTGTCAGAACAGCTAAAAGCAAACAGCGTCTGAAATAATAGAAATGTACTGGGAATTATAAGTGTGTGTGCTGATTTAACGTGTGTCTCTTCATGCATGTCCTTGTAGCTAACTTTCCCTAAAGACACTTGATAAGTTCTCTCATTAGGCAGGAGGCAGAGCTGTCCTCATTAGAGCAGATGATTGGCATGTGGGCGCGACTAATTAATGTTATGAATCTTTTGGAGGTGGCGACGACAGCTGCCAGGCTGCGGCGGGTGGAGGTTAGCGTCACCATTAGCGCACAGTTTACCCGGCTAATTTGGGATAGCAAGTGTGTGTTGGATAAAAGTACAATTCACCTACCCCCCGTTCATGCAAAATTTGCATCTCGATAATAAAATAAATGTATGTGATGTTGTGATGATGTAATTATTTAAATGTGTCCAGGATAATGGGCTCGACACACGGGAGGCGGCGACGCCCCTTCTCCATCATTTTCTATGGAACTTGCGCAATGAGGCTAAAATCGCTGCCCTCCTCCAGCCAAGCAACAGACGACATTCGCGCATGTTGTTCATGTAGACGCTCGTTCATGTAGACGTGCACAATATGGTGGAAAAATTTCCATTTTTCTTGCTGTCGCATGGCACTACAACCAACCAGCGAGGGTTTCATTGACTAACCAATGAGCTGAGAGCAGGCTAAACAGCTGCAAACACTTTCAACATGAAGGAACAGATGATTTTAGCTGTGTCTGGCTTCCACAGACTTTACCGTACTTGACATGTAGATGAAAAAGCAGCCGTGTGGCGGCTGGGTGAATTTGTCTGAACGTAGGTCCTGGATTTAACTGGATCAGGCTTGAGGTCCGCTATCAGATGATATTCCCCATCCTTGTTTGTAAAACAGGATGAACCCAGGGTTGTCTTTCTCTTTCGTACAGTAGAGTCAACAGCAAGATTTCTGTCAACTCGAGCAACATCTTCTGACTCTCTTCTGTTAAAATGTCAAAATTCCCTCCAATATCATAACCAATCACATTTCTTGGAGACAAGCGATGCGAGAGAGCGATGCGCGACACTAGCTAAAAGCGATATTTCTAACATTTTGATAAAGTACAATTGCGATTTGCAGGTGTTTCCATTGAATGGTGTTTGGCACCTTAGCCGTTATTCTCGTAAAATCTCGTTCCGTGAGACTCTACGTTGAGGAGGATAGAGATTTCTAAATCTTTGTAAAAACTCTTGCATTTYGCCGTTGTTTGCTATCAAGGATGATGATTATATTTTTTCTTTAATTATTTGTAAAAAGATGCGTCTACACAGACTGCGCCATCTCTATTTGAATCGTACTGACCCGCTACGTCACATCCGGTGAAGCGTAAATACAGGAAGTGTTTCCATTACACTTTTGTGACATAATTTCTATATCGACAGGTCTGAAAAACCACCTCATGAGAGCGTAAAAACTTTTTAGTGATATTTGAAAGTTTTTTCGAAATGTAGGTGTTTCCATTAGTTTTTTACTTGCGATATTTAGCTTTTGCACAATTCTAGGAGTAATGGAAACACACCTACTGCTGCCATCGCTGCTGCTTGTCGCGTTTGTTTGTTGGGTTTCACCTGTCGCTGGGTGCCCACCGTGTGCTGAGCCCATAATACTGAAAGGTGTGTGCATGTGCAACGCTTTGCTGTATTTCTGTGCTTTATGGTTGTTTATTTGTACTGAATTGAACATAAATTGTAATAAGTTTGTATAAGTAGAGAATGAGATGAGAAGAAATGTAATGGGAAAAAAAAAACATTTGTTCTTGATTTAGTGTTTATCAGGAATAAAACAATCCTCTGTACCACATTGAATTACATATTTTGAAGTTGGATTAACTGGTCTGCTTAAGTATGAGCACCATCCTTCACAGGGAGAGAACAAAAAAAGGTTGTGATGTTGTTAAAAAACCAGACGTGGGCTTGTAAATTCTTGTGTTGAGTTTTAAATTGCACCATGAATTGTGTGGAACCAAATCACATTTTATAATGTTAAATTGTTGTCAAATCATTATTGAATCGTGTCAGCTGGGGGTTATCGTGAATGCCTCGTATCGCTGCAGCGGATCGAGATCAGTTTTAAAATATGGTTAAGTTGTAGTTTTTCTTCTGATTCTACCTAGGATTGGTATTGATTGATACTGACCTGTAGTTATTCAGAGTCCAGATGACTCTTTTAACCCATAAGAGCCCGACGTGACACATTTGTCACATACAGTCATTTTGCTTCAATTTATGGTACAAATTTTGCTCAAACTCCTGCTGTACACAATCTTATATTTGTCTTCTGCCCCCTAAAAGATACCCAGAAGCAGAGAACCACATTATAACATTTTTAATATATCACATGTTAATAAATGATAGATACCCCCCCCACAAAAAAAGTACATTGTTTTTGTTTTTGTTACATTTTGTTAGAAGGCCAAATAAAGACCTCATTTAAAAAATTGGACTTTTCTTAAATATTTTTAAATAAATACAACAAGAAAGCAGAAAACAAAACAATCAAATATCAACACCTGAATGAAAAGGAGCAGAAAGAAGAAAATCTTATATTATCTGCCCGTTTCTCATAAATAATTAAACCAATAATAAGACACTTTTATGTGACATAACTAATGATATAAAATTTAACAAAAAGCAGGCAAAAGAGAAGGAACTTCCCCACCGGGTGAAATTTTACTTTTGTTATGACAGATATTTTTTATAACTTAACCTGGGAAGTGACACTAAATACTTGTGTTTGTCTTTGATGGAAAAGGACGAGGTGTGAAATGTCGTTTATACTTTTTTTATAAATGACATAGGGAACTGAAGATTTTTGGTTTCTTAAGCGTATCATTCATCCCTTCATCAGAGTTTTTCTGTCTGTGAATCCTAACTGATGAGCATGCTGAAACCAAGGTTATAATAGTTTGGGATTTTTTTATTAGTTTTAGTTTTAATTGTGTTTTGAATTTTTGTTTTCAAATTCAGTTCGTTTAAATGAGTTTTTAGAGGAGATTTTTCTAGTTTTTTATTAGATTTCATTTTATGAAAATGCTTAGTTTTAGTTGAATTTTTATTAGTTTCAGTGTAAGTTTTTGGTTTTTTTCTAAATTGGGGTATTTGTCAGGGGCAAAATTCAACATCACCAGAATAAGCACTGTATAATAAAATCTCAACAAGATACAATTTTTAAAAACTGTATCAGGAGCAAACATGAGCAGCTATCAGCAAATCAAACACACCAGCCCAGAAGATAGCAGCCTTAAAAAAAAAATGTGTGCAATGCTGCTTCTGAGACAGTGTGCTGGGTAAAAATAAACATAACCAACATACTAAAAACACACACCAACATAACCTGAATCCATTTAAGAAACAGTTCACCGTCCTTGGCAGCCAGAAGTCTGAGGCTGTCCACACGGCACGAAGCCGGTTCAGCTGTGAAAGTGGAGGCGAAAACTAGTAGAAAGGCTTCAACATCCCCACGAAACTGCTGTAGTACATACTACATATCTGTGGGAGGCGCTATGATGATTAAAGAGTAACACTCCAGAGCTAGAACAAGATGCAGCGCATGCTACATATCTGGCAAGCCGTTTTTACATTTAATAGCCAGACTGGATATGTACTGCAGATATCTGTTATTCAATTCTTCCTATTAAACTATAACATTTCAGATATCCACATTCTTTTTTACTAGGACAAATACTACTACTACTACTACTACTACTACTACTAATAATAATAATCCTTTATTAGTCCCACAGTGGGGAAATTCTAGTTGCTGAGAGCAGCTGGCTGCCTGATTCTGGCCCCAGGGAGCAGTCGGGGGTTAAGGGCCTTGCACAGTGGTTTTTACCTTAGGTGCAGGATTACTGCAATTCGGCATCGTGGAGACGGACCCTAAAGGAACTTAATCTAACTAATTATGAACAACCTCACAAACCCAACAACCTCTAGACTAGAGGTTTAAATCATTCGAATGAAACAACCCATAAATAATTACATAAAGAATTAAACTAGAGGTGCAGCAGCTTTAGTACAAATCATTGCAGCTGATGAACAGATCCTCACATGTTATACTCGACACGATAAACTGAATGCAGTGAATATTTTAGAGACTGAAAGTGCACGTGTCTGGTAGACCGCGAAGCCAGACAGCTGGTTAAGATACTGAAATATCTCAAATGGATGCTGATGTGCTTTTCTTTTCTATGCTCAACGTACATGACCTGCTGTCCAACATAGTAAACAAAAACGTATTTCAGCCTTTGCATTACGAATGAACGAACTATCTCAAATTCAGTTTTTCAAGATTTTGTGTGTGACTGTGTGTGTGTGTGTGTGACTGTGTGTGTGTGTGTGTGTGTGTGTGTGTGTAACTGACAGTGTGTCTGTGACCCATGTTCCTCCCCATGCTGCTCACCCTGGCTGAAGCTTATCTTTCCGTGGAGGGGGGCAGAGAGGCTACCTGGTCCAGGTGCTCCTGGTTAACCTTCTTGTGCAGCTTTTCAAATGGACTTTCAGATTCGTGGTTTTTCCTTCCACATATTGTACCACCTGCTTCTTTTATCTTTGTCATGGTCATATGCTGCTTTCTCCTAACTTTCTCCGTAGCATCACGCTAGCCGGCGCAGGCAGACGTTGACATGTGACGTCACGGACCTTCATGTGCTGTACGACGCAGACACCTGGCGTAAATCCGTCAGAGCGAAGTAAACAGATTTCATGTCAACCCAGAGGGCTTATTTATGAAATAAATTTACAAAAACAAGACATTGCTGCTTTCATTTTAGTTTGTTTTAGTTTTGTTTGTAAACACTATACAGTTTCAGTCATCATTTTTAAAAAACTCTCGTTTGTATTTTTATTTCAGTTAATGAGAATGTTTTTTAATTCTCGTTTTCATTTTTTTCATTAACTATAATAACCTTGGCTGAGACTTACAGTAACTCCTGGACACCATTAATGTGCTAATAGAGACAAAAGAGCTGCACTTAGCTAACCCTCCACATGACTGAACGCTGCCATGTTTTATAAAGAAATTGATCAAAGTTTAACACATAAAGCTTTTCAACAGGGGGCTTTGGATGAGAGAACTTGCCTACACACTCTGTGTTCAGTCCATTTGCAAATGCATGCATTTCAATATTTACACTATCTGCAGGACTCAAATCTGTCATCACTGAGCAGACAGCTGAAGGATTTTCCCACAGCTAGAGTTTTCTTGAAGCTGGAAGTGTGGGCTCCTCACTGCTCAGACAGGAGAAACTGTGGTGTGGACAGACGCTGTGCAAACAGCCATTCTCCTGCTCATTGTGTCTGCATGTGTGTTTGTGGGCGGTTGGTCCACAAACTTTAGCCTCTCCTGTCATGTCTGTCCAAAGTAAAGCTGAAACTGTGAGCGTGGTGGAACGGCTCGATGGGAGGAAATGGTCAGAAAGCTCATCATTAATATGAGACAACTGCCTCATTGTTCCCTCCTGTCTTTGTTTTTGTTCTTGTCTCTTCTCCGTCTTTTCCTTCACTCTCTCTGAGCTCAGCAGATGAGCTGATGAAGGGAGGCAGCAGACGTGAAGGACAAAAGAAAAGGTTGAAAAAGAGTGTGTTTCGATGAAGGCCAATAAAGTTTAGAAGACGAGAAGAAAGCAGCAGCATGAAGGCAACGTAAAACAATCTGAAACGACTTTTTTTAAATAGCATTGAGCTGGAGACGTTTGTGTTGCTGCCATGGTGACAACCTTTTTGGTGCCATTATGTCTTGAACCATCTGAGAGCTCAGTGAGTTCAGGTCATGTTAATTTTCTGTGTGTTCTTGTAAATGTGGTGCTGCTACACATATGTGTGTGTGTTGGGTTATTTTGTGAGGTCAATATGAAAAATCTGTGTTTGCCCACTGAAATGGTTGATTTTTGAGTGTTTTGTGGGTGAGTGTGTGTTTTTTTGCGGCTCTGTGGTCAACACAGACAGAAAGAAAATGAGACAGTTTGATGTTCGGATGCTGCTGAAGTAAACCAGCTGACCTTTAACACAAGTTAGAAATAATTTCTAGTCTTACATTTTTCTTGTATTAATAATGACATGCCAAAATAGTCTTTCTTTTTTTTATTGATTTTGTTTCTCAAACCAAATATGATAAATTCCTAGAGAACAGTATGTTCAGGGTATATTTTGTGTATAAAGACAGATGAAGTAAGTGTTGTATTTTACAATAATTTGCACTGATTCAGTTTGACAACGTAGATCTTTATACTCCGTGTTTCCTACGGCAGAGTAGAGTCTGTTCCTATGACTGGCTAACAATCAGACCACGGGCTGTGAGACTGGAAGGTTGTGTGTCTGACATGGTGGTCAGCAGCACTGGAGCACCACAAGGGCCTGAACTCTCACCACTTCTCTTCACACTGTACACCTCAGACTTCCAATACAACGCTGAGTCCTGTCATCTGCAGAAATACTCTGATTACTCTGCAGCCGTGGGGAGTATTGGTCTAGTTGACAAGAAGTACAGAGAAGTGGTCAGTCAGTTTGTAAGATGGAACAGAAACAATCACCTCATCTTGAACACAAACAAAACAAAAGTGATTGTTGACTTCAGGAGGAACAGGAGTAAACAAAGTACTGTTTACATCCTGGAAGAAGAGGTGGAGGTGGTGGAGGAATAGAAGTACCTCAGAGATCAGCTGGATAACAGACTGGACTGGATATGCAACCCAGAAGCATCTAGAACACAGGACAGAGCATACTCTACTTCTGGGGAAAGCTGAGATCCTTTAATATCTGTAGCAAGATGTTTCATATCTTCTACCATGTTGGGGGAGCAACATGATGATTTATGCTCTCTTGCGTATGTAAATAAGTACACAAGTTAATTTCAAACCAACGTTATAATAGTTTTGGAATTTTAATAAGTTTGTTTTTAAACAAAGTACAGAAACATCTGTGCAGAATGTGGACTGGATTACTGGAAACCTCCCAAGTTGCGTAAAGCCTGGTACACATAACGTCCTTTGGGCTGTTTTTGTCCCGATTTTGACT
>CM047978.1:2417758-2428255 GCA_026261665.1 Melanotaenia duboulayi
GGTCTCTTAGCAACATAGTAGTGGTAGTGGTCTTTTATGATGAAAGTTTGATAAACAATGGCGCTATCATGGATCACTCATTATAATTTACCAGATAGTCTCTGAATAAACACGACATTTAGTGGCTGGATTGTAAAGCTCCTGGCTGAGATATAAATGCCTGGAAATCTTCCGTAGTCACTTAAAGGGTAGCTATCATCACAATTTACCCCATAGAGCTACACACTACCGTTCCTGAGAAACTGATGCTGATGTAAGTGATAGCGTTTGGGGTATGCTGGAGTTTTAAGGGTTAAGATGTTTGCTTGTGTTGAATTATTAAAGTCAAACATTCTTATGGTCTTCCACCAACTTTCAGTTTTTCATTCATCTGAAACATGTTAACATGCCAGGGGCCTTTACTAGAACCGCTGCAATCTATGTGCCTACAGCATAGTCTCTACAGCAACCTTGGAAATACTCTCAACAAAGTAGTCCCATAGGCTCATAATAACAGGAAAGAGCTTGGATGGCATATGGGGGCTGGATGGCTAAACTTGAGGGACATACTGTATCTCTCTACTGGAGATGTATTCTGTTGAGCTACAGTGTCTACGATGCGGGAAGTCCTCAGCAGGAGCTTTAAGACAGATTATCTCAGTGGGCTATCTCAAGCTGTAAACAATACAGGGTTAATGGGAGTCTGGAGTCGACTCTCAGAGCGATCTGAGCGTACAACCTTCAGAGATGCTGCTGCCGTGTGTTTTTACTAACTAGATAAGTAAAGAAGTGAACCATACAGTAAGTCAGAATGAAGGCTTGTTTCAGGGTCTGAATAATGGATGGAGATGTGCATACTTTGTGTTTAACTGCTTTAATTTTCTGTTTGTTCCTGCAGAAAATGTTTAATTTTCTTTCATCTTCATGTAATAAATGTTTGATTTTGATTTTCATGTCAGAACCTAAACATTGTTCTTTTACATCATAACCAAAGATTTACAATATTTCTATTTGAATCAACTCAGTGTTTACAATGAAACTCCCAGTAAACGACAAACTGTATCAGAAAATGGTCAAAATAATGTTTCTAATTGTAACTGACCTGTAATGCACACCAACCTGCCACGTACTGCAGGGGTGGTCTGGAAGATAAACTGGTGTCAGTGGGAGTGGAACTGGAGGCCCTGCCTCATTGTGTGGTTAATATTACATGACCCGATCATTAGAAGCCTCACTGGGATTCAGGCTCACGGTCTTCAGGCCCCAGGGCTCTCCAATTGTTTGGGCTTCAGGGAGGAGACTGAATCTCAAAATGAGGAGCTCATTTTCATTTTTTTACATTATTTTACTGTTGTTAAGAAAATACATTGGGCTTTGGATTGTAGAGTGGGTCAGTGCTTTACTGTCTCAGGGAAAATTAAATTAAATTAAATGAAATTAATACATGAAATAAAGAAATAAAAAATACATAAAGAAAATAAAATAAATAAACAATAAATTGAATAAGACAATAAAATTAAATAAAAAATTAAATGAATAATAAAATAAAATGTATAAATATATGAACAAAAAAATAAAGCAGAATATTAAAATATAAACAATTAAATGAATAATAAAATAAAATTAAATAAAATGTTGGGAATGTATATTTTTTCTTTACTATGATCAAACAGCAGCTTTGTTTGGAGCTCATCACCAGAAGATCCGCTCACACAGCAGCAGCTTGAATTTCTGGTTAATTAAAATGTGAAGGAAGCATTTTAGTCTAGAATCAGTTCCATCATCTCCTGCTGGATCAAAGGGATGCCTTCAACACCGTGGGGCAGGTCCTCTGTGCCCACATTCGCTCTCTGAATCGAACGTTTCCTAATCCATATTTGACCTACAGATCAAAAGTATTTTTGAAAAAAGAAGCCGCAATTAATGTTGATTGTTTATTACTAAGTGCGATGGCTACTGTTTCACACATGACATTAAGATGGAGGATGTGCATCGATAAAGGAGCAGGATGCAGCACAGAGGATTGTCGATAAAGCCAGAGACACCGACTGCTTTTCAGAAAAGGAAAACAGTCAGACCCCAGTCAAGGGTGGATGCACACAGCTGCTGAACTCTGACTCCGGGGTGAGGAGGGGGCGGCTTGAATTAGAAATCCCGACTGAAAAACAAATAAATATGTATAACAAGACTACTGATGGTTTGGATACTGATCAGAACAACATGGAAGGTGGGAGGTGACAGGTTGTCTGAGGGTGCGGAGTTAAAATTGATGCTGTGAGAATTTCATATCCAAGATATTTGAATATTAAGCCGACAAGATTTCGACCTCTGTGATTCCTATGAAATCAATACTTGTTGGCTAAGAACACAAAGCTTGACTGTGGTTCAGCATCTGGACACAGTTCTTATTCTTGTTGCAACATCTTCCCTTTAGGCCAGATTTCTGTGCAACATGTTCTGTCTTGGAAGTGTGGAGCAGAAACACAGCATGCCAGCTGCTCCATCATTTAAATATCTGATCCACTTCGGGACAACTCGGGCATGATGATACAGAAACATGAATGGAAGTGTAACTCTGTGATTGTGCACACACGGCAAACACTGTGATTTTATCATTCAGGACATCCTAAAATATACCTGAACATTTCACTGTATTAAATCCCAGAGAAGTCTAATTCTCTTTTACAGTAATCTACAACATGTTCAGCATGAGGAAAGAAGCTCATTAAGACATCCAGAGCTAAAAATCCTGGCAGAACCGTGGCATTAGAACAGGTCAAAATCCACCAAATCTAAACAAGTCTCTACTGCTGTTCTGCTCAGCTAAAAAAGAAATAAAGCTCTCATCTCACCCTTTGACCACAGGAGCAGGTGAGTAGGTGGGCAGGGTTCTGGGGCTGCCTCCACTCAGGTTCTTCTTGGTTGAGAGGTCCAGGACACCGTCTGAGGAGAACCACACATGGAAATGATTTTAAATATCGTTTAATGTACAATGTGGCTTTAAAAGCCAAAAAGATCTTCAGCAGAGACAATTATGTTTATGTAAAACCATGATCACACACACCCTCCGAACATATCTCTCCTGTCTGCACTGAGAACCAAGCTGGTTAATCCCTATAAATACCTGGGCACTCAATGGAGGACAGGCTGTTGTTTGATCTCTATGTTGATGCTGTGTGCAGGAAGCTCCCCAGTGCATGTACTTTTACTGGAAGCTTCGAATTTTTAATGTTGACAGTACTGTCATGCAAATGTTTTACTCTTGTTTTACCGAATCCCTTTGAACTTTATCTTATTTGTCGGTACGCCTCCCTTTCCCTCAAAAATAGGAACAGATTGCAGGGATCAGCCTGAATGACCTCTTAGCCCCGTATCATACCAGAGTCCTAAGCAAGGCCCGTTCAGTCCTTGCAGATTAAAGCATCACTTGGCTCATGAGTTCCTACTGCTTTCATCAGGGCGTAGATACATCCTGCCTAAATGCAGGACAAACAGAAACAAAGATTTTTTGCCTTGTCAAAGAAGTTGAACAAGTAGCTCTATTTTCTGTTTTAAATTATTTATCATAGTCTTTTTTGATATTTATTGTTGTTTGTGTGACTGAGATCTGATTGTTTTTACTGCTTGCTGCACAGCAAATTACCCCCTCGAGATAATAAGTAAAACTAGTAAAACTAATTAAATACTAAATATGAACCCCTGAGCAGCTCATCTGATCAGAACTATGATCTGGGAAACTCCTCGTTTCCATCAGACATGTTTAATGTCTTTATTTGAATCGTTTTAGATGGCAAAATTATATTTACTTGACCAGGAAGGCAGTTACCATGACAACCATATCATATCTCCATGTCTGAATGTCAGCAGCGGTGAAGTCACTTTTACTACACCATATTTACTTTAGCTGAAATGAATATCGTGGTAATCCAATAGTTTTTATTTTGTTTGGAAGCAGCTCTCCTCGCCAACACATCTAATATTTACTGAATTTATCATTTCTGAAACTTAAAAAGGAATCAGGAATTGTTGGGTTGATGATGTGTGCCTGTTTAATAATTATTCATGACCGTAAATCTGCACGTGACAACAGGATTTTTAGGACCAGCAGAGAAACCAAAAAGCTGGAAGGTGATTAACAGGTCAGAGTGTACGCTTTTTTAAAAACTGAAACTGGAAAACAGAATGAAGAGTGTGCAGAGATAAATTCACAGGGAGTGGCTATAATCTATGACCTTGTGACCCGTCAAACCCAGACAACCCCATATGGATGAACGCTAATCTTCAGAGGAATACATTAGGTGATATTAAAAAGGAGAAGAGTCGTTTCCCACACAGGAAAATGATTAATCTGACCATGTGTGTGGCAGCATGAGGTGGGCTTAGAACTAAAAACATGTCTTGTGGTGTGGTGTGTGGAAGAAAATATTTTAAAAACAACAACAGAAGGAAATTATATGTTAGAAGTTAGACTGATGAGGTTTTTATCTGAGCTGGTGTTATCTCAACCATCATTAACAAACATGTTATGTTCCTGTTTATTTATACAATATATTGTTGTTTTTCCTAAAAAAAAATAAATAAATAAAAACTCCTACAAGATTGCAATCTAGGATTAAGTTTCTTTTTCTTTTTCATTTAATTTTATTTGGCACATTAGTGGCAGTGATAAGCTTTAATGGAATCCAGGAAAAGGCCAGCATACAGACTAATCTGGCAAACACCAGAAATAAAACGCTTCAGCATCACTGAGGTGGCATTTCTGCGCATGTCAGAGCAGAACAGATCAGAATCTGACTCTTTTCCTAACAGGGTCGAAGAAATCTGGAAGGACTGGTGCATTTCTTGGCTGCAGCAGCAGAAAATGAATGTGAAGAACACAGAGCTTCACTTCATGAAGAAGCTGCTGTCTGGATCTGTCTGTGGGACTTTGGTTGGCACTGTTTGTCCACTGATGGCGGTGTGTTCACAGCAGGGGCGAAAATCGGCCAATCAGAGAGCAGAGGAGGTGTGACATGCTGAGGAAGCATTGAATTTTATTCCCAACAACAAAAACAGTAAATTTAGGTAAACAGTCATCAAGTTGACATTAAATTCTATGTATCCATGTTGCTGTCCAGCTGAATGTGACACTATAGATAACATTTATGCTAGTTATTAATAACAGACCAATAGTCAGGGGGCTGTGGTATTGCTGAGAGTTAATAACTAATCTTGGGGATATTGGTAAATGTAATATTATCTGCTCTAATCTGGGCAAAGTTGTAACCAGGAAATAAAAATTATTCAGTCAGTAACACAAACAGTTCATGTACAAGGTGTCCTGCAGCCTAAACTATTTCTAACTATGTCAAATGTCTCATCAATAAAATTTACAGCCTTTGCAAAAGTTTAAAACTGTTTCTTTATCAGCATTTGATAACTTTGCATTTTAAGTGGGTTGTTGAAAACTGGGTTGGACTAGTCTAGTACTGCAATTAATTGGTTTAAGTTCTTTTTAAAAGAAAGGGACTACTTTGTGCCTATAGGTCATTATAAATCTGATCGAACTAAAACAACCTTTGGAGTTCCTCAAGGCTCCATTCTGGGGCCACTGCTTCAACATCTACATGCTCCGACTCACTCAAATTGTGAAAAACAACTAAATATGTTACCATAACTATGCTGACGACACACAAATCTACATAACCATCTCACCAGGAGACTGCAGTCTGATTCAAACTGATAAACTGAAATGATGAAGGTTGGATGTGCAACAACTTTATTCAGTTAAATGAAGACAAAACTGAATCGTTTTTAAGGAGCCAAGGAAGAAAACTTAAATGTCTGCTTCAAACGATGTTAAAAACCAACAAAAAAGCAGGATTTCTGCATTTATCTTCAGTAGACTGGACTACCGAAACCCTCTCCTTACAGGTCTCTCTAAAAGGCCATCAGACAGCTGCAGTTAATCCAGAATGCTGCGGCTCCATTCCTCGCAAAGGGTGCATTCACACCAGCCTTTTGATTCGAACCAAGTCCATTTGCTTGGGAAGTTCGCTTCATTTAAGGGACTGTGAATGCGCAAACGAGTTCTGATTCAGATAAAAGAAGCGGATTTCACCTACAAACGTATGTCTCAGTCCACTTGAAGGGAACCAAATGCAGAAAGCAGACTACAAAACAAAGTGCACGGCATTGTGGGTAAACACAACTAAAAACATATGTGCGTGTGAGACGCAGGAAATCTTGTGAACCTTTGGTTGGAGTCAGATCGTGTCAGAGTTTTCAGTGATCACCTGGTGAAAGGTTTGGAAATCACTTTACTTCAGCCGGTTCGGATCCTTCGCTGCTAGCTGACCAGATGTTGGGGCTAAATTTAAGTTAAGATGGTCGTTGCTAAGCAACAACACGTAGGTTGAGCTCATTTTAACTTAAGTTAATGTTTTAGTTTATAGAAAACCCAAACTTTAACAATCAAAACCAGGTGCAGTAACAGAATCAGTTTCACTTTGTTTTCAACAGCGTTGATGCTGTGATTCAACCATGTTTCAGGTTTTTATGCTAATAAGTGATTAACAGGTGGTGTTTTTTATCTCTGAGCCAGAATCCTGGTAGGCAGGTGAGCCATTTATTTTTTATTATTTTTTTACAATGAATGAATGAGACTTATTTAACTTTTATTTTGTTAAGTTAAATCTATGTTTATTGATATTAGATGATTATTATCAAATTTAAATGACAGCAGTTTTGTAATTTTTTTCATTTTCTCTTGTAAACCCTAAGGGGGCGTGTATCCCCATTTGAGAAACATTGCTCTAAAAGATGTTTGTGTGTTTGTGTTTCTAAAGTAGAGAGAGAGACATCATGTGAATGCCAACATTTTTGTTGTAGAAATGAAGGAGGCTTACAGTAAGCTGGTATTAAAGTGTGTGACCAGTCACAGTGTGGCTGATTGGGCCGTGGACCTCTTGCTGCTTCTCTTTGATTAAACAGAGTGATGCAGAGCTACTTAACTCAGCCCAGCATCACAGATCTCCTCAGAAGTCATTTCATTTGCCAAATTTTTCTTTCTGTTTTCTTGTGCAGAATCCTTTTGTTGGCTTACTGCTGCAGGTTAGGGTTTAGATTATTTTCCCATCAAGTAACGGAGTTAAGTTGAAAACAAAGACTGGATCTAACCCATCTCTTTGAACTTAGGGTGAGCCTTGAATCACTGACAGCCAAAACAAGCTCGCGTGTGTGTGTGTGTTTTCGTACCCTGCTGGCTGGGCTCTGGGTCAGCCTGACTCTTCTTGACGGTGAGGTCCAGCGGGCCGTCCTGGTCGGCCATGAGAAGCTTGCTGAGGACGGGGTTCTGTGCAGAGGCAGCAGCCGTCACTCCTCCCCCCGTACCGTTGCTGCTCTGAGTGCAGGCGGGTGCTGAGGCGGCAGCGACAGAGGCGGGGTTGAAGCCCACTCCCGGGGTCGGGGATGGGGAGGAGGAGGCAGACGATGGAGAGGAGATGGGTGTGGGCCCAGGAGGGGAGCTGGGGGCCGGTGCCAGAGACACCGCTCTCGGCAGGCTTTGGTCCTTCATGGTGCCGTTGGGCAGGGGCGGGTCGTCCTGAGTAGTTTTTGAGGTATATTCGGCAGCGAACTGGCGGATCATTCGCTGCATGATCTCACGAGCCACTAGAGGAATGTGAGGGTCAGAGAAACTTGGGAGGTCTGTGGAAGGAAAACACAGAGAAGCAAACATGTCAGTATCCCGTACTCGAGGAATTTGTCCAGTTGTTGGCGTGTTCAGCCGCTTATTTATTCCATTTCATCCTGAAAATGTAATCCTGATGCTATGCTGAAATAATCCAAAAATCACTCTGAAGCAGCCCTTAATCCTGCCTATTGACTGCGTTGAAAGCGCCATGATATCAGTACGTACAGCAGATTATTGCCTGCAGCCCCTCAGATAGGGAATCCAGTTTCCCATTTCATGCTGTCTTGTTTTCCCTCATTTATTCTGAACTCTTTATTTTACTGGAAAACATTGGACAAACGCATGTGGCCTTCACATTTATATCCCTATGCTGAACAGCAACAAATCCTCAGTTTCAGCTTTTCTTATCAGTTTTCATGCTTCTTTTCTTTGTTTCTGGTCCTTGAGAGCTATTATCCTGGAATTTTTAGATGCATCAGTTTTCCAACACACCTGAATCAAATGGCTTGTTACCAGGCCTCTGCAGAGCTGAATGACATGTGGATGAGGGAATTCAGCCATTTGATTCAGGTGTGCTGGACAACAGACACATGTAAAACTTGCAGGTAGTAGCTCTCGAGGGCTGGACTTGGGCACGCCTGGAATCCAGAAAATATTAAGCTGAAACATTCTTCACAATTCTTAAAATGATCCATTTTCTATTTGACATATTTACAGAAACAAAACTTAACTGATAACAAATATAAATGTGAGCAGCAGCCAAACCACCAACGCTTTGAATGGTGGATTGTCATGTTTATCCCCATGGGAACCAAAGTAAACAACTGTTAATGGAGATGTTAATGTTGTAAATCTCAAACTATCTCTGTTACAGTCTAACTGAAGCTGTAAGAGCGGATTTCTGCTGTGGACATTTAGCCGTCCAGGTCTTTATTACAATTTATTACAATCTTTAAGAAATTAGAGATGGAGGGGATTTAAATAACACAGATGCTTCAACAGCAATATTTTTATTTTTACTGTGTAGTATTTTAAATAAATGTAAATACAATCAAATGAAAATTGACCGTACAGACAAACAAATAAATACAAGAATACAAATAGTAAAATAAGTAAATAAACAAATTTAAATCAAATTATATAAAAAAAATACAAATAAATAAACAAATAAAAGGCTCCTCACAGCAGGAAGGCTGCAGGTTCTAATATCTACTGGTGTTGCTGTGGAGTTAACATTTTCTCCTTGCCTGTGAAGGTTCTGTCCAGGTTTTCCAGCTTTGCCCCACAATACAAAAACATGCTTGTTGCTTAAAAAAATAATAAAAAAAAGTGAGTTGAAATTCTCTGAATGTGAGTGGTTGTTTGCCTCCCTGTGTTGACCCTGCCACGTAAACCACGCCTCTTGTCTAGAAGCTGCTAGGGGGAAGCAAATTAACAAAGAACAAGCCCTGTTATTTCACACTGATTCTAACATTGGGATGTTCTGAATACACAGCTGCTGACCACATCCTACTTTTCAGTCTGAATAAAAAAACTAATTTGAGATGCAACAAGTACGAGGAGAGGATGGAGGAGAGGGCATTGACGAGCTGTGACCAAACAACCTTGTTAATTCACACAGAGCCAAACAGAAACAACACTCCTTTAATGACGCCTTAATCTGACATTGTCCCACATAATTCAGCTGCACTTATCTCCCACACACCAACGACTTCCATTATTTGGATAATTTCATGCTTGTCGCTGAACCTAAAGCCTTCAAATAACACATTAGTCCTAAAATACAATCCTTAAAATGAGCAGAAATAATCCAAAAATCACAGCAGCTTATAGCACTGAGCCAAGTTAAGGTGCACGCGGCTGTTTTCCCACACACCTGTTTTCCCAGCATGCTGCCTGTGTATGCCCCCTTCCCCATCACGTTTGCATTCGTCTCAGTTTATGAGGCAAAAAGTCAAATTAAGTCTTTTATTAAAAAAAAACATTTAAAACCTCTGTCAGACAAGAATGAAGACAAGGAGAAAAAAAAACAACTCCACTAATTATTACACGGTGAAATCTCCTGTTAATGATATTTGGTAAATTAAAAAACAAACAAACAAACAAACAAACAAAAAAAATATGTGTGTGTTTTAAAAAGATTTGGGGAGCATGACAATCAGTCAGATGAAGAATGAACTCTGATTGCATCAACAAAACCAATCTGAAAACTGAAACTTAAAAGAAAGATACAAGACTAAAACACTGGTCTGTGATTCACCGTGTGGTTCTGGTCCTCTAGCTGCTCTGCAGCATCTACAAACTTATCAAAGTTTGGACACATAGACAGCTGAAAAATCCCAGAGAGCCTTAACGCCTCCCACCTGCAACTGCCTGGAACACCTGTGACTCCTTCCCCACCAGCCACATGTGCCACCCAGGACAGGCTTTTAGAGGCTGAGGAAGCCCAGAGAATAGTGCTGAAGATGCCTCATTACACCAAAGCAGAGCAGTTTCACAGATGCATTTTTTACCTGCAGAATATTTCCAAAGACTGGAAGCATCCTGACATAAAGTGATGCTGAAAAACTGATTATTTACTACTATGTAATGCAGTTTTAGCTGGACGATCAAATACTCACTTTATGATCTGACTGATCCAAAACACGGCTGTCAGGGTGCTGACTGGGTCGGTGACCAAGTAGCTCCTTCCTTGGCCTCAGTTTACTGACTACTGTTACATTTTAAATAGAATTTAAAACTATTTTTAATAACTTACAAAACACACCTCACACCATCCTACTTTGTTTCATATAGACTAACAAATCTTTGCTCCCAGACATAAGAATCTCTCAGTCCAGAACAGA
>CM047978.1:2446153-2456947 GCA_026261665.1 Melanotaenia duboulayi
ACTTCCTGGTTCTGATTCTGATGGAGGTTATCTCTCAACTGTCTCCTCATGTAGCTCAGGATGGAGGATTGAATCAAAGAGAAGACCAGATCCAATCAACTGGTTTCCTTAGCTGCTGATTATTTTGATGAACTAATTTATGTGAAGACAGTAGTTAAAACTGGACTGACATGGATCAGGTAATGGATTTATTTTAATTGGGCTAAAATTAATTGGATTAAATTGGTCCGTGTCTGTTAAAGGTCTTTGAGATGATACATAAAGCTGAATTGAAACTGAATTCATATCAAATCACAAAAAAAAAAAAACTAAAATATCTAAATCAAACTTTCTTCCTGAGCTTTGTCAGGCATTTAAAGGAAAAACAGTTCATGAACAAAAACAGATTGATCCTCATTCTGGAGTCTAAAACCAAATATTTTGACTACTTAGAATTACCAAGTCTGACTTTATTACTGCTTGAAAATAACTACCAAACTAACTAAATAAATAAATAATGGCTACCTGCAGACTTGTTTTGGTCATGAGTTTAATATAGTTCATATGAGTCAGAGCTCAACAGAGCTCCCAACAGTACTGGCCCCACCCAGACTACACCGCCTCCATCGCTGCAAGAAGGGAAAAATTAACCCACTAGAGGGCAGCACAAAGCTGCGATGATCAGCCTCATCGATCGCTTCTAGTGAAGCTAAATCTTGATAAAGACACCTGAGAGCTCATCTCAAAAGACTGCCATCATGTAAAGATCTCTGTTTCAGTCACAGTCCAGCTTCCTGTCAGGTTCCTGTGAGACACACAGCAGATTTAGTCACCGCCCTCTCTCATCTTCCTTCTGTCTGCTGCAGTAATGAAAAGGTCACAGGTGAGCTGTGCTTCAACCCTGCAGTTGTGCCACTTCCAACATTCCAGAGAAGACACCAATTAGCTCACATCCCACTGCTAGCTTGACCCGCCACTTTCACAGCTGTCAGCGTGTTCTTGTTTTTCCAACATGATGGGGTCAAACTGACTGCACACCAGCTTATGGGGACGTCCTGTAAATGTAGTGACGGCTTTTTGTCCAACAAGTACAAAAAGACTTCTGAGGGTTACACAGATTTAGGGTCAGGCATTCAGTGTGATGGTTAGGGTTGGGGTATAGGGCATTATGATTAGGCCTGAGCAAAAACAGATATTTGTTTGCAAGAATATTATTCATATCCATCCATCCATCCATCCATCCATCCATCCATCCATCCATCCATCCATCCATCCATCCATCCATCCATCCATCCATCCATCCATCCATCCATCTCTCCATTACTAATAACAGCTTATTCCACTGCAGGACAATAGATTTTAAATGGATTACAAAACATTTTCAGTTAGTGTGTCTTATTTCCACATTTTTCTATAAATTGTAACATTATTTAGAGGGTGGTGCACATTGTGATGTGTTATTTCTGTTTTTATTTTGTTCCATTTCTGTTCTTGAACTTAATTACCCAGCAACACTTCGCTGTTGTTGTAGCAACCTAACAACAACAACTGGAATTATCTCCTCACATTGCTTTCAAAACAGAGTGGAATGAAGGTAGAAGTACTGGGAATGTGGTTTTTAGGTCCCCACAGTACCAACCAGGCAGAGGTGTATCCCTTGTGTTGCATCAGCTTTCCATTTGATTTTTCTTTTTTTTGTTTCTTGAACACAAGTGTTGACTGATGTCCATGTAGAAACATGAGGTCTCCACACACTGTTCAGATGTAAGCTGTGCAGGATGAAAGCAGGAAAAATACCTTTGAAAGTTTTTAAATTTAAAAAACTGTATATGATGAAGATGTTTCGATAATTTTATTTAATTTAAAAATGTAACTACAAAAACATTCAAGGGGGGGGGGGTGACACTCAACACAATTAAAAACCCTACACAAATTAAACTATTTCCAGAACTATCTCTCAGGGTGAGAAAATGGATGCCACCTTATCAGACAGCTATGCCCTTTATACCAAACAACAAAAGTTCTGCTGCAGCATTTTCCATTTTTTCTCCAGGATCTGGGAAGATCACATAGAACTAGGGCTGGACGACATGGCCTTTAACTGATGTCATCATACACTTAGCCTTCATCACAATACACTTTTTACATCTCAATGTTTTCAAATTTGCACCAGATGCACTAGAGGAAATTAATAAATGTAAAAACTTTATTTTGACATAAAACAAATCTCAGACGTGTCTGACAATAAAGGCGTGTCATATCGCATCGTATCGTATCATATTTATTCCAGAGGGATAAAAAAGGCAAAAAAATAAATAAATAAAATAAAATAAATAATAATAATAAAAGAAAAATGCATTATTATTGATTTTTTTTATTTAATACAGTAAATATATGTTTGTTTTTCTATTTCATTAAATATTTTATTTTTATTGATCTATTTCTATAATTGAAAATTATTTACAACAGAAGTCATTTTAGATTCATGATGAAAATAAACTATGACGTAGCCATTTATCACAACTCCAGATACAAGAACTACAGATACATCAAGTTGTGTGATGTGTGAAGCACTCCTACGTAGAACCTGATCCTGATTTAACAATAATAATGGGAATATTTGATGAACTTGGGAGCACAACCACATAACTCCCACTGGAGAGCTGAATCTTTAGAAAGGGCAGGACTTTATTTTAATTGGCATGCCATGCATTACAGACAAAGCTTCTCATGGAGCAAGAAAGAACTGGACCAGTATGAACTTTGTTCTTGTTCTTGTGGCCTCAAGAACAAGAACAAACGTCTTGCTTCTGGCTGAGTATGAAACAAGTTTAAGTAATATTAAGTTAAAGCCTTTCGGAAGCCATAAGAGCTGAATCTTGAAAAAAGTTGGACTTTCTTTCACTTCTAACTACAAAACAACTCATCTAATTGGCAGAGAAAATAAGGTGAATCCTGAAAGAGAAGCTGAGGGATTTTGGTAAAAATTTTGGTAACATCTGATTTCCTTTTCTTGACAAAGAAACCAATCAAAATCTCCAAGCAGCGATGGACGTCCAGAAAGAACGGGATGGATAATGGTAAAAGGTCCACGGGAGGGGTGGATGCTATCCCTGTCTCATCTATAGTATGCATATATTTTCTCTTTCTTATATTTTCCATTACATGTAACTTGTATTGGGGATTTTACTCAGTAAAGAAACATGGGAACATCAGGGAAAATTCCCAGTTGAATAAAATTCACACTGAACTTACTTGAAACAGAAATGTAGTTGCAATCAGGTTAAACCAGAATATAAAGATGTATCTGCACATGTGAATGTGTACACATCAGCAACGAGTGTGTGTGTGTGTGTGTGTCATAGTATGGATGTGTTGGTTGTTTTATTGTCTACTGTGGACATACACGGCGTGATATAATAGGCCTGTCTGTGTGGTAGAGTACTACCAGAGTTGAGGAGAAATAGAATGAAAAACTAAAAGATATGTGGATCACTGTGTGTATGAAATCTGTTTTCATTTTCTGAGTTCAAGAACTCTGGAAAATGAAGGAAGTTACTTTTAAAGAGTGTTTAAGGCCTTCAGAGAGTGAAATCTAACCTAATACAGACCTCTATTTTATTTTAAGTAAAAAAATAAAAGTAATTTTCTATTTTTCTGCTGTTTTGGTTTTACAGCGATGTGAGTGTTAGTGTGAGTGAGTGTGTGAGGGAGTGAGTATGCCCCAGCTTCATTTGTGTGTGTGTGTAAGCAGAAGTGTAATGCATGAGTGAAAATGACATGCCCGAAATATTCTAAAAATGCCTTAAGTTGGTGGGGGAGGGGTCACATGACTGTGGGCCACCATGTTGACCTTGTTTCTGGGAGAGGGAGACGGAGAGGGAGGAAGCTGGGTGTTCAGCGGTGCAAATCAAATCCATATTTGATTTTCACCCGGTGCAGGAAGCTGTTTAGTTTGGAGGCTTTGGCAACTAAATAAACAAACTGGAATTTCCTTTTAGTACTGAGAACCACAAAACGACATAAAGCTGCACACCGTGCTAATAATTAAACAACTGTATGTAAACACGGAGCAGCTTTGTGAATTTGCTTAAACTTCAACCGTCTATGTGACCATTTATTCAGAAAGCCAGATGAAAGTGGATCCTCTCATACTGCAAAAACTGAACCTGTTTCTGGTAAATTACCACTGCTGAGATCTGCTGTTTCATCAAAGTTCTGCACTGAAAGGACCATCGTTTGGAGGAAAACTGCATCATCCGTCTGATTGTGATTGCAGAACACCGCCTCCGCTGTAGAAACACTAATGATAACAGCGGCTATGAGAGCAGACCATTTTTCCACAACAGGACAGATGAATTCACCCCTGATCACTTCCAGCCCAAATTGTCACAGCCATCATGAGTAAGAGGAATTAAAACCAACCTGTAAAATCAGACACATAAAAAGAAGCACAGGTCCACCTTTAAATCAGAGACGTTATCTACGAGGTGGAGTAGATGTGTGAAATTAGCTGACAGCAGCGGTGCTGCATGCACCGCTCAGCTGGTCATGCTTTGACACTGAATCCCACCTTAACCAATGCATTTCAGACACTCTCCACACTACGGTTTGTTTTTTAGCAGCTCATAATGAACCCGAGCGTCTCCATAAACCAGCAGCCTGACTGATCCAGATGCTGGTTTCTGTTTGGAAACAGAAGCGGTGACACCTGTCAGTACACGTCAATAATGGATCCTGCAGAACTTAATCATATTGTTTTGTGTTGTAAGTAGTTCTTGCAGCTGTGGCTCAGCATTAGATCACTGAGGAGATGCTGCTCTGACTTTCCACATCATGTCTGATTAACACAAAGCTCAACTTATTTGTGACAGAAAATATAAAAGTACCACAAAAAACGAGAAGCAAATGATTCCAGTCGCGCTCTGAAAACACCAACATGACATCATTTCTCCTTTTTATGGATTTGTTTATGACGTTTGTTCCTGTCTGCTCAACATTATCTGAGTCATCTGTTTATCACCATTTCATACATAAATTACTTAAACTTCTGTTTTCCATTCAGATTATTCTTGTTTAAAGATGGATTTCCTATTATGTATTTCTTTGTGTCTTTGCATGTTTACCTTGGAAAAGAGTGATATCCTTGACTAGTCTCGGCCCAAACAATCCCTCCAAGATGCTTTCAAAGCCTGCAAAAACAACAAAAAAGACAACAGATGAAGATGGAATTTTCATAACAGCTGACATTTTTACTGTTAAACAAACGACAACAACGAAACACGCTGTCACACCCAGTTAAGGAACAAAAGTGCATTATTATAATAAAAAAAACATTATTTTTATATCTGAATGGAGAAACATGATGGCCCAATGTTTTCCCCACAGGGCCAATTACATTCACTGATGCAGCTCTCATCCAGCACAATAAATCAATTATTAAATATACAAATGAAATAAAGAATTTGAATAAATAAATAAATAAATAATAACCTTAGCAGTTCAGACTCTTCCATCATGTTGTAAATAAACAAATAATGAAATGAAACTAATGTCAGTAAACACACACACACACACACAGCCTTATGTTCAGACAATGACGTGGGAGCTTTTAGGTGACACACACAATGATGTGAGCGCATTAAAAATAAAGGCACTATTCGCTTGCAAACACACACACACACACACACACACATATACACACAAGGGCGCATAGAAAAATCTACAAAAGATAAGACTCGCTACGCTTATTCTGAACATCACACCACTGTGGGTTGATGAGCCAACAATGCTTGTGTGTACGCTGCATCATATATAAAAATGTGTGTGTGCATGTGTGTGTGTCTTTCTTAAAGCAAATTAGTGTTTTACCTCTTATATACCGAGCTAATGCAACTCACTTTTTTATTAACTGTAAATACCCTCAATCGACTGTTGCTTGGCAACGCCATACAGGGAAACATAAATACATATTGTAATTTCCAACCTGAGCCCCCCCTCCCCTCCCCCTTCTCTCCACCCCCACCTCATCCTCAGTTAAATGGAAATGTAGGCAGACAGAAAGAAACCAAGACAAAGACGTGTGTGTGTGAAAAGTGTGTGCATTTTAAGCATAGAAAGGGAAGGTTGACAGAGCACATATGTGTGTGCGTTCACACACACACAGATATGTGCACATATAGTTCAAGTGTAGCCACTTCTCAGCACTAAAGGTGAACGCCTGAGGCCACTGCAGGAATAAACAAGATTGATAAACCAGAGCTGGAATAGAAAATGTGTTTGTCTGTTATAAAATCGTTAAAGTCAGCCTCATGACAGCAACACACACACACACACACACACTCACACTCCGGCTCCCACAGCAACCAGCCATAGGAAGGAGGTCAGAGATTCAAGGACTGCAGCAGCATTTTCATAAGTTTCAGACCAACAAGGTGTGTTTGGCTGGAATCTGTTTGTCGCTTCGCTTTCAGAACGACACTTATCTTGTTTTGCTGTAATGACTGCAGGATATGAGACAATTACATCCCATTAAAGCAATGATGATGTCACAGCTTTGTTGTTTGGACACTGGACCTAAACACAGCCATCAGCTTCACATTGTTACCCTGGATTTTACATGTGGATGATTTATTAAAGATAAAGAAACTTTGTATTTATGAAGCTAGAAAGGGACATAAGCTCTGCAACTTCCATCTCCATATTTGATGCTGTGGCAATAAGTCCAGGTACAGATCAGATCTACAAGTACGAATAATTCCGCAAGTGTGAAAATAAAAGTAAACTTTTCATCCATCAGTTCATTTTCTATCCCTGCTAGTTCCAGTGCAGAGTTGCAGGGGGCTGGAGCTTAATTACCAGGAGAGAGGCCGGCTACACCATGGACAGGTCAGTTCAATTCACTTCAGCTTTATTTGTATAGCGCCGGTTCACGCCGTCATCTCGGGGCTTTACAGAAAAATCAAGTCAATTTTAAAAGTCCGAAAATACACGTAAATGCTATAAGTCGGGTTAGAGCTCAATGAAATCTAACTGGCTCTGGAGTAGGTGAGGGAAATCTGGGACAAATGCTTTGTACTTGTAAAACTACATACACAGTAGATTTGCTTCATATCTTCATCTTTCTCACACACACACACACTCATGGAGATACAAGTTAAAAAAATGATCCTGGCTCTGTATATATTACCTCGGTTTGAAGAGAACATGACTGTTGTGTAATGTGGTGTGTGTTTGTGTGTGTGTTAATTGTCATTACCCTGCTGGCTCTCGTTCTCATCTCCAGTCAGGCTGTGATTCAGAGATCAGACGTGCTGCTCATGCTCACATATTTTGTGTTTTTTGTTTTATTTTTTGTCCTTTCTAGTGCTCATGGATTAGCTCAATGTCATGTGATTCCCTCCATGCCGTGTGTGGGGTTTGCGTGTATGTGTGTGTGTGTGGGTCTGATGTTTGTGTCATGCTGCTCTCGGCTGTGCTGCTGAACTGTGAGAAGTGAAATGAAGTGACACAATGGAGGTTTTAGAGTCAGTTTGTGTGTGTGTCTTTATTCACGTGCCTTTTTGCATAACACACTGCAGAATCCCAGATGCAGAATGTGTGAGTGTGTGCGTGTGTGTGTGGTTTCTCTCTGCCATGTGTGACTGCTTTTGGGCCATGAGTGTGTTCACTAACTGACCTAGATTTCTGGAGCTTTTTGCCCGTGGTTCCAGAGACTTTGTCACCGTTATCTCATCTAGCCAATCACATCCCCTAATCTCATTTGCCCAATCACATCCCTGATCTGATCTGGCCAATCACAGCGCTGGCCTTGCAAGGGCGTCATCTACTATACACGGGTTGCTGCTGGAGATGCGTTTGTGATTGACAGTCCCTTCTGAAAAAAAACCCAATGTCTTATTGGACAAACAGCATGGGGTTGAGGGAGTGTGAAGTTCAGAACTGATTTCCACCCCGAACCCCTAATTATTCCTCCTGACTTGAAAGCAGGGTTGTGTTTCTGTGCATTTTGAAATTANCTTGAAAGCAGGGTTGTGTTTCTGTGCATACCAGCTTTTGAAATTCTTTGAAGCTTCAGCTATTTGTTATCAAAGCTGCCTTTGTAGGCTGCATGAATTTTGTATGTGCAGGTTTAAGGGAACTTGTGTTTTTCCAACATGTGCAACGTATTTGAGAAAATAATAGGAAGGAGGAAGAGGAGGGAAGAAGAAGAAGGCTGCAATGAAATTTTCTTTGGCTGATATAAATCTCTAAACTTCTCTGACTCCAGTCCAAGTTGAACTCAGGAGTTTGTATGCATGAACATTGACAACACACCTGAATTTGTTCCCGTCACATTAGGCAGAATGACCGATAATCAATAATAGCATCATCATTGTGGACGAGGCATCAATGAGCTGTGATCAGACTCAGATCTCTCCCAACTGAGGAGAGAACGTAAAAAGATTAGCGATGTCACAATTACTTCATTTTATAATCAATCGTGGTATAAAACACTCAAATAATCGTAAAAATCCCTCAATATTGTCACTTTCCAAAAAGGATTATCCTCTAAACATATCGGCAGGTCAATGCAACTCACACCCAGAATTTGAATAAAAAGAGTGGGAAGAGTTGAAGTGGGAAAGAAGGAGGAAGAGTTATTCCCTCAAACTAAAGTGGTAAATCATCCTTGTCAGATTTATTTGGTTCTAGGAAAAAAAGACCAAGGCTCACCAGCCTGTAAAGGCCTTTTTCATCACATTATTATCGCTTAACATCATTTTAATATTTGTCCACTGATCTGTGTTATACACAACGCAGTTCATGACCCGAGATGAGGCAGCGGCGAGCCGAGCCTTGACCCCAGACATGCTGGGCTGTACGGAGCGCGCCCGTTTCTGCTTCTCAGCATGCGCCAATATAATGTTTACAGAAAGATTTAGTATCCACCAGAACTTTCTACAGTCTGTAATGTAGGTAATGTGAGTGTGTGACATGATTATTCTCGCTGATCGAACAATAAACTGCATAGAAAAGTAATAAAGTGAGCCGGCAGTACCCTGCTGCACCTTTAGGGGGCGCATGTGAGCTGGTGGCTGCCGTGCTAAAGTGTTAGCTAAAGTTAGCAGGTGACTTGGTGCAGCGGTTTGTTTATTTTCTGTTCTGCTTTGTCTGACTCCCCAGATGAAGGCTTATTTATCTAAAATAGAAAAAAATTCTGAAAGTAAACATACAGCTGGAATAAAACATCTATAAAGACTTTCTTCTTTGGCCGTTATCCCAGAGATCTTTTCGTTGAGCAGGATAGGTGCATGGACTTCGTATAAAAAAAAAAGGTTAGACCAAGATTAATAATAAATAAATAAATAAATAAATAAAAATGAATATTTGAAACAAAAAAGTGATCTTAAGTGAATTATTCTACTTTCTCTTGATGAGCAACCTGTATTAAAACGGAGTAAATTTCCAGATCTTTATACTTTGTTTAGAATGAATATGAACTGTTTACAACACATGAAGGGAGCTAATGTACTCCATTTTTGTTATGTTGGTATGTGTATTAGTATTGGTGTGTTTGTTGGTGTGTGAGTGTGAGCGAGGAATGCTGATGAGATATGAAACATTTCCACTGGTCAATATGCTGCCAGTTCAACAGATATTGAGTTCTTACAGTTGTAAATCTGACTCTAAAAGGAGTCAGTGCCCCACCAACCATGAACCTCACCGCACGTCACTGGAATGCAGGACCTGGTCTACACCTGGAATAAACAGGTATAGAAAACGAAACGCTTTCTACACTAATGTAAAGGTAGATGTTCAGTAACTTGTCATGGTTCATGGTTTCTTGTTTAGGGTCATGTTAGTCTGTGTTGCTTGGTTTCCTGCTCATTAGTTCACCTGGTCTGATTTGTTCATCACTTCACCTGTGCCTTGTTAATCTGTCATTGGTTTCAGCTCCTCCCATGCCACCATTGTTTGTTGGTTGTCAGTGATGTTTAATGCCAAGGGTTGTTACTGCTCATGTCTTAGTCCATGCCATGTCACTGCTTTGCCACCCAAGTCTCTTTTTATGTAAGTCAAGTTCTACTTTACTAAAACCTTTTAACCAGCACCGGTCCGCCGCTTCTGTCCGCACTTGGGTCTTCACGTCCACGGCTTCTTGACATAACTAGGTTAAATGTAATTTAGATAGACTTATGGACACATGACAAGTTATTATTTCTATGGAAAACAAAACAAACTGTTTTAATAGATGTTTCAGTCATAATGAACTTATGAGGTTGATGGCTTTTCACTGGTCAGTGTTTGATGGTCTGTGGCAGAAAGCGCTTTAAACTCCAGAGATGTGGTCTTGTTTCTTTATATCCACTGTTCCAGTTTTATTAGTGTCAAACTGTTTGTTTTGTTTTTTTGCATTTTTATAGTTTCCAGAAGCCTCCTAAGTCAAGGTAGAGGTTCTGTAGCCTTCCCACCTGTTTTCTCTGAGAGAAGTTACAATAATCGTAGCATAAAGATGTGCACTGGTGACTTCTCTAAATGATTTTATCATTTTTGGACAATCTGTTTGTCAGAAAAAGCAAAGGCATGATGAGGTTTTCAGGAGGATGTTTCCCATCCTGCAGCATCTGAACAGTGACCACTAGATCAACATCCTGAAGAAAGTTCATGCAGTTGATGCAGAGAGTGACATCACAGCAGAAATGTGTGAGTCAGGCAACCCGATGGACAGCTAACCATGAGAAGTGTGATCAGGTCTTCAGGTTAACCTGACCATCCCTGCAGGTAAAGCCTTTACTGCCTCAGTGTGAACACGGGAAATCCAGCAAGTACGGC
>CM047978.1:2464469-2475113 GCA_026261665.1 Melanotaenia duboulayi
GCCCTCATCATAAATCAGCCCCTTAGTCAAACAAACTGAAGCACTGACACACTGTATTCCCATCCTGGCCAGTGGGGGCGCTGCATTGAGAATTACTGAAGGCGAGGAGCAAAACATAGAACTGCTTAAAACCCCAACAGGCTTAGTTGACCATTTTTCTAACATGTTTTTTCAAACCACTTCTCTGATCTGCATCAGAGTTCGGTTGGGCATTCACATCTTCCCAAATAAACCCAACTTTCCAAGAAAATGAACTAGGATTTGATTCAAAAGAGCTGGTGTGAGTGCAACCCGAATCCATGGAAACCAGATACATTACAGTGGGAGGAAGAGAGGGGTGTATTCACATTTTTTATTTTATTTGTTAATGGAAAACGGTGTTTATAAATCAGCTGATTTGGCTTTATTCAATTCAGAGTTGATCATTTTTGTGTATTTTAAAGCATAAAAAGATCATATAGATAGAAAAAATCATACCAAACGTGGTTTTAGGTGGTATATAGAGAAAAGTAAAAAAAATATCTGAAAGCTTTCGTTCATAAACCACAGACTTCGAGATGCTGTCAGTGTCTTTCCGTTACTGAAATATAAAACACAAGTAAGAAAAGGAAAATGCAGGCAAAATAATTATTGGTTCTGTTGTAAATCTGCAGCAGTTTGAGCTGAAAGCAACCAGACTGCAGATGACTTTTTGTTTTTGTTTTTTTTTAGTTCTGTTTATTACTGGCTCTTAAAGCCTTGCTGGATCAAACCATCACCTCTGACATTAATCTCATAAAAAGCTCTTTAGTTTCTGTAAATTCTGCTGATCTGAGAGGTGAGACCTGACAACGCCGACTCTATGTGAGGCACTTTTAACATTAAAAAGAAAAAAAGAAGGATGTAAATAATTAAAAGTGTGAATGGAGTATAAAATGGGTCAATGTCTTGATTCTATTTCTCGCGGCCTTGTGTATGACTTCTGCACGGACAACAACACGGACACGTGAACTGTCAACACAAAGCCAAACGATTAAATAATGATCAATGTCTCCACATTCTGCACCCATGAAAGAAAGTAATTACATTTTTATTAATTTCTGAACTTTCTTTTCGGACCTTTGATCCCAACTCTGCTGACATTAAAAACATGCAATTTTCTCTCCTTCTCTGGTGAAAAGGACAAGAGTCTCTCGTTTCTATGACTAACATGTGCTTCTTCACATGACTGTAAACATCTGTTATTGCACCACAAGGTCACAAAAACTGGCAGAAAAAAAGTGACAGAAAAGGAATGTGACACAGAGAGAAGAATGAAAATAAGAAGTAAGGACTGTTGTGGATTATATTTTCCTGCTTCATAAACATCTTTGAAATCTATTCAAGCAGAGGAACAAGTTACTGAGCCAGAAATGAACAGAATCTAAACTGTTGGTGGTGGTTGGGGGGGGCAATGTAAAGAAAAAAGGTTTTTAACTTTTCTTTTAAGAAATAAATTAAACTGCTTCATATCTGGCCTTGAATGTAGACCGTCTATGCTGTCCTTTTGTTTGTAGTTGATATTGTTACTAAAACTGCTGCAGCTTCAAGCTGCATAAAGTCAGAACAGAGCTCAGAGGTCATGCAGCGTCAGGCCTTCCACATAGAGAGAAAATCTGTACTCGCTTTGTCAGGTCCACCTTCTAGTTCCGGGTTGGACCCCCTTTTTATTCTTGGTGTGATAGCTCCTGCTGGGCTGAGTTTACATCTGAAGGTTTGCAGATGTCGGCTGCATCCATGATGAGAATCTCCCGTTCCACCACATCCCAAAGCTGCTCTACTGGACTGAGATCTGGTGGCTGTGGAGGCCGTTGGAGTCCAGTGAACTCATCGTCATGTTCTAGAAAGCAGGTGGAGATGATCTGAGCTTTGTGACATGGTGCATTATCCTGCTGGAAGTAGCATCAGAAGATGCTCCACTGTGGTCATAAAGGGATGGACATGGTCAGCAACAATACTCAGGTAGGCTGTGCTGGTTCAACCAGGCCACGTTGGTACTAAGGGGCCCAAAGTGGACCAAGAAAATACCCAGTAAATACTCAGACCAACAACCACGCCACAATCAAAGCCATTAAATTCTTTTTCTTCCTCATCCTATGCTCAGTTTAACCTCCAGCAAGGCATCTTCACCATGTCTACATGGCTACATGCTGCCATGTGATTGGCTGATTAGATATTTTTGCTAACAGGAAGTTGATCAGGTGGAGTAATAAAGCAGACGGTCAGAGTGTATTGATTAATAATTCCTATATGAAGCGGACAGACTGTATAAACAGCAGAGAAGAAGCAGCCTCAAGCAACTTTTAAGCTCAGCAACAGAAAATAATTACATCTTTTGTAAGTAGCTTTAATGGATGATGATTAGCACAGAGGAAATAATTGTGTCCATGGAGCCATACGGTCCGACAACCAGGCAGGAACAGCTGATCAGTGAGCTGAGATCTGCTTTCCGCTGGTCTCCATTAAACACTGCAGCCTCATTCTGCTTCAACAGAACTTTTCTCTCGGAGGATGTTTTCCTCAGATGTTCAGTACACTGCTGCCTGCTGGCACAATCTCTTCTCTTTTTTCCAAGTCTGGGAAATCTCCCTCCCTAAATTAAGAGCTGTGGAGATGCAGCATCTCTTCACGTGACTGAATATTTCCTCAAAATACAGCCTGATTTTGGCTTTTCTTCATTTTTACAGGATGCACCTTAAGCATTGTTGTCTGAAAAAGTGCAGAGCACCATCTGATTACCAGATTCTGATCACCAGGGCTGGAAATGATTCCTGGAATAACTTAATTATAAAGGATTGCAGATGCTTCGTTTAATGAACACAAATGTGTTGTATTCAGTGCTCACTGTGACGGTCCGAGTTCCACACCGAGCTGCCTCATGGTTGCAGGTTGACTTGGCAATGGAGGACAATGAGGAACAAAACCCGAGAAAAGATGAAAACCATCCAATGTTTGAGATCATTTTAACCCTTTAAATGCCTGTAGTCACAAATTTGTGAAACACTTACTTGTAAATTATTAATTTATTTAATATTTGATTGTATTTTTTTATTACATTCTTTCTATTTCTAACTTTTCCCCTCATTTTATCAAATTGTTATAATTCTAAATAAATTCAGGCATTACAGGGCTATAGAAAAAGTAAACACTGAACAGTGAAACTAAATTATCTTCCCACAATAACTAGCACAACATGGCTTCATGCTAGCCTCTCAGTGTAAGCCAGGGTGATGGCTAGCGGCGTCGTCAGCTGATTAAAAACACGTCCGCGGAGACCTTCTAAGCACGTTTTCAATATTGTGGTGTATTTTTGAAAAGAATAAAAATCAGCTTTTATTCATCATGTTAGATGACTGATGGATCAATTCTGTTAAAATGTGTCCAGAAAACTCACATTTCTCTGTCGGTCAGAGCGTCTTCATCCTGCAGCTCTATCACAGGTCAACCAGAGCAGATCTCAGACGTTAACCGGCTACGCTGCACGTGCACATAATATTCTAAAAAATAAACCAGTGACTGACTGATGTTTAGAGACTTGTGTGTGTATTTTTTTAAATCCGTTGAAGAATTGTAATGGTACTTCAATGAGGTAAGAGGTATGATCCAATCCAATAACTTGATTTGCTGTATCTTTAGATTTCACCGCCCTGGTTTAATCTGCTCCTGCTGGGCTCCTGCTTTTATCAGGTTTTCAGATAATTCTGGGTCCAGATTCAGAGAAAAAGTGTGAACATTTCTGCTACAGAATTAAGCTGGATTTCAGAATCAGTACACCCGGTAAAATAAGAGATGATATTTAACTTTTCAACCTAAGATCTGGGTGAATTGTGAGTTTACAAACAGATTTGGTAATCTAGCTGATTTCCACAGAGACTCTTGGAGTGGAACGCTGACGGGTTGGGTGACGATGACTCCAGGCCCGGTGGGCTCACCCTGTTTCATCCTGGCTCAACCATGCTAGCTGCGTGGCGCGTGGCAGAGTTCATGTCTGTGGGGAAGTACTGTCGGAGCAGCACACGAGTCAGACATCACATGCTTCATGTCCATGTTTGCATCAAAGATCTGAGAAACTGAGCTCTTTGTCTGCTTCATTATCTCCGTATTCAGAGTCTAATCTTCCACTTAGGGTTATTTTTAAGTTCTGTGCAGAGGGACGTGGAGATTTGATGATCCAAATGACTTTTTATTCAATGAGAGAAAAGCATAAAGCTTCTATTGTTGAAAAGACAAACACCACACCAGGAATGGGAAACATCCGGATGGGAACAAACATGGGTGACATCTAATCTTGTTATCGGAGCTGAAAGCATCCATGTGTGCTGCAGCGTTTATAACTACAGCATCATTACGTCCCATCCGCAGCTCAGACGCGACCACAGCAGCTAACAGGGCATCGCTGAGGCCCGGGTCATACCACTTCACAACCAGGGATCTAAATTAAGGAGTCAGCTTTTAAAATCAAAGAAGAAATAGAAGGTCTTTGCCTTCCAAACACCAGATCTGAGCAGGAAACAGCAGATTTACTGCCTGGAACTGGAAAATAATTTAATTTAATGATTCGCTGATCATTGACTGTGTCGGCTCCTCTTGGACTGCAGAGTCTGTCCAACATTTCTCTTGCCTCTCGGTTAAAAACTCATCAAATCCGGTGTTTGTAGTTGTGGAAGCAGCTGGAACACCACCCTCCACAACTTCACATCTCACAACAGACTTTTCCCAGAATTTTTATCCTCAACCTTCTGCCCATAAACTGTTGACTCTAAAAATGATGCTTGAAATATTGTTTTGCATGCAGATGTTATTTCTGAATAAGTAATTAAATGTCTGGAACTGAAACAAGGAAATGGATTTTCACCACATAACCCAGTCCCAGCATCTTTTCTCACACATTCATCTTCCCAACACACCCAACACTTCTGTCTCTGCCAATTCCAGGAAAACAAAACTTACCACTAAATCAGATTTTGTCTGTTTAAACTGAACTAAACAAGCTGCTTTGTCTCTCCATCACACAATGAAATGCTGAGGAAGAAGAGTGAAAGAGGTCCGACCCAGAACTGGATTTCAGATCAGAACAACCTTTAACGTGGACTCCCAATCAGCGGATTTTAATGAGTTCAGATGATTAATGATTCATTTCAGAGGTCACTAATAATAATGCTGGATTCACCTGATCCAGGAGGCTGGCGGATCTGCTCACCCTGGGCCACCAGAGACACTTCCCAAACACCACCCTCCCCCACCTCAACACGGCTGGGTGGAGGTTTTTTTTTTTTTTTTTTTATAAAAAAGCCTTTAATGCCCGTGATTAAAGCTGTGGGAGAGGTTCGAGGTTCTTCACTAAGTACCAAGCAGAGGGGATAGATATAGGACATCAGCCGCCTGGAGCAGCTGCGATCATCTCTAATCTCCACTTCATGGATCTTATTCCAGCTGTCCGAAAAATTCTAAAGAATTTAAAAAGCTCTTTAGATTCATTCAATTCTGTTCAGGATGAAGCAAAAACTGGAGGACACACACATCAGTGGGTCTGACGTTGCAGACTCTATGTCCAGGTCTCTAAATCCACACCCACCAACCAACCAATGCGCGTTAATATTCATTATGGCGGCATTTAAAAACTTCCTATCCTGTTCAGTAGCTGATGAATGAAGCAAATCATTTAGTTATTTATCACTACAATCCCATCAACACCATTCCACAAAATACTATCCATCTATTGGCTGCATGGTGTCAGTTATCAGCTGCTGCCTGAACAAAGTGCAGCTGAATGAGGAGAGGAATTGACAGGAAACAGGTGAGCGGCAGGGTAGAGACACGAGACAAATACACATTCTTACACACACTCCTAGAGAGAATTTAGATTAATCGATTAATCTAACTTGCATGTCTTTGGTCGGTGTGAGGAAGCCGGAGAACACAGAGAGAACCCACAAAAGAACAGACAAACACCACACAGAAATTCCCCAGTCCATTATTGGGTTATTTTTGGAGGCTGTACGTGCATGGTGACATCACTTCCTTTAATTTTCCAACCATTCAGTGTTTGTTGAACAGCCGGCCTTAGCGTTAGCTGCAAATGTGAGAGCCCACAGTTTTAGCGTTAGCTGCAAATGTGAGAGCCCACATTCTTAGCTTTAGGCACTAATGTGAGAGTCCACGGTCTTAGCTTTAGTCGCTAATGTGCGAGTCCAGGGTTTTAGTTTTAGTCGCTAATGTGAGAGTCCACAGACTTCGCGTTAGCTGCAAATGTGAGAGTCCACGATTTTAGTTTTAGTCGTTAATGTGAGAGTCCACGGACTTCGTGTTAGCTGCAAATGTGAGAGTCCATGGTTTTAGTTTCAGTCGCTAATGTGCAAGCCCACAGTTTTAGTGTTAGCTGCAAATGTGAGAGCCCACAGTCTTAGCTTTAGGCACTAATTTGAGAGTCCACGGTCTTAGTTTTAGTTGCTAATGTGAGAGTCCACGGACTTAGCGTTAGCTGCAAATGTAAGAGTCCAGGGTTTTAGTTTTAGTCGCTAATGTGAGAGTCCACGGTTTTAGTTTTAGTCGCTAATGTGAGAGTCCACGGTCTTATTTTTAGTCGCTAATGTGAGAGTCCACAGTTTTAGTTTTAGTCGCTAATGTGAGAGTCCACGGTCTTATTTTTAGTCGCTAATGTGAAAGTCCACGGTCTTAGTTTTAGTCGCTAATGTGAGAGTCATCAGATGTTCACAATTCATAAACCTGATAACATAGTCAGAGCACAAACACCAGATTATTCCAGCAAAACTCAGAGTTCAGGGTTACTGAGACCACCAGTGGACCACCGTTGGACCACCAGGATGCCTTCCTGTCTCTCTTTCCACACAGTAACCTCCCGGTCTTCTTAATGTTATTTTTACTAACAGAAAAAAATTAATAAAATCAGCTCTGGATAGTTTTTATTTAGCCTCCTGACTCCATCTGACATTTACTTCTCTCCATCCGCCAATCCTCCAGACCACGAGGAAAAATTCCTCCACAGATTTAAAGGAAAACACAAAAGAAATAAAGAGGCTGGGCACGCACGCACATACACACACACACACACTTACCACGGCCATATGTGTTTACTGCTGTTTCCTGAGTAAAGGCCTTTTCACACCAAGTGTGTGTTTTTCTGCAACATGGCTACGTGATGCAGAAAAAGAAGAAGAATTTACAGTGTGTGTGTGTGAATCATGACTGAAACTTTCATCTGTCATCAAAGTTTCCACGACAGGTTTGATCTTCTGGATTTTTCCATATCAGTCAGGTTTGTGTGTGACCCCTCAGGGCCACCATACACACAAACTTCAGAATCAAAATATGTATTGATCCCTGAAGGGAATTTTTATCATCCAAACTATGATGTGAAAACATACTCCCGTTGTTTCCAGGATGAAACCCTTTCTGAGAAAGTGTGTAAAAAGAACTTGGATCTTTCTGGATCCCATAACTGGCCCGGTTTGCTTCTGTTATTTCCACAAGGATATTAAACTCAACCTGAATCCCAATATTTTAATTACATCCAGTTTTTGTTCCCTTTAAAACTTTATTTGTTTTTGTTTTGTTTTTAGAAAAAACTGAGGAATAAAGATGAAGAACAGCTAGTTTTATTTAGTCAGTTTGTTCAGGATCTCCGAGATACAAGAGAACATATTTTCTATTAATCAGATTAGTCACTCCAGTTCTTTTTATATTTGGAAAGTCTCTGAAATTAATTTCTTGTTTCATTTCCACACTTTGGTCACATTTCAACCCATGATCTGCATCTGCTCTTATTTTCCGATTTGACTTTAAAAGTTACTCATTTTCCTTTTTAAGTTTAAGATAAATAAGATTCTTATTATTCTGCCATGGTAACTTTTTACAATACTATAATTATCAGTCCATTAATGGCAAACTTAATGTATAAATATAATGAATGAAAAATGTTATAAATAACTGTTTTGATAATAACTAGAAGCACTCAGAGAGCACAGCCATAGGGTCACTCACCTGAGAACAAACCTCAAAGGGCAAACAGCCAACCCAGTACCCCCTATATTTCTAACCTTCTGGATCACCAGATCCAGAATATCAACATGATCCAGGTCAAACATCTGCCATGATGTCATCATGTAATTATTTATTTTTACCAATGATTATCTGATGAGTTAGAAGCTGTAATGGTAAAATGGTCCCTATCTCCCAAAAGTAAAGAATCCTTGAAGATATTCCTGGATTCAGACTACGATCTGGATCACCCCCAAAATCAAGTCACTTGTTCCATTTTTCCATTTCTAACATTTTCTTAAAACTTCAATCAAAATCCATCCATAATGGTTTGACTTATTTAGCTACCAGATGGACAGACAAACGCACGCTACTAAAAACATAACCTCTGCCTTGGTGGAGGTAATAATAAAATGGAGTAAAAAAGAGGAATAAAGGTGAGGTGAAGGAGAAAGTTTAGTATTTGAATGGATGCTTCGTTAGTTTCTGAAGATTGGAATGTCTCAAAATTACGGACAGTTAGAAAAAGAAAACTACCAGCGTCTGCAGCTGAGAAGTAAATAATACATCTCATCATGACTTCATGCATTAGAAAAAGGTCTTTGAGTCTCAGAGGATGTGATGGTGCAGCAACCGAACCCCCCAGTGCCAAACGGAGGCCTCATGCTGACTGAATGATTGACTAAGTCTGTGTTTATGGATGACTGTGTGTGTGTGTGTGTGTGTGTGTGTGTGTGTAATAAATAACAGCCTCGTCTCTGTACCGACAAACAGGGATAAGAGTGAAACCCAGAGAAGTAATTATAGCGTTAAACAAAAAAGAAAGAAAGAAAGTGAAGCCATTACATGGAAACGAATCTCACCGTGCACCTCAGGTAGTTTCACCTGAAATATTCACGTTTCCCTTCAACCACGGCGGCTGCGTCAGCTCAGTTAGCTGCTACAGAGGCAGCAAACCGCCACTAACAGCTGCTCTTTGACTTAAATGCCATCCTGTTAAAAAAGAAAGATGCTTTCTCTCCTGTGAGCTGCTGACAGGGAGAAAACACACCATCATCCAGAGAGGACTCACTGAGCCCCACAGTCAGCTGAGTGCTGGTGTTGGCTTATTATTTTATCTTTGTAATTTAATCTGAAACAGATCTCCGTTCAAACTGAGACATGGGTATCAGCTGTATGAATAAAGGTTAATTCCAAACCTTCTTTCTCCTCATAGCAAAGACAGAAACACCTGACAGAGAAACATCTGACACTCATTTCAGTTTTTTAGTGACTCAGATTCCCTTTGACAGTCAATTTAACGCTGACAAAATAATTATCTAAATAACCTCATAATCTTCTCCACCCAGTTAATCATCCCTCATTCACAGGAAGTCGCTGTTCCGTCAGAAGGTGTGTGTGTGTCGTGGTGGGGGGCACCTTGTGTGGTAAATGGTAAATGGACTTGTACTTATACAGTTTGACCCCTCAAAGCTCTACACTACATATCACATTCACCCAAATACACACTCTCACACCTGTATAGGCACAACGGGAGGCAACCTGGGGTTAAGTGTCTTGCCCAAGGACACTTCAACATGTGGTCATTGAAAGCCTGGAATCGATCCGCCTTCCATCCAGTTGAAAAACGACTGCTCTTCCTCCTGAGCTACAGCCCCCGTGTCCATCTCGTACTGCGCTGATGAAGTTTAACACACTAAAATGTACAATTCCCATCACGATGGAATAGTCTGTTCCTCCCAGTTACATCCACTCATGACTGGAAAAATCCCATCAAACTGAACTGAGTTTGAAAAAGACGCAGATGGCTAGTTGAGGTGAAAGCGGTTGTAGGACTTCAGGTCTGAGTCCCGCGCCTACGTCTCCTCCTGTTGACGCGCTGCATGTGAAGCGCTGCAGAGTTTAACTCAATGCTGATCTGCTGTAATGTTTTTGGCACAGAAAGCTTTCATTGGATAACCCCATAAACGGATTAGACTCCTCAACTGCAGTTTGATATGATTACTCTGAAACAGCAGTTTGTTACTCCGTAATTACCAACCTCAGAACACACACACACACACACACATCTGCAGAACCTTAAATCTTATTTTATACATTCACTTTTTCATTATTACTGAAATCAATTTAAAAACAGCTGCAGCTTTTTTACAGTCTGACAACGGAGAGGTGAAAGTCAGCGTGCACACACAGACACACGCGCACACACATGCACAGCTTTTCTCGTTAACGCTCACTTAAAGGTGCAGACAGTGATGAAGGCAGTGACCTCCCTGCAACACGCTCTCATCCTCACCTGTAGCAACACCTGTGCTCATGCAGGGGTGTGCAGCATAACGTGCTCATCACTNGCTCATGCAGGGGTGTGCAGCATAACGTGTTCATCACTTCGGTCATATTCAACACAGCACCTCCGTTTGTGTGAGGGTCACCATCCCCTCCTGGAAATCACGAGCGAGTGAAATGAATCAGTACAGTAAAGTTTTTCAGAGTAATGCAGGTCATTGAGATCTTAAAATAAGTTACTTCCTGTCTCCAGGGGGTGGAGCTATCATGTTGACAGCATCTGGACATGTAAATGTGGTCAGAGTTACAGAGTTTGAGTAAAATAGGAAGATATGGAAGATA
>CM047978.1:2482603-2495781 GCA_026261665.1 Melanotaenia duboulayi
CTGAGGCCGTCCTGAATAAATGATGTCTGTGCATGTTGAGTGGAAATTAAAGGGTTGAACTTCCACGTGTTTTTTTTAGTTTCAAAGGTAAAAGGATTCTCGGTTGCTACTCTGCATTTGACTAAGTGCTTTATAAACAAAGCTGAGTTGAATGTTTTCATGAAATTTAAATGTATGTTTTTTAAATTAACAACAGAAGATGACAACAAATATTACAGATTTATTTATTTATTTAATGCAGTAAATTATTAAAATAAATCAGGCCTGACCATAGACAGACACACAACACATCTTCAGAGACAGTACTATCACACAATGCGTGTATTCAATAGAGTCCACAAAATATACTGTATGTGGTTAACCACATATATAACCATATATATCTGAGATATACATGGTATATATGTGGTTATCCAGTGTGTGACATGGGACTGGGGGAGTGGGGTTGGAGGGTTTGGTGAGTAACCTTCTGTTTGCCTTAAAGACAGATCCACACTAGTTTCCAGCAGGTATAAGAACAGCTGCACTTTGATTGGTTGATCATTGGTTGAGTAATATACCTATAAGTTCAAGTAATATTTAAAGTATTTCTCTCCTCTCTGACATACAGAACGTTTCCTGTTTGTACTAGCAATAATAATATCTTGTATAATCTTTAAAGGCTGTAAAGAGAGTTTTCTTTGTGACATTGGAAAGAGCTCAGAGGTGTGATTTAAGGCTTTTCCAGACACTCAAGAATCCTGTATTTCACACACTTCTTATAACTAAAGTATCCTGTTAGTGGTATTTGTTGTTAAGCATTTCCTGGATACACCCCCACTGTGCCGAAAACATAGTTTCTCCATGTTTATAATAATAAAGATCATTTCTACATATTTGTGGTTCCTGAACGTTGGTGACTAACATAAAGCTCCTTCAAATCAAACCCTTTAATAACTCATCACATCATGTCTATTTGTCTGGAAAAACTACGCTGGCTGACTGTAGGATGTTTTCTTTCTCCACAAAGCGTTAACTTTAAATGTGACATTTTTGTATTTGTGCAGCAGGAAAACTAAAGCTGCACTTTAACACACAGACTGATGATAAGTCTGCAAAACATTTATCCTCCTTAAATCACCTGCTGTTCGTTGTACCTGAACACGATGAAATATTGATGCAGAAATCAAACAATCCAAAGGAAAACAACACGTGTGTCTGATGCTGAGGTGTGAAAATGGACGTAAAACATTCAGAAAGGAAAGCTGCAGCAGACGTTGAACATGACGACATATTCTCAGGAGATACTTTGGATTTAAAATCACAGTTTAACAGAACATCAGTAAATCAGTGTTTAGTGGATTATTTCTGTGTTGTAACAGCTGAGTGTGTGGGATGCCAAAGAGCTGGTTCTGCTACTGACTCCTGTTTTAAGCGTCTGGTATCCCGGGTGCCTGATTAGCAGCACCTGTGAACATGGTCCTGCTTCTGCAGGTGTCATACTCAACTCTGCTGCTCATCCCACAAATGCATTTTCCTTGCAAATATGGCTCCATTCAAAAGGAAAACAAAGATATGTGCATCCTATCCTACTTAACTTGGATTACATGTACCAATGTACATGTCCCAGCACGTGTTGTTTTATTGGTTATTTATATCGGTGGAAAAGCCAATATACAATATTTAATTTTGAAGCCAATATCAGCTAATAATAATGTGTATATCTTCCAAAAAGCATTGTTACAACAAAGAAATAATCCACCAAACACTCATTTCTGTGTTACATTTATTTACTGCAAATATTGGTGAGCTAAAGTTGTAAGTGGAGACAGCAGCACAAGCGATGTGCTGCACCAATACCATCACAATCCATACAGCAAAGACACGGTTAGGGTCAGTTCTGTAGAGAAACACAGATTCGGGGGGATGAGCTAGACCAGCCATACTCATCTCATGGCCAAATCTGGCCCGTGAGGGACTGCTGACTGGCCTTTGATCAAGTTGGAAATGTTCAATAATTCCTCCTAGCTTTCTCACGAGGAACTGGATGTAAATGGAGTCCTCCTCATCGCTAGTTTAGATGACCTTTTATGATTGGGGCCATGAAGGCAGTGAACATTTTGCACGGTTCAGAAATCACTACCGGTCTGCACAGCAAAAGGTGCGTCTGTCCGGGTGAAAAGTCCTAGTAAGCGAAGAACAGTTGACATTGAAAAGAGTCAGTTTAACAACAGACAGGTGAGTTTGCCTTCGTATTGCCGTCTCTGTTGATGCCAAACTGTTGTGTTAAATTTACTAAACGACAGTTGCTGTATGCAAAGCTGCTAATATTAAACACTATTACATGGTCGGTAGCACTGCACGAAAAGACAAGATTTCCGCTTCAGAGCTGACTTATTCAACCACATCAACAATCATAATGGCTACAACTACTGCTTCTGATAAGCCACCGTTACCTCGCTTCAAATGACTGCAGCAAGAGCCAGAAGCTCAATATTCAGGCCTACTGCAGAACAATGTTAGATGGGCTGAGCGGGGGGAGCTCTGCAGGCATCTTTGCACTGCGCAAAGAAATCGCCCCATTTCTTTCCGGTCAAAAAACGAAGAAAGCAGAGGAGTTGACTCAGGAATCTGTGGCTCTGGTTGCATTAATATAACAAGCCTAACCTGCAGCTCCAAGGTGGGGATGCAAATGTGGGTGAGCTCTTTGAAGAAGTGAGGGCTTTTTAGACATCGTTGGGTGGACACAGAGGGAAAAAAACTTCACTTCCCTACTCTGCTTGGTGTTCCTACGAATAGGATCACACATGGTAGCATTGCTGAAAAAAACGTGTCTGAAAAAACTTCAAATTCCCACAGCAACCTGTCACCAGGTCCAGCAGAGGCAAAAATCAACTTTTCTAGCAAGTCTACTGCAGACATTCTTGTCTCAGTCAGTGGGAACTGTGGTTAACAGCCAGTCATGGATGGAAAACAAGCACAGTGAAACTGGTGGACTGTGGTCATTCTGACCAGAACTAATAGAACCAATCTGAACGTACAAATCAGAGCCACACTAACACCGGGTTACACCCACACACACATACACGCACATCCACACGATCCAGACTTACTGGGGCACCAAATATGTAATAATCCTTTATTGAAAATAATCCCCAGTTCAACCGTTGTTTGAGCAATATTTGCTAAAACTGTGGAGGCCAGCTGTTTTGGTGGTGGGGAGGTGAGCGGAAGAAGAGATTAGCAATCCTTTAAAAAATCTAAATATCTGTCCTTGTACAGATTATTGGTCTTGGGGGGTTAAAAGGTCAGAACAGACTGAGGGAACAATTTGATCATTACAGGAAAATTACTTTTTGAATTTAAAACTAATAGAAATCAGCAGACTAAACCTTTAGAAAGAGGTTTATTTGTAAAGAGCTGCTCACTCTGGGACATATAGATGTTAAATCTGTCCACATGCCGGCTTTTACACCAGTTACTAAACCTTTTGTTTTCAAGTTTCCAGAGCTGGTTTGCCCATCTTCAGATGATTGTTTTCTTCATCAAGGCAAGAAAGGAAGAAACAACCACTCTTCACCTTCTATAGATAGTTCATATAGAAAGTTTCCTCCTCCTTCCCAGCAGCAGCTTCCAGAGGCCGACATGCTCTTTGCTCCAGATTTTCAACCAAATAAATGTAAAAAAAACATAGTGATAAATGGGCTGAAAAAGTGAATAGGCCAAGGATTTATTCATGTCAGGAAGGCTGCTTGAATAAACAAACTGCTCGATGGTTTTTGGTTAACTGCAGGTTTACCATGATAATATGCTAACATGCTAACATGCTAGCTGGAGGCTGGTTAGCATCTCCAAAGCACGCAGATGATGTTTTCCAAGGCTGAATATTCTCAGAGAGCAAAGCTAAATATCCCTAAGCAGGTTGTGAGCAGCTGTTAGAGCTACCAGCAGGTTTATAGCTGAAGAAGAACTCCATACAGCCATCTGCAACATCCAGCCAACACCACCCTGTGTCACCATCCCCGCAGAGGGTGGGCCGTACCACAAGCTTAAGCCCCCAATGTGTTGTGTGGAGGAACGACAATGTGGTCAGTCTTTCTGAGGCGATGTGAGTCAGACCCTAACACCCCCTGTGGCACTAGAAGCCATCACTGAGCACGATCCTCTGCTCTGTTCATCTTACAATGACTGCTGTGTATTTTTACCAACACTGACGTCGCCTGTTGGCTGAAGCAGACCGATGCTACCATGGTTACCATGGTAACCTTCATTTGGCACCAACTGTTTGTTACAAACATGGCCGCCATCGATGCTTCCTCCTCTCTGAACATCATTTTCTAAATCTCTCCTGTTAATGATTCCCTGCTTGGTTTAGTTCTTAGTAGGACTTTGTAGGACCCTGAGTTCCTGGGTCAGACCCTGCAGGTGACACTTCCTCTCACATGGTGAGATTCCCTCTTTGCTTGTTGGGAAATCAGTTTCTCATCAGGTGGTTCTGGATTCGTTAAATCTGGATATTTAACCAGGAAATGATGAAGTTATTGATTTTGATTAACAAAGTTTTATCTGCTGCTACCTTCACGTTAAATCTGGTCAAATGTGATTCAGTACAAATGCAGTTTATCTCATAACTAAACCACAGATGTTGAATCTGATGCTGCTCTCTGATGCCACGGGGGTTTTGTCAGAAAAGATGGAGCATGGGGAGGATTTTAAACTTTGTCATTTTTAAAATTTAAACTTTTTTTTTTTGCTCAACTTTTGTCCTTTTTGAGAGGACTGGCCCTTTGGGAAATACTTTACTAGTCACTGAGAAATCACAAATGGTTATTAATTAAATAAGTTAATGAAAAAAATTAATCATTCTTGTTAAATTTAAAATGAAAACTCAAGTATAATAAATAAGACTTATTATTTGTTATTAAAATATTTGATTGTCTGGTGATAGTGTGGACTAAAGGGTCTTCTGACTGTTTTTGTCTCCTCTTTCTTTCCTTCTCGNAAAGGGTCTTCTGACTGTTTTTGTCTCCTTTCTTTCCTTCTCGCTTCTTTTTCTGTCCTCCAGTCAGGTCTAGCAAGATTACATAGATTACTAATTTAAAGTAAATAAACAACAGTATATAAATAAATAAATAAATCATAATATCAAGAGGAGCCTTATATCCATAAACCTCCTCTTATAATGTGAATTTGTTCGGCAGCCAGACCATCATTCTGCCGTCACCATGCTGGACAAGTTTAAAAATGAATAAATGAATTAGATTTATCCATTTCTACAAGGTTTGTGAGTAAATTATTATGTTCTAATAACTATTCTTATGAAAAATAAAAGTCCTAACTTAAAGCTTAACGCAGCAGGTTTTATTACCATTCTTTATTACTACTACTATTTATTACTAAACATCTTTTTCTTTGTTAACACCTTGATGCCTCTTCTGGCCTTTGTTTATTTTACTTCTTTTTCACAAACTAAGTATTTTATTTATTTACTTTTATGCACTATTATTTATGTAATTAATGTAAAATTTTTATCTTTATGTATTGTTAATAATTTATTCAACATTGTACTGTATTTTATTTTGTAGTTTTCTTCCGTATTTTTCATATTTATTTTGTTATATGTATAATAAATATATATAATATAATATGTGTATAATTGTAAATAGATTCAGACATTTATGTGTACATATTTTCTCCAAAATCTCATTTGTTATATCTTCTCTAGTCTGTTTTCCTTGCATACCGAGTTAAAATCTGATTTTATGGTGCTTCATGTACACTGAATGCAGCTCACCAGAGATTTAAAACAAAAAAAAAGGCCTGAATACATCGGGGAGGCCCAGGTTTGTCCGTGTGTGACTCAGCAGACGTTTTACCTCCATGAACCATCTCGTGTCCAAATCCTGATGAAGTCTCTTTCAGTCTTTGAATTGCAAATAATTGCCTTTTGTTTCCACATCATTTGTTGTGCAAACCTCGTCTGTCAGGCGTCCTCCCTCGTCCAACCCTCCCTGTCTCTCCCATCTGGCTCACTCGCTTTGAAGGACTGCGTTTCCCAGGGTGCATCTGTACGCCGACAGAGTATTTTAAACACACACACACACCAGCCCTCTCACCTGGACATCCTGCTGCATTTTTGTCTGAACTAGAAAACGCTGCTGTAATCATATTTATGATGTTTTATGTCTGATTGTTTCTGATCAGCAGCTGATTTATTCTTCACCTGCTCACTCTGCGCAAATCAGTCATTCCTCTTGAAACACAGGTAACCTGCAGCTTTTCCCTCAGTGATTCAGACCACTCAGTCGCCCACAGACTGTCTCTTTAACTCTGAACCACGACAGCTTACTGCTGCCTAGGCCCCCGTTCAGCCCCCTTATTATCTCATTAGCAGCTTCCTCTTGTTCACAAAGACTGAGGTGCTACTTAGTATTAATTATGTGTGAATGACACACTCTTTAATTTCATTAATACTTCATTCTAAATGAAGAAGAAAAGATGTCAGACTTTTCTGATTTCTATAGTGAGGAATTCCTTAAGCTTAATGGTCACAACTACCCGATTAACCCCGAGACTTAACCCCCAGCAGCTCCGAGCAGACGTGAAGAGGGAACAAAATGTCCTCACTTTCCAAAAATGTCCTCAAGTTCAAGGTCTGAGATTCCTTCTTATGAGGACTGAAGCACAAACACACACACACACTTCACACACTTCTGAGCCATTAATCAAAACGAAGAAAGCAGATTGCTCAAATATGACCTTGGACACAGAAGCAGCCACCATTGAAGAACAAGAAGGAATTCACTAAAGGCGGGTCCGAGTAAACATTCCTGCCGCGCTACACCCCACACCAGCCCCCACTGTGTGTGTGTCTGTGTGTGTGTGTGTGTGTGTGTGTGTGCACTCCAAACACAAGCTCCAAGCCGTGCATGAGCCCACATGGCATCTGTACCAAGGAGGTCAGGTAGCTCACATAACAAAAGTAACTCACACACAAAGGAACAGTTACATAAATTTTGGGTTGTGTCCAGGACGCTGTGTACAGAGCTGAAGGAAACACAGGACTTTGGTCGCGAGTCGGGGTGGTAGAAAGAGAAAGATGGGAAGCTGAAGTACAGGTTTAACACACCTGAACTACCCAAGCCAAAACTTTCTTACACAAAAACTCAACCATCAGAGAAAAAATGAAAAATGAGAGCAAGTTTCAGCCCAAACCGAAAGAACGACGAATTACATGACGGGATAAACAGGAAGAACTGAAGCAAGAACAGCAAATATTTTTATTTCTAATTAATCTGCTGTATCCATTAAAGATAACACTTTAAACAGCTTTAAACACCTCAAACCCATATTTCATCTGACCGAAGCGTCCGGATCCTTGACAAAAAAACACAACAACATCTCAAAGATTTCCACTGAAAATGGTCCCAGACAATAATTAGCCTCCAACGTTATGTTTACGGATTCATGCGGAAGGTCTCTGGGGAAGAACACAACAAAGCAGCAGCTTCATCTTTAAGATAAACAGAAAACATCAAGCTTGTAAGAAGGCTTTTTTAGGAAGTCAGCTGCCTTCCTCTTTCAGAAATACTTTGTCCTTTAAAGTCGCCACACTTTCTCAACAGCCTGCACAAACAAGATGAAAGAGTTTGGTCTTTAGACACAAACTCATCAGGAGGATGAAAGAATGCAGCCCGGCTGCTCCGATCCTCCTGCTGCGTCCCATTACTGGGTTAGTGTGTTCGAACGTGAGGCAGGACGGCGCTGGAAACGTGCACATTGCCCTGCACATGTGCACACCTTCTGTCCACTTTCACTCAGTGCCACTGGTGCTTCCTGCTCTTCCACAGATTGCAATCAACACTCCACCCCCAACCCAGAAGAGAGCAGCCTGCCTCAATCCATGCTAGCTCCTGGCTGGCATGGATCAGCACCTATGCACACACACACACACACACACACACACACACACACACGCGCTCACATGCATGCACGCAACAATAACAAGTTGTATGTAGATTTATAGTGTTGGCATCCAGTCCGGTCAAACGGGTGGACCCCCCCCCACCCCCCGACACACACACACACACACAACCTGCTCTGTGTTTTGTTTTCCTTTTCAGAACGCCCATGAAAAGAATTAGCAAGATGAGAAAGTAGCAGGCAGATCTCTCGGGGCGTCCATCTGTCCATTACTGAAATAAAAGCTGTCTGCTCAGAGAGGGAGGCGTGATGGAGGGATTTGTCGATATGATAAAACAAGGATTTGAGGCTGAGCGCGGTGGGTAATCGAGGGACTACCGACAGATAGATGGACAGATAAACAGAAGGAAAGCCGGAGGATCTGTTCGTTTGCTGACCTCCAAAACCAAAATGGATCACCAACTGACTCTTCAATTACAATCATCAATTACATATTATAGTTCAGCTATAGTGGGAGGAAACCGTACAGCTCTCTGAATTCCCCCCAAACTCATCACACTGGTTTAAACAACGTTGGGAACGTGGGACCTTTTTCACTGCTGTACCACTAAACCTGCAGCAGAGTAGTTGTGTTATTAGAGATGTCAGCTGTCAGAGCTCTGTTTGATGGTACCACGAGTCTTCTCATCACCTTGGTCTTTACTCCCTGTTAGCATACAGCTTCAGTTAGCTGTAGCTGTACTCTCTGCTAACTCAACCAAAGACTTCAGTAGCATTTCTGGGGAGGTGTTGGAAGTAAAAAAAAAAAAGCAATCTGCCACTCACATTTACACCTCTCTCCATCTCCTTCACAGTCACTGCCACAACCGCTCAGCAATCAAATTAGCTTCACTCTCTTACATAGAATATGTGCCAAAGGAATGAGCACTTGGGGCAGTAATTGCTACCAACTAATAACAGTAACCTTTCTATGGCCCCAACTTTATAATCAGTGCAGCAGAGGACATGAAGAAGAGGCTAGATGGGTCGAGAAGCTGCACTGAGATCCAAACCAAGCCCAGAGACGTCAGCCTGACCATCTTACACCCGATGTCTCCAACACAGTCAACAACATGCTGTTAATAACGAGGTGGAGAGGTGAAGGTATACCGGCTGTCGTTTTCTCTAACACTTAAAAATGAAGCAACTTGGTTCAGACCTGCAGAAAAACAGAATATTTGAGGAAATAATGGATGTGATCTTAAGTTCTCTTCTCATCATAGTATTTAAGCTTCAAGTGTCCCACTTTCTCACAGTTTCATAGCAGATTATCCTTCAAACATGTCAATCTCCAATCTAACACCCCCCCTCCCAACACACACAAACAGTTCATTGCTGTGCTTTCTGATATTTGCATATGCTGTGATATCACTGCAATGTAACAACACGGATTGAAGCTGTACAACAGTGAGTCGATCAAACTGGAACCACACTCATCGTATCACATATCACTGAGTTAAAATCTCTGAATTATCCCAATTAAATGTTCCCAGTCTCTCACAGCTTACACACAGCCCCTTTTCAGACCGGCTAACTGCAGTCTTCCATAGTGGGTTACTTTCGTTTTTATTTTTTAATTTTTTTAAATTTTTTTAGGGAGGGGCAAAATCATTCTGTGCTGCTTTTAACTCAAACCCTGTGACCCACTAAAACCATTTACACAGCGCTAATCAGAGGCCATGACAATCAGTGGTGGAGGCAGGACCCAATAATTTATAAGAATATACATTTAAATAAAGTTTTTCTGTTTTTCTTTTTAGTAAATCATAATTTGGGGAGAAAATTCTAATAAAAACTCCACAAGAAAATCTAAAACAAGCAAAACGAAGGCAGTTTAAAGGTCAGTTTCCTTCTGTTTAGATCTCTCACAGATTTTTACTGATCACATCTACTGAAGGTCAGAGATTAACAGACCTTTTTATTTCCCATGACTTTCTGTCACCAAACAGGAATTAGGAATGAGGCCATGCCACATATTATACAGCTTTTAGGGTTAAAAGGTGACAGGCTGACATGTGGACACAAACACCCGAAAACAAAAGAAGAAAAAGGGGAAGAAGTGGAGCAGCAACATCCAGACTCTGCAGCTCCCAGAAAACCCAGGTTAGGAGGCGGGCAGGGAGCCAAAGAAACCCAGAGAGGTTAGCAGATCTGAGGCGAGTAGAAGGTGGTAATCTCAGAAGAACATGAGGGTGGTCAGATTTTACACAGCTAATGCAAAACACACAGATGGAGGATGGTGGAAAAGGTTGGTTGGCGAGAGAGAGGTGTGGGCTGTGGGGGAGAATATCCAAAACAAAAGCAGAGCAGGAAGAGCCGAAGAAGCCATCAGCTCGCTCCAGCAATTAGTCCTGCAGGACCGGGTTCTGCTTTTCTAAAGATTTGTTTACACCTAAAATGTGTCTGGTGTTTGTGCGCCAGATGGAGTTTCTGCTGCATCCGTCAGCTCCGTTTCAACAAGTCCAAAGCAGCCGTGGATTTACCAGCAGGCACCATGACATTTCGGAGTCGACCCCCCACCTCCTGCAGGCTGCCTTCCCCCTAAAACAGGCCCACAAAATTATTTTCACTGACATTTCCCCCAATGCAGCAATGCGCGCTCCCAAAAGCCAATTTCCAGGGCAGAGGAGGGGGGAGGAGGGTATGTCATGTTTGGGGACTGGGAGCGCGCAATCGCCCCCCTCCGCCCCCCCACCCACCGCGTCAGAAACTCAGTTCGGGGACGCGCAATCGGGCACGGGCCGGCCTATAGCGAGGAAGCCGATTGGCCGAAGCGCAGCTCCATCTGCGCACGTGACATGCACTGCTTACAATAAATAAACAGCACCGAAAAAATGTCTAAGAAAATCCCAGATGAGGCTCCAAAACACAAACACGCACAAATAAACAACACAACGCACTCGCAATCATGCGTGTGTGGGTGACATGCGCGCCAACGTGCTCGATGTGACCCCAAAAACTTGAGCTTGAAATTTTGGGGGGGGAATGTCCGGTGGGAGGAGGGGAGCGCGAGGCAGTGGCCGTGCGCAACGAAAAATGACAGCTCCACGGACACGCCGTGGACTTCCCGGTGACCGTCACAGACCCGGTTCCGCTCCTCACACTTTGGAGAAGCTGCGGAAAGCCGGCACAGTCCGGCCATCCGAACCGAGCCACACACACGCGCGCACACACACTATTACAAGCGAGCTTACCTACACAGTGAATGAGTTTGTGCCTCCAAGAGTCAAGTTCCTGCCGAAAGCCGCGCCTCTCTATCGTGCATTGCTGCCTTTTGCACAGACTCGCCATTTTCTATCGGCCCCTCCCGTGGGCGCGCACATACTGCTGGGTGCTTCCCTGCGCGCACGTCACCGGTGCGTTTTATTCTATGGCTTGGTGGAAAGAGATATGAGGGGGACGGGCTGCAGCATCCCCCTTTCTATAGCTCAGTTTGTCCCACCCACCGAAAGTGCTCCCTCCCCTCCGTCTCTGCCAGCATCTCTGCGCGAGGACGTGCTGTCATTGGTCGTTTGACGGGATGTTTGTCTGTTTTAATGTTCTGTAGAGAGACGCACAAGGCGCCTGTGCTCCAAATTTGTCGTGGCTTTAAGCGAAGTGTGTCAAAGGGCGAGGGTGTGCCGGGGATTTAAACAGCGCATAGAGACACTGCATTGTTTAAATCAACAGATGTGTTTCAGTGGAGATCACAACGTGGGAGGAAAATTAGGGCCCGAAACAACCCGCGAGGCATCAGTTTATGCAGGAAAAAGCACCCGCAGCGACTATGAGGCTGAAAATTCCTAAATGTTCATGTAATAAACACCTACTCACTAGTAGCAACTTGTTAGTGCTTTAGCTTATCTTTTAAAGGATTAAAGTACAAAGTGTAAAAATATACTTTTTGTGTATTTCCTGTGATTTACAAATCTTTCCCCCGACCTGACATGCTGATAATCTGATTTTCTTTCGTTCTAACTGCAGAGTTTTAGAAATATCCAAGTCACTAGAGTGTGAAAAGAGAAAGGAGTGTTTAATCTTGATTAGTTTAAAAACTCACCTCCAAAATATTTAATTCATTCTTTCTAGAAAGGAACCTGGACACCGTTATTAGGAGATAAAATGAACATCTGAATATTATCATTCAAAAGAAACAAAACTTTATGAATCACTACAAATTTCAATTTTTTCCTCTTTTCTATTCAAGTATTGTGTGTGTGTGTGTGTGTGCGTGTGTGTGTGCGTGCGTGCGTGTGTGTGTGTGTGTGTGTGTGTGTTTAGCTTCATTAAAGTCGTGTTGTCAGTAAATCCATGAATCCACCTCATGCACCAAACTCTCAGCACCTCAGAGCAGCTGTTTCTGCGCATTGGGAAAACCATAAATCTGGTTCCATTTAGCTAGCCAAAACGCGGTGCTAATCACCAAATTGAAACCAGAAATGATACGGTGTCATTAAAAGGACCCTCGCTGTCGCTTTATAAACCTACAGAGACGATGGGCAACACATATAAAAAGCAAGGACAAACGCTTTCACGTAGAAGCACTCTGGCTAATTAAGTCATTGAACTCGATGCCCTCGACAAAGATGTCTCCTGCGGAGGGCCGGCAAGTGGAGGAAATGAACCAATAGGAAGACATCTTGAGTCGAAGCAGCGGAACTCCAACCAATCAAATTTTGGATCCTTGGAGCGACGCTGAGGCAGCTCTGCCATAAAACGACCAGGGGAAAAAGGTTAAATAGACGCTGAGAAGAGCAGAAATCCTCCAACTGTCGCGTTTTCAGCGATGTAGAGAAAAGCGGCTCTTTAATGAAACAGGTAAAAGGTTTATTTTCTCTCCTCGGTCCTGCTTCACGAGCGCGCGGGTGTGTGTGTTTTGAAGGCTGACAGTGTCATGCCGGCAGGATGAAAGGGCTTAGTGCGCCGTTACTGTGGCAACATTAGATGGAGGGATACACACTCCTCCTCCCGTCTAATCTGACAGCGCGCCTGATGGCATTTGAACCATTGTTCATGCTAATGAACGCGCTTCGGACGTTTTCCTTCCTTCTTGTTGGGCTGATTTAATGTTTATTGGAAGCTGCTGTCCTGATGTGTTCGTCCTCAGCAGAGAAAAAACACCACGGAGAGAAAATTCACGCAGCTGGGCGATTATTTCTGAGAAAGACCAACGGACAAATGATAAATAAATGTAGCTATAATTACATCTTTCATTTATAATTATGGGCTTATACTTGAAATTGATCAAGTAACTTTCA
>CM047978.1:2525760-2539472 GCA_026261665.1 Melanotaenia duboulayi
AACTGCTGTTATTGGAAAGCTGAAAGGAATGTTTTTCCCTACTGGGAATGCTTTGGTAATGTGAGTGTTTCTTCAGGTATGAAGGTGAATTTGTGCAGGGGAAGTTCCAAGGTGCCGGCATCTTCTCTCGCTTTGATGGCATGAAGTTTGAGGGCGAGTTTAAAGGCGGATGCGTGGATGGCTACGGTAAGATTTCTATACTCTTTTTTCTCATTGATTGGACTGAACTGAAATGTTTTGTGGAGGATTGTGGTTTTTATAAATGAAAGCCAGACATGTAACAGAAACCTTTGACTTGACTTTATTATAGCATCAGATTGTTTAAAATGTGACATTCACAGAAAACAACTAAACCAAACCTCAGTCTGTACGCATCCTAACTCTTCGCTCTTTGTTCTGATTTTTATGCAAGTATTGTTTGAGCTATGGTGGAACGTGTTAATTGTCTGGTCTGAAGCTCCTGTGTGTCTGGGCTCAGAGTCTCTGGAGGTAATCAACACATTTTTATTTGAAGGCTGCTGGGTGGCGAGGGCGGATCAACGTGTCACTGTGACAACTGGCTGATATTTGTGCTTTTAAAAATAGAGATGGAGCACCAAGCTCGCCTGAGTTTCCTGACATGTAAGAACCAGAAAACAGAGCAGGAAGTTTGAAAAGAAGGACTTCAAACCATTCTGTTTTTAGATAAATATTAACTTGAGCTTAATGAACAATAATGGAAACAAGACTTGCAACAGGTTATAGAAAACACAGAGACAGAGTTTGAGCACCAGATTCGTCTAGAAGCATTTAGTTTAGTGTAGATTATTCTGTCTCCTTTACAAAGCTGCTGTGTTCTCCAACTTTTCCATACCTGCTGTTACCGGTGGGCTTTAGATCCAGCCACTGCTGACTCTGTATATTGAGTTTTAACACGTTTGTCACTACTTTCTCAGCCAACAAACATCCATGTCGTTGCGGCTGATCAGCTGAGCTTGGTCTGAGCCATTCAGCTGGATGTCCATGCTCCTTCTTTCTGCTGCATCTACTTATTTATCTGTGTTGATGGTTATTAAAATAATATAAATAAAAATAATTTTAGTGGTCACATTAAACTATAATAACTAGTAAATTGTTTTTTAAAAGTCTGAAAAGACTTGGAATATCAATTTTCTTTTACTTTTTATACATTGTCTTTTTTAACTCTGTTTACTTGATTAAAAATAACTGAATAACAATAAAAGGATAATTTAAATTAAATTTTGTTTTTTATGTGGAGGAAGGGAGGAAAAAACAAGGCAAACTGCTGGTTTAATCATTTATCATCATGTATTGATAAATTAACCAAAGTAAAACTTTGGTTATTGACAGTGGGCAGTATTGCTGAATAAACAGCTTTTGATGCTGAGGTCCGGCTCACTGACTGTTTCTAAGAATAATCTCAAATTTAAAAGGTCTTAACAGGGTTTGGGGGTGTTTTGTGACTCCTTGAACAGATTGAGAACAGCTTCAGGAACCTTTTCTCAGTTTTCTTTAACAAAATTTAAAATCGAAGGGGTGCCCAAACATTTGCCTCCAGAGGAGCATGACAGTTATTTTTTATCTCACTGAATTTTGTTTTGAGTGTCTGGAAGCCCAAAGAGAAAAAAAATCGGTTTTTAAAAAAAGGTTTATTTTTAAGCTGTTAATCCATTTTGGATGTTTTAAAATAAACATTTTTAACTGTAACATTCTCTGAATATATCTTAAAAAAAATAAATAAAAGTTTTTAAATGTTTGTTAATTATTTGATTTTTCTGTTTAATCTGAGATATTGTAATAAAGCAATATATATAGATGTAGCTCAGCTTAGTAACTGAAAACAGGAGAAAAACACCAGTTTTTACAACAGCTACTTCATAGGATTACAAGTTACTCAGAGTAAAAGTAATAAGATTTACTGCTGTACTCTGTGAGCGAACAATGACTCTGCATATGAGTGATACTGGAAATGTGCCGGAAGCGAGGTTAAAAATGAAGATTCACCAGTTGCAGCCTGGTTCTGCAGAAACTTTCTTACTGCGCCGCTGAGTTGTAGGTCTATGGTAACAGGATAAAGAGTCCAGTGCAGCAGCATCCTGTGACACACCGAATGACTACAACTTTACTGTAATTCTTTCTTTCTTCCCTGTAGGTGAAAACATGGTCCTGAAGCTTTTTATTTTTTTGTCTTGTAAATTCAGAAAAAACAAGCATAAAATATATTTTTTCTAAAATTATCGAGTCAGTTGAGAAAAACAGCCGTCATGTTGTCTAAGCGAATGCTGAACACTTCTGTAGCATCTTCTCTAAAAAAAGGTTTGTGTAAAATGCCACCGTATAATCCAGCAGGCTACCAGCAGGGAATCCTTTCTCATGGGAAGACAACTGCAGCAAAGAGTGTGAATGTCTCAGCTGTGTTTACACCATTTCCACCTTACTGCCTGACTTTTGTCAACTAAACCAGTCTGCAGCTACTTTCCTCTAAAAGCTGCCTAATGAAGTCAGTTGTTGTGAACCTCTTGTGTGGTGCAGGAGTGCTGACATCCGTGGATGGTGGCCATGGTGGAGGAGGAGGAGGCAGCCATGAGGGCCTGTTTGAGACCAACCAGCTGATGAGGAGAGCCAGCAGCCATGGAGCCGTCCAGAGGGCACAGGCGGCAGCTGCCAAAGCCCGAGCTCTGGCTATGTGACCTGGACCACACCACTCACAGTGCCCCGGTACCAGGATCGTCCTCCCACCATCCTCCTCTGGGTTTGACCTGCTGGGTACATATTCTCCATTCTGATGTCTGACTCTGCTGACACTCTGAACAGCTATATGTATAAATTTTTATTTTCACTCTCAGACACATCACTTCTCTAGTTTAAAAATGAATGCCTCCTGTAGGTCCAGTAAGAATGGACCGGTCACTGTTTCGGGATCAGCTGAGCCAAACACAAATTTACTGTTCAGTTAACCCACTGGTGCTAAATCTGATCCAGGGTTGGTTCACCTGAAAGAACTCTGGATTTAAAAGGGTATATAGGTAACACTGATCTGGTGATTTCCTCATGAACAAGCGTGTTTCAACTGGGCTTTACACGGATGTGATAGTATTATAAAATCTATTACTGTTTCCCTTTTTTATTATAACTCATTTAAACTTTTGCAAAAGAAGGAAAAGAAATAATAATGAAGATCTGTAATTATGTCTGATGACTGAGAAGTCTTTAACTGCAGACTAATTAGTGTTTAACGCCTGAAGCTGAGGAAGCAAAATGAGGAAGACTTTGTAGAAAGTGGGTTGATTATAATAAGAGCTGGTAAAGTGAGTGCAGGGGTGAGAGATGCTGTCAGAGGACGATTTAACCAGACAGAGATGCTGCAGTCACATTTAGATTTATCAGAATCTGTCAGCAGCAAATTTTTAGTAATTAACGGACATCAGTGCTTCAAAAAAATGAGACAAATCTGATTTTTAATTGTTCTTTGCTCATAAAGGGAGTAATGAGAAGAAAAACACAATTCAGTGTGAAGCATTTTACCAACAAGGAACCCATATTTGACCCATGTCTTAATTTCAGTCATTGATTTTATTCATGTTAAAACAAGAGACAATAAATAAATTTAAAAAAAAATATGTTTTTGGAACTTAATATTCCAGGTCTGTAATATATGAGATGACAAACTATGAGCTGTAAATTACTATAAATATAAATGAATATAAACTTGGCTTAGAAAGCCATTAGATGAGTGTTTGGTGGAATATTTCTATGTTGTAACAATGCTTTTGGTAAGAAATTAGTTTATTACCCTTTTAAATGGAGCCATATGTGTTAGAAAAATGCATGTGTGGGACAAGCAGCAGAGTTGAGTATGTGGGTTGAGCCAACGAAATACTTGCTAGCTGATTCTGCTGTTGAGTCTTGTACATTGGATCGGATAATTGAATTCTGAAGAAGCATATTGGTAATTTAACAATGTCTTCATTTAGCAAACAGGAGCCTCAGTTTCATGTGGAACAACCATACACAGCCACAACACCTGGTACCTCCTCCTCATGCTGGTCACACTGCTGTGGGGTGGCGTCTCATTCTTCAACCTGCATTTGTCACAACTCAGCCAGTGTGGCTGCATTGGTGCCACTAGTACCAACAGCTGATCCCACAAGGGTTCGATGGGCTTGAGGTCAGGACTGCAGGCAGGTCATCCATCCGCCCACGTCGCAGCCCTGTTACATGAAACTTGGCCTTCAGTTTGGAGATGCCATCAGGGCTCATTCCAAATGATGCTGTAAACTGGTTTTTGCAGAACACCAGCTTGAAGTGGCTCTATGACATGGACCTGTCGGATCGGTCAGACATGGCATACGTGCTGCACTGGCACACAACACCAACAATCAGCTGTTTGGAAAAGAAGATTTAGCTCATTTTTAATGGGTTCAACTCCACCTGAGAATTAAACAGACTTTCCAGCAGTAGAAGATTTGTTATTACATCAGAAGAAGTATTATTACATCAAAGAAATAATTCACTCATTTACTGATTTTTTTGCTGAGTTTATATGTGCATAATTCAATAATCAGAAAATAAACTAGATGCTCTTTGAAAAAGCAGCTTTAATTTGACCTGTAGTATCATTTATTAATCAGAAGTATTGAGCAGCAGAGCTGACAGACCGGTCCAGCAAAGTGTCGACAGACTCACCTTTGCATTAAATGTAATCGGACGTAAAGCCCAGTGTTAACTGAGACACATTTTCATCAGGAAATCACCACATCAGCACCTCCTGTGTTTCCCTGCCCTCCACTTTTCTCCTCATGTCTGTCGTTAGGCTGCAGGTCATGTCTGAGAAAAAGTGTTTTCTTTTCACGCAGTGCCATTTCAGCTCAGACTGATCCCAGATCAGCAGAAACAGCCTCCACAGTGCCAACCACACAGTGCCAACAGGCTGCAGCTGATCCTGAATCACTGGCTCATCATCTCAGAGGAAGGTGGGGGGGTGGAGGATGAAGGTGGAGGACGGAAGCGCCTGTACTGAGCAGGCTGCAGTAATGACTGCAATTTCTGAGCTGGAGGTGCAATTTGATAATCGCATGCAATTTCTGGTGAGAGCAAGATTTCCCTTCCACCGGCTTTTAAATTTGGATGAAGAGGAGGCAGAGATGCTTGTACAATGAAGCAGAGGCTGCATGACTCTGACATGGTTCATTACAGAAATATCTCCTATTATCACAGGTCACTGACAACGATTCTCCTTAATGTCAAAGTTCATTTAAACAGGCGTGGTCGAGTTTTTCTGGGTAGAAAAATCTCATTTACTTTGTTTCTGAGCTGATTTTCATGTGTTTCTCTTTCTTCTTTCCTCTCTCTTTGTGACCTGAAATCCATGTCGTGATGTTTGTTTTTTGTGCACAGTTATAAAAAACAAAGACAAAATAACTTTATGAACTTTACAGAGCTCACGATGAGCCCTTTCACACACACGTCACATATGCACTGTGCCTGCTAGGAATCAGTGTCAGTCAATGTAATGAGACCGGTGTGTAAATGTACAGGCATGTGTGTGTTGTGTGTGTGCAGTCGTACTTTTGTGGGAGGGGGCTGAGTTATTAAATGGGAAATGTATATAATTGTGTATTATATGAAAATCAAAGAGTGAGATTAATTTAGGATGTGGTTTTTGGGAGCTGATGTCCTCCCTGATGATCCATACGGACTAAAAGAATACACAGTATTGTTGAAGGCTTGTCACACTTCATAATTGGCTCCGGCATCTTAACGGGCACTGTTAAATGCACCTTAATGATCGATCAGTCTGATCACCATCTTGTTTCCTGACTGTGTTTTTATATTGTCATATAACTAACTGAGTGATCCCTTGTTTCTCTTTTCTTATAAAACATTGAGGATCGTGAATCCCTTTAAAAGACGCCTTAAAAGCTCAACTTGAAAAGTTGCCATTTGATATTAAACTGTAAAGCCATTTAAATCTGTCAGTCGGCAGCAGGGATGCAGGCGCGTCTTTCACTGTTAGATGTTGTTAGAATTGATTTTATTGTTTCTCTGTGAGATATTATCCATTTATTTCATTTAGAAGATCATCAAAGTCAAAAATCACAGAAGGATCTGTGTCTCATCTTTCAAGCCAAAAATGTTCATGACTTAAAAGGTCAGAACTCAGATGCAGATAGGAAATCATCCCTGAGGTGTAAATCTGAGCTCTTCACACACCATGTCTGGATTTTTTATCACTTAAAAATGATCAGGCCTGCACAGTGAGACATGGTTTATCTTTATGTTTGTTGCAAATAGGGTTTTAAATTAACACCTGCCACATGTGGGTTGAAATGAACTTTAGCAGGTCTAAATAAAATCCGCCGGCCACTTTGGTGGTTGATGAACTTCAGACGCTTCTGCATTATTCAGAAATTTGAGTTTGATGGACACACCGCATGACCAGCCACATGCTAGGAAGCGTTGATCATACCATTATGTGAAAGAAGGAAGTGGGGGTGCTCTGAAGACAGAGTAGTGGTACAGACCACATAAAATGGCACAGCAAGGCGGGGAATTGGACTGTGTTCCACTTCTTTTCTGAGATTGTTGTCTGAAGAAATTTGTACCTGAAATAATGACAATTTTTTCCAAACAACAAACTCGTCACTTGCAGAGAACTTCACGACTCCAGCTTGAAAGATGGCTGCCCCCAGTACCACCTGTAGTTGTTGCTTTTATTCATTTTTCTCTAGTACAGTTTGTGTCCATTAGGTTTCTAGCGTGAACGGTAATTCTGTAGTGAGCGAAAAGTAAAACACAAGCAGTATCTGGCTGCAGTTCAAAGAAACTGGAGATGGAGAAGCTGAGAAACGAACTGATGAATGAAAATGAACGAGTTCAGTTGTCCTTTAAAAAAGTTTCATTAAAATGTTTGTTAAATAAGGTTTTTATGAAAACACTAAATAAAAATTTCTTACCAACAAAGTATTCACAGTTGCTAATTCCAGCTAAAACAGAGCTCAGTGATTCTAAATGAAGAACTGTTACCTGGAAGATCTGGCTCTAAGGGACCTAAATCTATGAGAGGATCTGAACCTCTGTTACTAAGATGGATTAAACAAATCACTATACTTCTTAATAACGCTGTTTAGTCACATTTCATCACCACTTTCTGCCTGATCAAAATGCAGCTGAATGAGGAGAGAAATTTAATGGAGCAAAAGTTTCAAAAGAAAAAAGTTTGGTGGCTGGACCGCATAAATATGTAGACTAGTTAGTAACTGGTTAGTTACTTTGTTCATTACTAGAAAAGGAAAAAAAAATAAAGATGATTAAATGGGTTTAGTTGCATTAATAGTCTGGTTTTGTTTTCCCCAGAAAAAAAAAGATTTGGTTAACTGAAATGCTAACTTTACGAATCATCCAGCCACTTTTTATTAGTTATAATGGCTCCGTCAGAAGTCAGAGATTTTCTGGTCCTCGCACTTCTTTAGTCTGGAGGATGATAAAAGAGTTGGAATTATCCAAGTCAGGATGCCAGTTTAACCCTCTGCTGGGAGTACTGGATCAATGCTTTAAGATAAATACTGTTTTTTTATTTAGCTGTTAGATAATGAGACACAAAGTACACATTATATTTCTACCCTCATTTCTATGTAGAGAACTAAAGATCCAGTCTATCCCAAACATGATGAAACCTTCACTGTCAGTGTGTAAATGTGACTAACATTTTATTTAGCCTCTGTTTTACCTGGCAGGTAAAACCTTCCAGCTTATTTATTGAAATGGCTGAGTCACAATGATTAGCTAACTGGCTACAATGACCTAGCTAAGCTTAGCTAAGGGAAGCACTAAAACACTCATATGATTTCAGTAATAGGCTTTATGTGGCACTCACTGTGATTTAGTAAAGTATTTACAATAATACATTTAAAAAAAACATGCGGTTCTTATATAATCTCTGAGTTCAGGTTGGTTTACATTCAGTAACGATAAAGTATCAATAAGCTAATTACAGTACTTATGTACAAATCTTTAGATTCTTGTACATCATAGTCTGAGCTTGTGTGTTGATGAAATATGAGCCCTTCTGGTAGCTCTAGAACCAGTTCATACCAGAAGACACGTACAGGTCCGTGTCCTTTCAGCCACTTTGTCTTTTTCCTTTAAAGCGTAAAATTAAGAAAATAGAATAACCATTTGTTTTGCTGGTTTTTTTTTGTTTGTTTGTTTGCTTGCTAAACCAAACTGAAAAATCCAAAAATGTTTTCCAATTTGTGCTCAGAATAAAAATGTGCATTAAGAAAATGAAAAATAATTTGATGTGTATTAGAACACTTTTGTTTTCGCCTGTATCCATAGATACCGAGCAGTTGGATTTCCTCCATTTATGGATGGTCACTGCTCTTTAACATGAGTCAAGTCGACTCTCGTGCTAAGAAGTCAGCCGCTATTCTCGCTCAGCACTCCATGAGTGTTTAAATCTCACTGTTTCAGCTGCAGAAGCAAATCATACTTTCACATGAGTTATGTGTAATTATTATAAAAAGAAATGTTAAATGTTGTAGCTCTTTAGTGGCTCAAACCTCCACCTGCTGATTGCACAGTCTGGATATGTGGCTACAACATGTGTTTACAATCAGATGGTTCACCTAAATGTTACTTAGCAACAGAAAATAGTTAATAATTAATAGTCATATTAATTTATTTCATACATATTTCAGTGCACCCACCTGATAAAGTTTAGTGGCATCAGGTGTATATGTAAAGTATTATTAGTGCTAATGTGACAGTCTGGTCACAAACTAAGCATAAGCAACTAAGCCAGCTACTAAAGTTAAAAAGATGTTTAAATCCAAACTGCATATATCATCAGACACTGCAGAATGAGTGCAGATGAGCACCTTAGCCTAACTTAGTTTAACTTGGGTTTGCTTAGCTTCGCTTGGATTAGCTCAGTTTAGCTTAATTTAGCTTATATATTTCTTCATGAAAGTACAAGTTCTGTGTTATTCAGCTACTTACTAGCTATACCCCCTCCCCCTGCTTTCAGCTTTCATGATGAGCTTCTGGCATAACCTGCAGAAAACAGTTGATCTTCTCATACAACTTTCAGAGATTATTTACCCCTGGTCAGTTGAGAGGATGTGCTTTTCATGTACATCTTAATATTATTGACCAAACCTTTCTTTTACTACCAGGTTTTCTGCTAAACACATCAGGAACAGTGAAGCCATCTTTTCATTTAACTCCCAGTATGACAGTAAGGAGTATTTCTAAAACACCAGGCTCTGCTGTAGTGAAATAAATGAGCCATGAAAAAATGTTTCTTTTTGCTATGATTGTTTTCATGCTCTTCAAGAAATAAGCTAGATCAGTGTTTTAAAAACTGATTGGATGCCACTTAATGGTCAGTATATCATCTTTTGAATACACTCACTTTTTAACCAAGTACAAGGGCTCAGAGGGGTTTACACCCACAAATCTGAAAACCGTGCTGTAGTAAATAGGACGTTAAGGGTTAATTCACTCCATGAACCCGTTATTGTCTCAGAGTTTTCAGCTGAAGGTACTTTTTCATTTAATCTCAAAGACCTGAGAAATTGTCTCTTAATTCACACTCATGAGAACCAGAGATAATAATACGTGCCTCTTTTTTCATTAATTTCACAGTATTCACCTCTTACACTCTTTCACCCAAACACACACTTGTGTAGTTATCATGTGCAACACAAACAAAACCAAACCATTAGCATAATAGCCTCTGTAATGAGAAAATATAGAAAGAGTATCTGAGGCAACTGTTGAATAGGCGAGTGGATCAAGAATAGAAATTTCTTTAACAATGACACGAAGCAACTTTAATGAGTGCCTGAACAAAACCCTTCCTGTATTGTGCTTTAAATACTGCCTGACTGTTGTATTACCTTTTCCTTAAGTGTCACTACTTAACAATAAGAAAAAAAAAACATTTTTTGTGCTTTAAATGAAGAAGAAGGCAGATTGCGTATGAAGGTGAAGGATAGCAGGTGACCGAACACGGACTCTTTGCCTTTACTCCACAATTTAAAGTCAAAAGTCAAATACTACATTGCTTCAAAGATAGTTAGATAATCTGGTCCATGGAGTATTTAGAGTTTTAGCTAAAAACAAAAACTAAACATAAATGAGGTCCCACATTATCTACATGTCACCTTTTTCTTTTAAATATAGACTATTCAGAATTACAAACATCTTTTTCAGGCCTGAGACACCATGCAAAATGTCTGGTTTACTCATATGTTGCATCATATGATACCTTTTTTAAATGTACACTTTGACAATTAAATATCACATAAATGTTCATTTAAAAAAGAGAAACTATAAAGACAGAACGGGAAATGTGTGTTTTGATCGCATCAGAGGCAGCGTGAAAGTGTTGGTCATGTATGTTTCTTTATGGATATCTGATGAACAGAACAGTAATTACCAACTTTTCTGCAGCTTTGTTTGAGTAAATGTAGATGGGAATGTCAGATTAATCATCTGGTTCAGTTTGCGCCAAATTCCTTATGTGCAGTAGCTGTGGTTTACAGACATGTGCAGCATCAAGTGCAGCCACTTAAAGATGATGACAAACAGAGTTTCTAACTTTGATTAGGTCTTCATAAAGTCTCTCCAAATACCTTTTTATGTGCATGTGCTGGTGGGGTTTCATGATGGTAACATACGCTATGCATGCTCATCCTCTGATAGGGACATTTTTATCACACAAACACTAACTGTATGAAAGGTTAATGTCAGCACCAACCTGGACCTCAACACTGTGCAGACGGGTTTGCTGCTGATGCTGCACTAACTCTGTATTTTTAAATCTGAGTTGCTCCACCTGCACTGACTGAATTCCAGACGCTCAAATGGAAAAGGAAGTTGTTGAGGCACTCTCAAATCATGTTTAGGTTAAATCATGTTTAGGTCAAATAATGTTTTGGTTAAATCATTTTTAGTTTAAATCATGTTCAGCTTAAATCATGTTTAGGTTAAATCATGTTTAGTTTAAAACATGTTTAGTGTAAATCACGTTGAGGATAAATCACGTTGAGGTTAAATCATGTTTAGGTTAAATCATGTTAAGGTTAAATCATGTTTAGGTTAAATCATGTTGAGGTTAAATCATGTTTAGYTTAAAACATGTTYAGTGTAAATCACGTTGAGGATAAATCACGTTGAGGTTAAATCATGTTAAGGTTAAATCATGATTAGGTTAAATCASGTTRAGKTTAAATCATKTTKAGGTTAAATAATGTTGAGTTTAAATCATGWTTAGTGTAAATCATGTTTAGTGTAAATCAKGTTKAGKKTAAATCATWTTGAGKKTAAATCATGTTGAGGTTAAATCATGTTGAGGTTAAATCATGTTCAGGTTAAATCATGTTTAGGTTAAATCATGTTCAGCTTAAATCATGTTTAGGTTAAATCATGTTTAGTTTAAATCATGTTTAGGTTAAATCATGTTTAGTTTAAATCATGTTTAGTTTAAATCATGTTTAGGTTAAATCATGTTCAGCTAAAATCAGGTTTAGGTTAAATAATGTTGAGTTTAAATCATGTTTTGGTTAAATCACGTTTAGGTTAACTCATGTTCAGCTCAAATCATGTTGAGGTTAAATCATGTTCAGCTAAAATCATGTTGAGGTTAAATTATGTTTAGATTAAATCACGTTTACTTTAAATCATGTGTAGCAACAGAAAGGGCTTCAACGTAATGAGGAAAACAGTGAAGGTTGATGAATTGATGCTGCACAGCTCTCGTGAACCCTTGTGAACTAGCATTGAGGGTTTCTGTGTTTGAGGCGTGACTTCGGGGCATAGTCTGAAGAAGGGGGTTTGTATGTTTGAATTGTGTATTTTCCAAATGTAGCTTGCTCGAACTGTTTTTCCAGGATCTCCTATCCTACTTTAAAACGAAACAACTAAAGATGTGAGAATGAGTTCATAATCCATTTCAGACATTGTAAGATCTTTTGGGTCGGTAGATGGAACCGTCTCAGGTGTCATAAGTGACAATATTCAGACAGGAAAACTGTTGATTTCTCAAACTGAAGGGATCCCAAAGCAGTTGACTAATTAGATAAGGTGGGACCTCGTGAGAAAACCTGCTGGTGCATGTTGGCTTCGTCTCTTTTTAAAACTAAAAAGCATCTGCAAACCGTGGCCTGTTGTTATCTCCAAGCTAATGTCACTTATGTGGTTTCAATCTTTCTTATTTTCTTTTTGTGAGAAATTATGTCATGAAAACACTGTGTTTTTGGTATTTTGAAATAAAGCTGAATCACGGCTGGAGAATAAAGACATGCATGAAAGTGAGCTGGTTTCTGAGCCGTTTGTGCGGAAACAAACATCAGCACAATGAAAGGTGCACACCGCCATGAGTCAACACACACAGACAGATGGAAGGATTTTGAACTCTGATCACACATCTCAGCAGGTCTAACGATTATTTGTGGAGCCTGGCTGTCAGAAACCTTCCCTCCCCCCACTCTGTCCTTCCCTCCCCCCACCCACTCTGCTGCTGTCACTAAAATAGCTTTAAGGTGTGTTTAGGTTGGACTTTAACCCCACCGCCTGTTCGTCTCCTTGGCAACCGTCCAGAGTTCCCTTAATTTGTATCATCTCAATCCCAAGTGCTGCAAGCAGTTTTGTCTGTTTGCCCCTAATCATAGAGCCTGTTGCTATGGCAAAGTGTTTAAATATGCTGTGTAGATCAGCTTTACCTAACACATCACAAGTGGCAGATGTATAGCCATCTATGTGTGTTTTCTTTTGTTCTTTTACTAAAAGTAAATGTCTTCCTCCCCCTAATCTCGAGCTTCATGTCTGACTTGTTTGCTTCTTTTTTATTTTGATTTAATGTCATTTTCCAAACATATGAGATTTTTTCACTCCTTTCAATTCTGTTGCGGTAATTCCACCGGGAACGATCCCGTTTTTTATTTCATGCATTCCTTAAAGCGAGAAGGCTTTTGTTTTTTATCTTATCGGCAAAGCTTCACGACTCCCAAAAGCTTTGGCCATGTTTAGAGAGGAGCTGCACGTGGCATACTGATAAGAGAGGCCTGGCACAGCAGGGACGCACATCGTCACTGCGCGTACAACGACAAGAGATAAAAATCTGAGCTGTATGAAGAAGAAACAAAACACACAGCCAGTATGGAGTTTTCTGCTTTTAATTGCTCTGGGTTCTCAGCTCTCACAATGGCACATATGGGAGTTTGTGTAAGTGTGTAGCTGGACACGAGCATGCATGTGCAGGGGGAGGAGGCGTGTCGAAATAAGTGTATTCATCTTCTAAATAAAAATTTTAGCAGGTATTATGAGCAGAAACGAGAAGATAAAGACAGAAAGGTTAGATGGAAACATCATCCTGATCCTTATGCTGCTTATTAAAAAACATACATCAGCTGCTTCTCGGACCTGCCAACCTGAAACAAAGAACACCACGGCAACCAAAATCTCAACAGAACTCAAATATGAAGATGCTATGTTGGTTGGCACAGAGGGCAAAAAGAGTTTTATCTGTAATATCTGAGCCATCCAAATAAAAACTACAGCCTTGCTGCTCTGCTTCACACAACGCACATATTACCAGGGTGGCTTCTAACCACACTCCACTCATGAGACTGGAAATTCAAACTATTTTCTACAATATAAAAAGAGTTTAAGTTAGTAAATATAAAAATGAAAGAATAAGTGGT
>CM047978.1:2605741-2617257 GCA_026261665.1 Melanotaenia duboulayi
GTCAGACTGGCCTTCAACTTGACCAGCCTGCCACCTCGTTTCCCGCGGCATCTGTGGCCTCCATGTAAAGATGAAACAGGCACCCGGCAGAGGAAACACCTGAGAGGAAAGGGGGGGCAGAAGGATTCTTGTCCATCCTGACTAACACAAGCCAAGACTCTGAATGTTGGCTGCAGGTTTAAGAGAGTTTGGCGATCATACACCAGCAGAGTCAGCTTTTGCAAATATGATGGACAAAACTACTTTTAGCACAATAAAGTTTGGAGAATCAGGGAGCAGGCCACACACACTGGCGCCATCTTGACATCCACAGACAAGTGGACACGTCCCAAAGAACCAGTGGACAGGTCCCAGACAGCAGCCGATAGGCTGGAGACTTGCAGGTTTTATTCCATCTGTTTTTAAAATGGCTGCATGAACATTTAATGATCAGTAGTTTATCAATCCATGACAGGTGTAGGAACTTCCACCAAACACCAGGTAAACACCGACATCTGAGACTGAAACCAGCGGAAACACCTGAACTTGTGTTTCTGCATCGTAACGACGACTCATTTCTCCTGTCAGCTGATCGTGGTGAGGATGTTTCTCTCTGGTGTGTTTCTGTTTTTTAGGGAAAAACCTGAAAGTGTAGACATAAACAGTAGCTGGGTGCTCCTGAGATGGACAAAACCCTGGTGACGTCACAAGTAGATCATGTGTTTCTGTGAATGAACAGCTGACCTTGGTGAAGTGAGCAATCAGAGCGCGGCTGTCCATCTTCCCCTTGTAGAAGCAGGGGGTGACCACCAGGACGGCGTCTGCTCCGGCTGCCACCATCTTCTCAGTGAGCTGGACTGTGGCTCTGGTGGCTGAAGAGGAGAAGCAGCTTTACTGGATTTTATTACAACTTATCCATCAAGATTCACTTCTTTATCTTCTTTTTATCCTTTTATTCCTTCATCTCAGCAGTTTTACTCTGTCAAGTGGCTTCACAAGAACAGCATCAAGGCCGAGGAGGCAAAACCATTTTATGCAAATGTCCCTGGAATACACAGAGAATCTGTACTGTGTTTATGTAAAATAACTGATTAAGCCACAAGTTCTTCATTGATCAGTGGAAAAAGAAGAGGGAAGATGGAGGTCATCTCTGAACACTGACTGTGGAATACATTTATTATGAGATGGCTTTATGATCATCTTATCTGAAATCTGGAACAGAAACACGCCAGGAATAATTGTTTGCGTCATCTAAAAATCAGTTCGTTGATTTAACAGTATGAACATTTGCTGATGTCCAGCATGAAGATCAATATTTTACACACAAACACACCTGCTCATTGCCCTGTTCTTCCACACGTCACACACTCGTACCTACATTCACATCCTGATCCAGCAATCAGCAGTTTTCCAGCCGGCAGGGATCGTCTGACCGTCCTCACTACCTCCACTCGCTCCTCCTCGTTCAGGTACGGATACTCCCCATTGGACCCCTGAACCACTAGACCTGCAACACCAAACATCATCTCTGAGGCTTGTGGTTCTGTGATGGCCTTTTTATAGCCCGTTTTGTTGTATTACAGCATAATACAGCTCAACTTCCATGGAGAGAAAGTAATTTCTAAACTGTGTAAACCATTTTGTGCAGAGCTGTGAGTACTTGTAGTATATATACATATATAAACATAATTATATATTTTTCCCTCAGCCAGCTAAATAAAACTTTAAAAATAAAAGAAAACTTTAAAGCTGCAAATTTAACGAGACTTTTCAAAAAGGTAACTTAATGTGTATTTTTTAATGAAGAGCCACCATAGGGTATTTATTTTTGAAGAACCACATTTTTTTTTCTATTCTTAGGTTTTAAAATGAAGAAAAACATAAAACCTTTAGAAAGCCGAGAGCAGCCGTTGTCGACCATTATTGTTTTGTAATCATCATCTGGAGATAACAAGGACTGTTGTCTCATAACTGGATAATTTATCTCGTTATCTCAAGAAAACAAAGTTTGTTTTCTCAACATAACGAGATGATGTAGATGGGCTCAAAAGTAAGTGTGTGATACCTGATTTCAATGATGAAAACTGACTCCATGACAGCTGATGGGAGGGGCTACAGTCATGGTTTAGGTGTGTAACTATGTGAATGACTGGTAAAAAGTGACAGTCAGACATGTCGCAATTTCAGCCTTTGTTGAACTTGATAGAAGTAAAATCGGATGTATTGACCAGTGATAGATGTTGCTCGATCTGACATCAGCGTCCGTTGCTGTACTGAGGCATCCCAGTACAGAACAGCTCTGTTCCCCTGCGAACACTGACAGCCCTGCAGAGCTCCTTCAGAGACAGACTGCTGCATCCAAAGCATGCAGGAGCACTTGCAGGAGGTCTGTGATTCTCCCAGTAGAGCACAAACACACAATAAAATGCAATATAATGTATTAATGTACATACTTAATATAGCTTATTTTTTTACAATTCTTAACAACAAGTAGGTTTCTGGGGTGGAACCTGTGCGGAGTTTGCATGTTCTCCACATGTATGCATGGGTTCTTTCCCGGCTTCCTCCCACAGACCATGTTGCATGTTAGGCTGATTTGAGTCTAAATTCTTGCCATGTGAGTCTAAATGTTTGTCTCTCTGTGTTGGTTTTGTGATGGACCAGAAGTACGTTTATTCTCTCAAGATAACGAGATAAATTATCCCATTATAACCAGAAAAAGGCGTTAAAAAAACATGCAAGCCCAGCCGCTCTCGGCTTCGTACAAATTACAAAAAATCCACAAACATTAATATTTTATTCAATTTTTTTGTTCTTCAGCATCACAAATAGAATTTTGTCTCTAATGCAGACAAACAATTAAATATGTGTGCACAAATTTTCAGACATGCACGGAAAAATCTACATTTAACATTTTAGACCCCTTTCAGGCTTCTGGGAGCCTCACGTGGCGCCTACATGGTAAATTTAAGTGCTGGTGGAAAGCTGGATCATGTGAATTTCCTCTACCGTTATTTAAAAGTGAGAAGGAGGCCTTCAAGAAATAAATATTTTTTATTTCATTCCAACATAGCCTTTTACTCCAATGTTGCAACCGTGCAGACACATGATGCAGTCAGTGGCGCATCAGGTGTTTCTGATACCAGCCGATACGACTGTAAATCAAACCTGTAGTCCCAGTAAACGACCAGAAGAGGGCGACAAACCATCACCAGAACCGGAACCTACGTGTTGAACTTTGCTTCTTCTGTCTGCTGCTTAAATAAATAACTTAATTCAGATCAGAAAAATCTGACCATTTATCTCAGCCCTAACTTCTGAGTGAACCCGGTATCGTTACTTTAATAAGTGGTCAATTCTGGACGACACTGCTACAAACCTAGAGTTCGGTTCGTGAACTATGGGCCTGACCTTTAAACGGTATCTTGGCATATTTCTGCAGATTTTCCTCCAGTTTCTTGTAGTCCACGTCCTCCGTGGCGGTGAACGGAGTGGCGATGGGCGGATAAATTCCGCTCAGGTCCATCCGGACAGCTGCCGTGTGGTTCCGGGTCCAAATCCAGGATCTGACCCGAGCGGCTGTGCAGAGAGAGGAACGGACCCACTGCATGGTGAGACGGTGTGTGTGCTGCAGGTCTGTGCAGCTGCTGCAAACACACTCCAGTTAATCACTAACCAGCTGCTTCAGAGATTACACTCGGTCATTGAGACCGTCCGGACTGGACCACATGGACCGGGACTTCAGCTGGTCCCGTTAGACCTGGCTTACCTACAACTGTATCGTGAAATCTCAACGGAAGAAACTTTTATTTCTGCCTGCTGTTTGAAACCACCATCAGCGCGCGCCTTGTCACTGGCCACGCAGCACGAACAGGAAGCCCCGCCCACTGAACGACCAGGGTCCAGTCCCAACAGGTCTGATGCAGGTTTACTGGTGTCAGCTTCAGTTAGAAAATTTAAATTTCAGGCTTCAAATCATTAAACTTATTGATTCAAACATTTAATGTTCATCTTATTCACAACAAGGTTTCTTATTCCAGATGGGGCGAACTACCAGAGGAGACCATTTCCACTTCTAGAGGAGACTAACTTTCAGAAACACCTACACCAGAGGAGACAAACTACCAGAGACAAAAAATGAGCAGAAGGTACACATCTCCAGACAGCAAACTACCAGAATAAACTCATTTCCAGAGACACCAAACTGAAAGTCAGAACTAACTACTACCTAAAGAGATCATTTCCAGAAACAAAAAAATCCAGAGAACAGATAAGAAATTCCCAGAAAAAATGTCATTCTGATTGATTTACAGATTAAAAGCAGATGTTTTAATAATAACGTATTAATGATTATATATTAGTGTGTGGGTAAAGCAAATAAACCCACTCAGACCTTTGTCCGGTAGCTTTAACTCCACTGCCTCCATGTGGAGAAACGTTTAACTGCATGTAGCTTCTGAAGAAGCTTCAGTTAATCTACAGAATACACAAATAAATCAGTGGTTGTCATATTTGGGTGTTGTGCTGAATCTAATTTCACTGAAACCGGATTGAACCTAAACTCTACAAGCTCACAAAGTCTGAGAAACTGTCACTATTGTAGTCTGTAGGGAAAAGTGCAGCTACCAGAACTGGTCAAATTCTCTAAATTTTGAAGAAATGAAGCTTCCTTTAGCAACTTCTCCAGGATGAAAAAGGAAGAGCAGGTATGGTTGTAACATGGGGAGAGTTGAAACTGCATCGTTTCCAGGGACGAGTCATATGATCATTTTAGTCTTTACCCACATCCTTCTCATCCTGACATGGATGCCAGGGTTGGAAACCGGCATCTGCAGATTTCATTGAAGAAAAAACATTTTGACTTACTAAAGTAGTTTGTTTTGTTTTTTTACCAACACTAAACTTTGTTTAGTTCTTATACAATTTCAGATGAAATCATATGAGCTACAGTTAATTAAATTATTGTCTTTTAGACAAAATTAGGCATTTTTCTGTTTCTAATTTCTAATTTGTCTGTTACAACCCACCCCAGTAGTGGTGTGGGTTGTCACAAAGGACCACCATGTATTTGACTCTGGGAATAAGGAGTGCCAGACCGCCTTGTACGAGGTGTCTGGTCCCTGTAGGACCGATACCAAAGCCTGGTCCACATTGCCGGCAGTGAGGGTTGGACTCCTCCAAGGCTGCCCTTTCTCACTGATCCTGTTCATAACTTTTATGGACAGAATTTGTAGGTGCAGCTGAGGTGTTGAGAGGAGCTGGTTTGGTGGCCTCAGGATTGGGTCTCTGCTTTTTGCAGATGATGTGGGTTTGTCCTCTGCATCAAGAGGAACACTTGGATGCCACCCTGGTGAGGTGTTCCGGGCACGTCCCCCCGCGTGGAGACCCCGGGGAAGACCCAGGACACGCTGGAGGGACTACATTACTGTACATACTATAAGACTTATCAGAAAGGAATGTTTGTGGATGAGAAGAAGGTAGAAAGAGTTTCTGCTTCCTGAACTGGGAGCTGACACATGACACTACCTGAATTAATATTTAATCTTTTATTATCATAATCAGTTAACATTAGAAGACGTAATCTATATTTATAATAAAACTGGTGAAAAGTGGTTCATTCCTGATGAACAGAAATGACTATGTGTGGTGTTGAGCTTTGGAGGATGAGATCATGGATGTGGAAAGATGAGCATTTTTATGTTTTCATTCTGAATAAAATTGTTTTATCTATTAAAATAAACCAGCAGAAACCAAAGGAAATAGAGAACAAAGAAGGTATCTCAGAAACATTTTGAGCCTATGACTGGAAAACGAACATGACCATATTTATCATTTTGAAGCTCTTACTGAAATCATTATAAAATGTTTGTGTCATATGAATTATCAAGTCTATTAGAATGAAGCTACCAAAAGTATAAAGTTGCATACAATTCATCACAGTGTACTTTATAAGGTGTATGTAACATATGCTGCGGAGGCGTGACCACCTACACCTGATCCGCATCACCTTGAACCCCAACAGCTGCTCCTGAATGAACGGGGCTCCTCCTACACAGAGCCAGAGGCCAGTTTTTCTTGTTCTCTTACCTGTTTGGCCTTGTAACCAGCCTGTCCTCTCTCCCTCACTCTCCAGTCTCTACTTGTTCTTGAAAAGCACCTGGATTGCCTGGACCTCTTCATCTACCGGACTGGCCTGGATTTTTTATTGCCTAGAAATCATAATAAATCATCAAGCTGTTTATATTTATGTTCTTCTCACTTAAACGTACAGATAGTGCATTTTGTCCAAAGACACGCATGTTAGGTAACTCTGGTTACTCTAAATTCTCCCTAGGAGTCAGTGTGAGTGTTGTTGTTTTTCTTTCTGCATTGGCCCTGCAACGGACTGGCGACCTGTCCGGGTGTACCTGCCTTTCACCTGGTAATTGTTGGGATAGACTCCAACTTCCCTGCGACCCTTAATTGGACGAAGCGGTGAGAAAATGAATCAATGTATGAATTTCAACATGTAAACATTCATCTACAAATACTGTATATAATCTAAATTCTCTATATATGATAGTGTTAGGAAGTAAACTATTAAAAATGATAGATTTTCATAAGGTGCTTTATTTATTTTTTGATTTTACTTGAAACCAGTCCTGTCAGCAGTTGTTACACCAGTTTTCTTTAGGGAATTTTGTTTTAGTACCAAATGAAAGAAATATGATGCAGCTATCTTGTAAAACGTGGTTATATCATATTATTTCAAGTTGTGTTATGCTGTGATTCACAAAGTCTTGAAATGAAAGTTTTGGTTAATGTTAAGTATACGGTTATTTATCATGGTTCGGAATGGGTGTCAACACTTCGCTCAGCAACATGTAATAACTGGACTTTCTTTTTTGGAGAGCCATATGTGATCGTCTTTATCTCTTTCAATTTTGGTATACAACATTTTCTATGCACGTCCCAAGGACCAAAATCAACTGCATGTATTCAAGTGCCTGAGATAATGTTAATATAATGACAATGGACAAAGAAAGTAAATTCAACTTAAGTAGCAGAAAGACTTCAAAACCTCCCACTTTAAGTAAGTAATGAGGATGTTAAAAAGTTTGACTTGGTTTTACTTAAAATACTGTGAGTAGTGGGTGATTGGCTGTCCCCACTGTCAATCACACTATTGAAAGAGCAAGTGCCTCCTGCTAGTGCTAGCTAGTACCAGACATTGGTGCTAATGGTATATGTGTCTTCAATCTGACTTCAAGAGCAAAGAAAAGAAAGGAAGACATCTGGGGTTATTTTAGTTCAAATTTACACTGGTGCAGTTTGGTCTGCTTTAAACGAACCCAGGTCCTCTTCCACTGACGGTACGGTTCATTTGGAGCAGCATGAATGCTCATTCGCACCCTGTTGCAGGCCATGTTTGAAAATCAGGGATCTTTGTTTACTTGCAAGTGAACCTTGGTGTGGTCTGCATGCAATGTGAAAGCAAGCGGAGTGTTCAGTGAAGCAAAGAGGAAGAGGCATAGATCAACATGGTGAATACCTGCTTCTTGTGGCAGAAATTTTACTTATTATGCTCTATATATATTATTATAATCACACCTATAATTACTTCCTTTACTATATTCATTTGTAAATTGTATTTACACTGATTGTTACTATATTAAACTTTTTACATTGTACATTTTTACTCATCGTGCTTTTATTCACTTTTAAGGTTAATTGTCATCTTTTAAAAGTTCACTACAAGGGTAAGAGGACCTTTATCTGGTCCTCCTTCAGACCTCTAGTCAGACTGGTTCTAGAGACACAACTATGTGAGGTTGCTTTGATGCTGGGAGTTGTGTGTCCAGCCAAGGTCTTCATGAGGATTCTTTCTACAGAAATTTTTCCTCTTGCCTCCCCGGAGTCTCTCTCGACTTCACACGAGTCGGGATGGCCACTCTCATTACTTGCAAGTAATTCTGTATTCAATATTTCTCATGTAATAAACTTTGTTATACTTTTACTCGTTCCAGACTCTTGGTAATTTTTTTCTACAACATTCTCCTGCTGCTCATCCTGGACACATTCTGGAGAAAACTGGACCAGCTTTGATTCTTTACTTGCATGAACGTGTCTAATTTCTTCTTCTTCCTTTTGGGTCAGCGGTTGTGAACATGTAAGTGCATGATTTTGTCCAGTTTGGTCCGACTGAAGTCTAGAGTGAAAGCAAAGCAAAGGAAGGTGTGACGTTTTTGGGAAATCCCGTCGAACCGAGTCCCCTGTACTATCTTGGTGGATGTGCATCCTTAGAATGAGTCAACATAAAAGTTTAAGGCACAATGAAATTATTTTCTCAGCTGCTACTTTGTCTATAATAGGCGATGTTACCTGCCACTAAGTAAAAAACTTGTTTCCATACCCTGAATTTATTGTTATTTTTGTCAGGTAACAGAATCAAAGCTGCAGTTCAGAGAGAAGGAGACGATGATGAGGAAGGAGAGTTTTAGTTCACAGAGTTGTGACAGGATTAAGTCAAATTTAATAAATACACTATATATTACACTGAAATATTTACCTGACCTTCTCATAATATTGTACAAACTAAAAAAATGCATTTTTGTTTGGTACAGATTCCTGAAAGAAGTGGATCATAATAATTTGAACATGTTATTAAATTAAAATGAGAATAATATTGATGTGAAAATGAACTGCAAAGAGTCTAAATGATCCCATATTGATTTTAATTTTCACATTATTACAGCTCTAAGAAAGCTGGTGTAACAATGGCTTCTAACTGTGTTTGTAATTCTGTTAATGTAATAATTTTCCTCAAGGTTTCATGTTGTTGAATTTAAGTTGTGGATTATTGTACTGTGTGATTAAAGAACATTTCTGTGATGGTGATGATTGCACCGTATTATTGTGAACAAATATACCAACAAATGTCTTCAACTCATAAAATTACAGAAATCAGTAAGTAAAATAATTCTGAATTAAGTTTAACCAAAAAACTTAAGAAGAAAAAAAGAAAAAAGCTTATTGATCACTTGATCACTTAATCCAATCCAGGGTCGCCTGAAAGCTGGAGAATCAGGCCAGAGGCAGAAGACCTGGACAGGTCGCCAGTCCATCACGAGACCTACTCAATTACATGATATTCCAAATGGACGTCTATCATAAGTGCAACGAAAAACAAAAGAAACTAGTCTCCCAAGGGTCTATGTGGGTCATCGTTTTGTTCCTCTATATGTCAGAATTAAACCTCAAATACAAGTTAAATACTTGTTTGATTTTGATTGTCTGTTCTTGGTGTGGCACGTGGGAAGGGGGCAGCCTGATTTTAGGGATGACGCCCACCCCTCCACAGTCCGTCTTTGAGGATCAAATTTTGGTACTTATAATATTTGGAGTTGCAGTAATAATTAACTCTGTTTCATTTTTTACAGGCCTGTGCTGGCATCTACGTCTAAGGACACAGATCGCTGGAATATGATTATGAAAGAGAATAGAAGAGATTATAAACTCAAATGAAAAACAAAAGCTCCAAGTCATTAATAGAGTTACGTCATGGCGCTGAGCGTGCGTCTCCACACAGCATCGTCATAATCTCCAGCGTTGAAACGGATTGCCAGTGGTCCCTGCTTCTCCCACATGGGCCGCAACCAGGCAGCTCCACGTGACTCTGGATCTTTTGCCAGAGCGAGCTGCGCATACCGCATCATGGCTGCGGAGGATGCGGCCGCGCGGTACCGAGCCGGAGCTCTGCTCTCCCGCGGGGCTCCGCTCTCTACGTCCCGCCTGCTTCTCACCTCCGCCTGCATCTGTGCGCTTCTTCCCGCCCCGACACTTTGTTTGCTCGGCTTCCGCCCGGAGGAGACCGGAGCGGAGCTGTCCGTGGAGGACGGGGTGCTGAAAGCCACCGAGGGAACCCGCTTCATGCTGCGGGTTTACTACTCCACCTCCGCACAGAGGCTTAACCGCACCGCGGGGACTCGTGCCAAGAACGCCGCGCCCTGGATCGCATTCATCGAGGAGCCAAGTCCAGGGAGAGAGGGACAAGTTCACCCCAAGAGAAATATGTGCATGGACAAGAACGCCAGGACGTCCGACATCGAGGTTTTAGGTTCTTTTAAGTCCTCCTCCAGTCAGAACTCGGTTATGGTAGAGCTGCTGGCCAAAGACCTGCGCAGGGGCGAAAAGATCAAATTCTACTCGATGTGCGCCTTCGACGGATCCAAGTGGGAACATTACAGAACCCGGGATTTCTGGGTGGCTGTGACAGAGCGCTCTGCCGTCCCGGAGCTGTGGCTGCAGGTGCTGGTCTCCGTCCTCCTTCTCGGCCTGTCAGCTCTGTTCAGCGGACTGAATCTGAGCTTGTTGGCTCTTGACCCGGTTGAGCTGCAAGTCCTCCAGAACAGTGGCACTGACACGGAGCAGAACTACGCGCGGAAAATCGAGTCTGTGCGTCGTCACGGTAACTACGTCCTGTGCACATTACTGCTGGGGAACGCCATCATCAACGCCTCGCTGGCCGTGTGGATGTGCCAGATTCTGGGCATGACCTGGCTCTCCACGGTCATATGCGCCTTCGGCATCTTCTTCATCGGGGAGATCCTCCCGCACTCCGTGGCGTCGCGCCACGGTCTGGCTATCGCTTCCAAAACCATCTGGGTGACGCGGCTGCTGATGGTGCTCTCCTTCCCCATCTCGTACCCCATCAGCAAGCTGCTGGATCTCATCCTCAACCAGGAGATCTCCAACTTCTACACCAGAGAGAAACTCCTGGAAATGCTGCGCGTCACCGACCCGTACCACGACCTGGTGAAGGAGGAGCTCAACATCATCCAAGGTGCGCTCGAGCTACGCACCAAAACCGTGGAGGATGTCCTGACCCCGCTGACCGATTGCTTCATGCTGGCCTCGGACGTAGTTCTGGACTTTAGCACTATGTCTGAGATCATGCAGAGCGGGTACACCAGGATACCGGTGTTTGAGAACGAGAGGTCCAATATTGTGGACATCTTGTTCGTCAAGGACCTGGCCTTTGTGGACCCGGACGACTGCACCCCTCTGAAGACCATAACCCAGTTCTACAAACACCCGCTGCACTGCGTCTTCAACGACACGAAACTGGATGCGATGCTGGAGGAGTTTAAGAAAGGTGAGGAGCAGGAAGTGGTTACATCCATGTGTTCAGCTGAGGCATTGATGTGAAGATTCAGACGAGTTGTCATCCACGCAGATCTTGCTGCAGGTCACACACACACACACACACACACACACACACACACACGCACACACACACACATGACGCAGAGACATGGTTCAACTTAGATGAACTACAGAGAGAACTTTATTTCAGACTTTTTCTGGGACTTTACACCCATCTGAGATCAGAGTCTAACATCAGGCTGCCTCATGGCCCTTATAGGTTAAATTTATAAATTATATCCCGGGACGCTGATAAATAAAAATAGTTTATACCTCTGTTTGTACACGAGTTTCAATATTTAATAAAAGATGTTCACTTTGAAAGTTAAATACTGCAAACCTGCAAAAAAATA
>CM047978.1:2841698-2867970 GCA_026261665.1 Melanotaenia duboulayi
CGAAACACTTTTGCTTTGAGTTACGTGTGGAATGGGCGGTTGGAGATGACGTTTAATTCAAGCGACTGCACCGCGCGTTGTTTCGAGGGAGGAAACTTTCTGCGGTGGTTGTGTTGTAACTGTCTTCTCTTACGGTGAAAGCTGTTTATATTTTTCGACTTTTGAACTGTTTGGGGTAGTCATGTTCACCCCCCGCACTGCTCCGACCCCTGGTCGCAGGCAGCAGGGTAAGACCACCGGGAGGAAGAGCGTCTCCAGTTCGGCCACCAACCTGCTGTTCTCCCCGCGCAGGACGCCTTTGTCGGCGAGGTGAGTGGATACACAGAACCAGGACGTTTTGGTTGTTCATGTACATACGCTGCTGTTCGCGTCAAACAATGGACTATTGTGTCTCAGTCGCGCATTAAGTCATCAGTTTTTGACGGCTGCAGGTATGTTCCAGTCTGTCTCTTCGCTAATCGCGTAAATGCTGCAAATCAGATATTTAACGCTGTGAAATGGCTCATTCACTAATGGCTCATTATTCAGATTATGGATATTTAAATTTGTCCACTCTGTCTTAATGTGTCTCTCCTTCAGGTCAACACCCACCCGAGTACAGAGCCACGCATCTGTAGAAACCATCAACTATGATGTGCAGACATTTGGCTCGTCGCTACCTGTCAAGGTGATGGAGGCGTTGACCATGGCCGATGGTAAGACTTGCCTTGTCCCTGATGAAAATGGGTTTCTGGCATAATTGTGTTGTTATCCCAGAAAGCAGAGAATTTATCCCAAACATTGTGCACAACATGAGTTTTCTCTGGCTCTCCTTTGAACTTTGTTCAGAACAAACTCTGAGTTGAAAGTGCCAAAAGAAAAGCAGGTCCATCAGTGTCTGCTTCCTATGATTTATTTTGTTTTTTGGCCAGTTTTGTTTCTGGTAAATGTCTTATTGTGGTGCCACTGAACAGTTGTGTGTACGTTGATCCTTTAGCTGATGACCAGATCTCAGTAAAGGTGAATGAGAGCGGTTGGGCCTGGATGGTTTGTGGAGAGAGACTGATCATCTGGAAGATTTGTCAGACTCCTGTAGCCAAGGTATAACACAGCACCCTCACCCACCTATAAAGAGTTTTAAAATGGTAACAGTTTAAAGTGACAGTCAGTGACATCTTTACAGTAAGACGTCAAACTGTTTTCCGCAGCTGTCGGTGTGTAAGGAGCTGCAGCTGCCCAGCAGTGAGTACATCTACACAGCCGACCTTGTGGCAGTGACGTCTGCTGCTCCTCTGGAGGTGGCCCCTGTTCAGTCCATCTCTGTCCTGGTGCTGGCTGCTGAAGGAACGGCTCGTTTTTGGCCGAGCCTGGCACATGAGGGCAACTACACAGAAACCAACGTGGATCTGGGAAATCTCTGCAACTTTGTTGTTGCTATCAGAGTAAGTAGATCCTCAGAAAGTTTGATTTATGCTGATGTTTGGTTAGAATCATCTAATAACACAGCTGCTTCTGAATCCATGATCTTTTATTTACATTTTACTTTTTAAACAGTGTAGTTTGAATATCCAAAGAAGAAACTTATTGTGATCTGGTCTGAATCTTAAAAGCTTTAATCCTTCCATGCTTCTGTTTAACTTCTCTCTTCTCTCTAAGGGTGGGAGCTTCGTGTTATCATCAGTTAAGAATCAGCTGTTGAGGGCAAGTGCTGACACTTCAGGGAAGCTGCAGTATCGTGCTCTGCAGCAGGGTCAGGGCATGCTGTCTGGCATTGGACGCCGTGTCTCCAGCCTGTTTGGCATCCTCTCTCCACCAGGCAATGACACAGTGAGTCCTAAGAACAGCTTCTTCTGTAGGATTTGGGTGTCATTTTGTATTTTTTTAAATTTAAGATCACAACAACACAGAGAGGATTTAACCTGCATTCTAATCTTGTGCCAACGCTGGCATGTTGGTTAGAGGCCTTAGTGTATGTGAGAAAGTAGACAGTTTCTGTAAAGTTTCAGGTAGTGTGGGCAGATGGCAAACATGCACTATAAGCTGTTTATTTTTAATGTCTTGGAGATAATAGTTACAAATGCGGGACAATTAAAAATGTAATTTGGTAAGAGGCCATACATAAAGCTTTTTGACTTACTGTGCATCAGATTGTGGTAAAAATACTGTGTGCTGTTCTAATTTATTACTGTATGTTATTTGCTCAGCTTCACAAGGTGCTGTGGGTGGGGAGAACCAGCTGCCTGTACACACTGACCTCCTCCAGTCTGAGTAAATGGGAAGTGGACGACAGCTCAGAGCACCAGATCTTTAGCTGGGATACTCGCAGAGCTATTACTGTGAGCATCGCCGATTCCATCTGGGTAAGTGGGGTCACTCGTGACCGTGTATATGTGCGATCTGATTGGATGGACTTACTAACAATGGAAAATTAGAAGATGCATTTTTCTTTTATGCAGTGCCCATCCAAATATTTCACCACCTGGATTTAACATAGCTAACAGGTCAAAGCCTTCCATTGGATAATTCCTGCAGGTTGATTATCTTTCAGCTACAACACGTTATTTAACTCCAACTGATGCAGGAAGCAGCTTCTCATTTCTTAAACAACCATGTAGGAAGACACATCCTGTGGTCGAGGAAAAGATGTTAGTCTGTTTCAGAAGGGTCAGATCATTGACAACAAGCAGTGAAAACATCTAACAGATGCAGAAACGAGTAAAACTGGGTTCAGAACTGTCCAAAACATTATTAAAAACTTGAGGGATGGTGGGGAACCATCGTCTTCCAGAAAGAAATGTTGTCAGAAAAACATCCTGAATGATGGTGATCAATTAAATGTTTAGTGAGATCAGATGGAAGAAAAACACCAGCAGAGCTCAGGGCTATGTTTGATAGTGAAAGTAAGAACATTTCCACATGAACAGTATGAAAGGAACACAACCTGAAAATACCGAATGAGCTGATTATTCCATCTTCCCTGATGGCAAGATGACAACACCAGGATTCATGCGGCTTAGATTATAAAAGAGTGGTTCAGGGAACAGGAGACATAATTTAAAAAAAGGATTGGCACCACTGAGTCCAGACCTGAACCCCCTGGAGAATCTTTGGGATGTGCTGGAGGTCTGACTCACCCATCATCACTACAAGATCTTGGAGGAAAATGAACGAACGCTGAATGGAAATAAATGTTGTGACATTGCAGAAGCTTATAGAGACGAAGCCACAGAGAATCCTGCTGGAGTCAAAGCTAAAGAAGGTCCAACAAGGTGTTTGAGTGTGACTTTTTTGGGAAAGGTGGTGTAGTTTGCCTGCACAATGGAATCAAGAAAAAATATTTGGATCCATCCTTTTTGGTTTGGAATAAACTTCAAATCACTCTGACTCCTGAAACGTCATCAGAGTTCATCACTATGGTTAGCATCGGTGCTAACAAACGGTGCAGGGAGGGGTGTGTTGAAATACACACTAACAAGCCAGAAAAATGTTCATATTTAAAGATTATCCGTCCTTTCAACAGTGATGAGGTGGTGGATGTTTTGGTCAAAAACCTGACATGATGACTGAAGTTTCCTTTCACCAGGGGTCAGAGAGCAACTACGAGGAGATGAAGGAGGGGGCAAACGTAGCGTACCTGGACATGAAGCTCAGCCAGTGAGTGTTTTCATCTGAATGTAAATGTGTGTCGGTGAAATATGATGGTATGGATAAATGTTTGTTCAATGTTGTTATGCAGCAGAGGCATCTTTTATCAAACTGTGTTAGCAAAGCAAACTACAGGTGGAGTAGGCAGGGATAAAAGGGAAATGCAGCGCACAAAAACTATCAGATTTATTAAAGCGTGCGCACGCGCGTCCTATGTCTGTTTCAGTTTATCAGGGCTCCAGACTGCAACCAAATTGTTGCATTTTGTGACTAAAATGTGAGACAGTACGAGTGAATTTTTCATCTACTCGCGCAATGGCGACCAATACATTTGCTGATCTTTTTCTTGTAGTAGTTATAATTTAATTTATTTTGTCGCTAACAAACTTCTGCTCCCCTGCTTGTAATGAAGAGTGTGGACAAAAATATTTACGAAGTTAAAAGTATTGTGAAATGTTCCAGACTCCTAATTAAAAAAAAACTAAATACACTTAAAAAACTGAACTGGCTGGAGAGTAGCATCAGTCCCTGAAGCTGTTTATTACCAGGAACTACATGGACCAGGCGTACCATGCCCTATGAGGATGATGATTTGATTTGACAAGTTCTATGTCTACTTGTTTTCTATTAGTGTGACCAGTAAGATGTTTTTTTTTTTCATGTCAACTGCTGCACAAAAAAATGTAAATTGTAAACATTGTAATTTCTGAATTTATTGTATTTATTTATTTAAGTATTTATTACTAATACAGTGACAATGAGAGGAAATGTGAATATTTGCTATGCGAGGTGATGCGAGATGTGCACCCCTAAATTTTCTGTTCTTGCTCCTCAAAATTTAAGTTAGGGGCCGCTGTGCTCTTCATAGAAAAAGTTGGTCTGCAGCCCTGAACGTACCTGCTGTCTCTGTCTGATGCTTTATGTTTTGCTGTTCCAAATAACCTGAGGGTTTGATTGTGTAGAACTTACTTCATTGTACACCTCTCTGATCTTTTCGTTGTGTCGGCAACATGAAATCTTTCATGCTCATGGTTTCTGTGATGCTGGGACAGAAAACTGCCAAAGACCCAACAAACCTCTACAAGTGTACCTGTTTTATCCCCCTTTCTATTCGCTGCATTTTAAATTTGGTTCATGAGTTAAAACACATTTTCTGATTCTTGATGCATGGCTGGTCTGAGTCAGGCTCTGTGCTGTGTGCCCTCAGAACTGGCCTGGTGGTTTTGGCTGCAGCCTGGAACCCATCAGACACTCCCTGCCTGGCCTACTTCTGCCTGGTAACTCTCCAGGACAGTGGGGCCTCCATCTCTGACCAGTTCACCGTCGAGGTGACCAAGTACAGCTGTCCATTCCAGGTCAGTCCGTCCAGATGCTGCAGAGACAGGGATGCTGCCGGCTCCACGTCTATACATCAGAGCCGTTTACAGATTCTGCTTACTGAAGGAGAAAGGGATTATTGTCATTTCAAAACTATTGAATCCTAACGTGAATCCGATAAGCAGACATTTTGTGCTGATGCATACTTGCTGTGTTGTCTCCTCAGAGCGATCAGGCCCTGCAGGCCATGCGCTTGGTGGTGCCACGTTCCCCCGGCTCCACCGCCTTCCTGTACAACGAGGAGCTGGTGTACGTCTGCTCCACTGGCACCAGCAGGGCAGCGCTGCCAGATGAGAAAATCAGTTTTAACTCATCAGGTGAGAGAAGCCAAAGCAAAATAATACAAAATAATAATGAACGTGACTTTATAAGACAGTAATGGTATTATAGAAGAGCAGTTCTCAAGCTTTTTACCTCACATACCACCTCAGAACTGACATTTAAACTTCGTCACACCACTCAGTAAAGTCCTGATAAACTCTGAGGACTCTGAGGCTATTTTTGATTCGCCTTTACATACAACATAAAAAATGTTACTCACCTTTGCTTGAGATCACTTTTTAGCACAACTTCACCTATATGATCTGATCATTACTTTTTCTCTTTAACCTACTTTATTACACAAATGAAAAATATAATTACTTTTTGTTATAATAAAAAACCCACAAATAAAACTTATTTCTATTTAGTAAAATGACGAGTAAATGGAAACAAACTCAACCCGTCTCTGTTTTACGCTCAAGTTAATATTGTTTGATTAAATTCAGACATATCTCTGGTTTTAAATGGTCCATCAATGTCAAACAAAACCTTTTAAATGCTCCAGGTGGCCTCTTTTCTCTGACAATGATCTGATCGCACCGGCGTGGTTACAGACCCCTAAAGAATAAAGATTTATATGTAGGGGCGGGTCTAGAAGAGTTCTGATGAGGGATAGGCAGGGGCACTAACCAGAAAAAGGGGGGCAAGAGACCCAGCCCCAGAGCACCAACCCAAGCTACCCCACCACGAAGACGACTCCAGCCCCACCCAAAGGGCGGCAGAGGAGAGCCCCAGCCAGAGCCCCCCGCTGTCTTGGGGCACAGGTCCCAGTGGGCCGAGATCGGTAGCCCCCCAGACAACCACTCGGCGTGAGCCAGCACACACCGCGATGTTCCAGCCGCACACCCTGGGAAAAAGGGCACCACTGACCCCACCCTCCACCTACTTCAATCTCCACCCCATATAACTCCATACTAACACCCTCCCCTGCGCTGTACCCATACGCACTTACTATCACACAGTCACGTCATACATAACTCACCCACCATGCCACATGGGGGATGTCCCAGGCAGACCAGAGGACAGCGAGCCCCAAGCGCCGTCCACACCGCCACCATCACCCACAGCAACCCCCCCCCCAACCCCCCCAGAGCCACCAGCCCACTAGTGCAGCCAGTCCGGGTCCCGGTCCCTGAAGCCTTTGAGCCGTCTGCAACACAGTTAATTAACATGGACGCTGCAGCACAGGGTACAGTAGTATATTCACTCTGTCATTGACAACTTGGAAAACTTTATTTTTGGATTTTAAAAGCATTACATGTGTGAGGACCATGTTGTAGTGACACAGAGTGTTACTATTACCATCTTTTTTACCATAACCACCAATCTGGCTCTGCCAAAGGACAGGTCAGACGTTAACACGACTATTTTTAAAATAATCTCGCACATTTTAAAGTTGTGTAAATTTTTGTTTGTAAGCAATTTAGAAAAAAAACATGAATATAGAAACAGTCGTGGATTCATGGTTATTGTGGACAAAGATGTTCGTGTTCTGTGCGATAATGTTGTGATGAAATTTCAGATCAGTTATAGCGAGACGCACCATAAAATGTTCAGGCTCAGGATTTTTTTTTTTCTTTTGCCATCACCCCTGAATAGACTAACTTTAATCCAACCACAATGTGTGTGGGTGTGTGTGTGTGTGTGTCACTTTAAAGCCTGATGTCAGTTATCTAACAAAACTGAAGGAGGTTAAACTTAAAGATGAATGGTCTTTCTGTTCAGGTGACGGCATCCGTGGCGGAGGCTTATGCGCCGGCCTGCCAGTGTTTTTCTCCCAGAACAGCGGCCTGGTGGCAGTGGTGGCCAGAGAGAGCGCCTCCATCCTGCCAGAGACCATGGAGGACTCACTGTGCTCCTCGCTAGCAGCAGCACCGGAGGTATCTTTTTTTTATGCATGAACCACAGCACTGAACGTTTCTGTAACTCTGTTTGATCAGACCAGACTTTATCTGGACCGTGACTTTATAACTCTGCTGTAAAAACTCATCTGAGGAGGTCACGGGTGATGCTTCCTGCAGGTTTTATACCAAGCTAAGTCTCAGTCTCCGTCCACTTCTAGTTTGGAAAATAATAAACAGCTGAACAGATAAATGAATAACATTAATTTGTGCATGTAGCATGTCATGATTCTTACCTGCTGTAATAATTCACTCTTTGGACATCTGATGAGAACCAGTATAGGGAAATGGTTGTAAATGATGTTATAACTGTAACTGTTTCAGGTTTCTGCCATGGAGACTCCAACTAGGGCAGAGCCTGTAGCCCAGGAGGACAAGACCAAACTCCTGAAGGCCGCCTTCCTGCAGTTCTGTCGGTGCGTCTCATAAAAAAGCAAAAGATTGAAAAAGTTGTGAAGGTTATTTGAACCCAGGAGCAGAAAATAGGGTTAATTTTTAAACTAAAACGTGAAACATGCTGGTCAGAATTGGACATCTTCCTGAACGTCTCGTATCAATTGTTGTAACTTTTTGTAAACATGAATATCATCATTTCTAATTGCAGCAGAACCAGAGAGTCTAAACAGTTACAGCTGAATAAATATATTTATCTGGGTTATCAGGAATGACCTGGTGGGAGCTCAGACGGTCACAGATGACCTCTTCCCCGCCGACAGTGATGGAGAGAACGGAGCTGAGCTGGACGGCATTGTGATGCAGATCAACCTGGACCTGGTGGACGACTACCCGGCCTCAGATCCTCGCTGGGCTGAGTCGGTCCCAGATGGTAAGGGAAGAAGTCAAGCCAACTTTATTTATAAATCCTCTTAGGAACAGCAACCTCAGACCAAAGTGTTGATGAATAAAATACCTTAAAAATAAGTAAAAAAAAAAAAAAAAAAATCTAAATAAATAGTTCAAACATGTATAAAAGTACAAGACTAAAAAAAGAAGCAAAAGACAAGTTTAAACAATAAAATCAACTCACACTAGATTGAAAGCCAGACAAGAAGCAGTTACTTAGCGGCTCGTAGGAGCTGTGGTGTAAATAAGATGAATAACATGAGACTGTTCGGATTTTACCAGAAGGACAAAGTAGAAACCTGTCGAGTGTGTTGGCTACAGGTTGGTAAATGAAGAAGCTCATATCTCAATTTTACGTCCTGGTTAGAATATAGAGCAGTTCATATTTACATGTCATATATGCTTATAAATAAGATCAAATAGTCCTTTATTTCTCCCACATTTGGGAAATTCCAGTTAGAGCAGCAAGTGAATTGTTAAAAATATAAAATTGACAGGAGCATATGTAAGGAAATATTTCTCTGAACACTGAGCATACGCTGGAATTTATAACATTTAACCAACATTAGTCAGAAAAACAAAAGGCCTAGTCATGCGTAATATTATTGTAAACAGTTTTAGCCTCGGCTCTTAACTTTTATTTGTCCTGTTGTGTTTTTTTCCTTCCTTGTTTCAGAGTGTGCTGGCTTTCCTCTCACGTCCCTCATCATCCTCCACCAACTGGAGGACAAGATGAAGGCTCACGGTTGTTTCATGGACTTTCTGCAGCAGGTAAAGACGTACTGCTTGGTTAGATCTTCTATGTGTTACATTTGGTTTTATTTTATTTTTTCATACATCATTGTTAAAGGAGTCATCCCCCGGAAAACGCCCGATTATCATGAGTCTTATAAGATTTCCCTGTCCAATCATCATATGGTCTGAAGTGTGTTACAAGTAGATTTGTCCCGTTAATCCGCTCCAAAACAGGTCAAAGCCCAGAATCCCAGAAGTTGCGGGACAGCATCGTTATGTGTGTGTTGTTCTGTGATTAGATTATCGGAGCAACGATGCTGGACAAGATTATTATTATTATTATAAAAAAAGATTATCGGAGCACACCACACACACAATATGATCAAAACTGTTAAATGCCTGTTTTTTTATCTTCATGTGTGAGGTCTCTAACAGATAAAAAAAATCTCATAAGATAAAAAAATGTGTGTACCAGGTTTAAGTTGTTGATGTTTTGAGTCGGACGCACTGGGCCAGCCCCCCGTCCGACTCTGGCCTCACTGCGGCCAGTCAGCACGCTCCTCATTAACGTTTGTCAAAAGCTTGCATGAACTGTCACGAGACAAAGTTGTGGTCTGAGCAAAGGGTCAGAATAAGCTCTATGTTTGATTTTTTTTTTTTTTGTTGTTTTTTGTTTAATAATTTTCAAAAAAAGCATTTAAAGACTCTTAGAGGACAGTGGATGCATGAAAAGACCAGGTGACGACACCTTTAATTGATTCTGTTTTATTTATCTGTTTGGACACGTTGAAAGGATTTCTTTTTTTTTTATGTTTTTCTGTACAACCGTTTTGTTTTGATTATCCAATCGTGTGTCTGCAGTGGGACAAACAAACATCAAACGCTGATAAGACACTTTATCATTTCATAAAAATAATAAGGTTGTCTTAAAATTCATCTCAAATTTGGAGCAGGAAAAACAAAAGTGGATTAAAAAGAAACACTGCAGATATGCTGGTTAATTATCAACATGTCCATAACATGACTGAGTATGACAAGAGCACCTTTGAGAGGCAGAGTCTCTCAGAAGTAAATATGGAGAAACAAGTGGCAGCTGTCACATCTGTGAAACTCCATCAATGCTGAAACATTGTAGACGTCTTAGAGCAACATCTGTTCTCATCCAGACAGACTTGTTTAAGGGAAGGCCTTGCATACTTGTTAAACCACATAATACATCTTGTTATCGGGGTAAATCACCACGGTAACTTACGTTAAGCAACTAACCTGCTCCGGAGCAGGTTATGTTCTGGATAAGAGATCAACGAGTATAAAAGCACCAACTCCTGACCAACCAATGCTCTTGGTAAATGTCCCACCCATTTTTAGAAGATCCCGTTAATGTTGGTGCGCGAATGGTGAGAGGAGGCTTAGAGGAAGAGTTTTTAGGAAAAGATGCTTCCTTTCGATGTAGAAATAAAGCCTCGTCACTGATCGATGTTTTTGACTTGTTCCCAAGTCCATTCAGCTCCACTAGGGTTGCATCTGAAATAGTGAGGTTAATAATAATAATGCTCCCACATGGCAGAACTGCACAACAATGAATTTATGGAACCACAAGTACTCATGCGGTTATTGTCAGGAATTAATGTTCCAACACAAACACACTCATATGGGGTGCTGAGCCTCCAAAGAACTCACTGGAAACTAGAAGCACTGAGAACCTAAACCGCCACCAAGCCATTCTAATTCATTCTTTTTGTTTTTTTAACCAAAGACTGTGGGTGTTATTTTTGAGTTAGAAACTTGAATGGCATAATTACCCCTTCTCCCCATGGTAAAAAATCCTTTAAAATAATCTTGGATCCAGGCGGTGATCCGGATCTCCTCCAAAATCTAATCACTTTATTCTTTATTCCATTTCTGAGGTTTCCTGAAAATCTAACCACAATCTGTTCTGTTTTGAGTTATGTTGCTAACAGACATTCAGACAACCGTATGTACGCCTTGCTGGAGGTTTTAAATAAACAGAAAAGTGAGGAAGCACTCTGCCTGAAACATCTGCGCCGTAATAAAGTGAAACGGAGTGATCAGTGTGATGTCCATTTATATTGTCCGATTAATGTTTTGTTTTTATAATATATAAATAAATATAAAAATGTTTTTATTAAATGCACAATTAAATAAACATGTATTTACACATAAAAAGGTTCACTTTTACCAGCTAATTTAGAAAAATATTCACAATTATGCTTTTAATTTCCATGGTTTATATTATTTCCATGTTATGTATTTTTCACATTTTCTATTCTGCTGTAGTTATTAGGTTTTTATTAATATATTTGTTTATACAGCTAAATTTTGTTTATTACATTTGTGCAAAGGGACTAAAAAATCATTTAATAAAATAATTAAATTTATTTGAAATTAATTAAAATATTTAAATTACTTAGAAAACAGGTCAAAGTCCACTTTGTTAGAAGAAGCTAGGATTCCTGGATTCCCTTTTTTTCCCAAACATCCATTTGAACTTTGGGAAACTTTAAACATCAGTAACACATTGACATAAAATAAATGAATAAAGAAAACAGTCTTTTTAACCTCCAATTTAATTTAGTTTTATTTATATACCACCAATTCACAATCATCTCTGGGCAATTTACATTCAAGCCAATCTGTTGTCATCTAATCAGTATTTATACAAGTCGGTTCAAAGTAAATAATAGCCTCTAATTTACATTGTGTTGAAACATGCAATGACAAATATTTCCTTTTTTCTTTATGCTTCTAACTTTATTCTGTAAAGAGAAATGCGTCTGCCTGTAGGAAGTAGTTTCCATCACTGTCCAGCAGAGGGCGCTCCAGTTTCACAGAATGTATTCACTGGTAACTGCTTGCTAAAACAAGCTGTTATTTTTCCTAAGTAGTTAAAAAAATAAATAAAAGTGAGGCAGTGGATGCCCACATGTCATCTGTCCGCCTGCCGAGTCCTTCACCAGAGTCTAATAAAAATGTAATTACTGACAAAATGGTGTCATTCAAAGAACGTTCTTACCTTAAATTTGTTCAGACTTGACTTTTTGAGAAAGCAGTAGATGTTTTCAGAGCTCTCTCAAGTTTGCATCATTGCACAGCTTATAAAAAGTTTAAATAAACGAAACGAAAAACCTTTTAAACTCGCCTATAAGAAAAAAGATGGCTCAGATTTCAGCTCCTCCTCTGTTCAGGTGGGTCTGCTGGACCGACTCAGTCAGGTGACAGTGCGATCGTCTCCCATGGCAACGCGTCTGCTGCTGTGTGAGCATGCTGAGAAGCTGCAGGCAGCCATGGTGCTTAAGAACCACCACACTAAGCATGCCGAGCTGGTGAACCGGGCCATCAGCACGGCGCTGCAGAGGAGCAACACCTCGGTGCCGCCCAGCCTCACTGTGGCGGACGTCTTCTTCAGAGAGGTTTGTCTCTGACCTTTGAGGGCGACGTTTTGAAGCTGGATGGAGGGTTTTATATTGTCTTGCTTCCTTTTACAGGTGTCTCAGATCTCCTCTGTGTTTGATTGTCTGCTGGAGGAAGAGGAGCGGAGTCTGAAGGAGAACCCAGTCGACTCGGTGCAGTGGGCCGAGGTGGTCCTCACAGTGAACAACATCTTTAAGGTAAATTTATCACTTATTAAATGAAGGGTGACATGGGGGAAACTGTAATAACATCAAAGACCTTGTTGTGTGTTCAGGACATGCTTCAGGCTGCGGGTCAGTACCGAGAGACGAAGGCCTCCATGTACAGAGCTCCTGAAAATGCTGCTGCAGAGCCTGAGTATGTCCCATGGACAGGTAATGTCCCGTACATGGGCTTTAGAACTTGAGCTTCTCAAGAGTTTCTGTTGAATGAAAATAAATCATTTCCCCCCACGTCTTCTTTCCTGTAGCATCGGGTGGTGTCGGAGGCATTCGTACGGTCATTTCCCGCCAACACGACATCATCCTGCGCTCCGTCTACCCACATGCTGATTCAGAGTTGCGCAGCGCCCTTTGTGAGCAGCTGGTGGCGCTGTTGGACATCTACCTGGGCGGCTACGTAGCTCAGCTGACTTCAGTGCAACAGCAGAGGCAGCTAGGGGCCCAACAGGAGCGCTACAACAGCCTGGAGATGGAGTACAGCCAGCGGCGCTCCGAGCTGCTGGCTCCGCTGTGTAAGTGGGCTGAATTTCAGGGTGAAGTGGGAGATGTTTCCTGGTGGGCTTCATGTCTGTGACTGTGTGTGCTGCAGTGGAGCTGGGTCAGTACCAGTGGGTCGCAGCGCTGGCGGAGAAGTACTGTGACTTTGACATCCTGGTTCAGATGTGCGAGCAGACCGACAACCAGAGCCGTCTGCAGAACTACATGGCCAAGTTTGCAGATCAGGTACGCAGCTGCAGAACCACCAGGCCCTTTATTTTCTCACAAAAGATTTCCTTAAATGTAAAACAAAAACTTCCTAAGCTTCTAAAGTAGTACACATTTAAGCTAATAATTCAGCTTCATGTCATCGACTTGGAGATTCTCCACCAGATGTTTTATGTGCCAACCTGGTGAGAAAAATAAGGTGAAACCATAGATACAATAATTCTTCATTATTTTTACAGAAGCCGCATTAATATGGTGCTTTTCATATTCCAGTTTTTCCCACTTCTCTGGCCTGTTTTTATGTTGGGAAAAAAAAGTTTTTTTAAGTGTCTCTTTTTTTAGGTGCTTTAGTCAGTGAATTAAAACGGTGCTTTTTATGTACAGTAAATAAAACAACTTTTTAAATAAAAAAAGGTAAATAAAACTCAGTTAAATAATGTTTTTACTTTTGGTTGTGGACTGCTCATCAAAACATGACGAAGAGCTCAAATATAAACATGACTGAAACGGACTTGAGTTAACCTGTTTTTTCTGCCTCCTGTCTGAAATGACATCCCCAAAATAAATTTAGGTACATCTTCACAACTACCAGGACTGTGTGTATAATCCTGGTTTCTAAGAAAGCTGAGACGTGAGATTACCACAGATGTGTCAGAACAGTAAACTCACCTGGAACACAGTAGAGAATGTAAATGGTTCTCTCCTCCTAGAAGAAAAGCACATCACTGTCAGTGAAAACCAGAAGACAGAAGTTCATTTAGAAATGAGGAGGAACTGTGCTACAGTAGAAGGTCAAAAGTGAACCTGAGCAGGTTTCCAGGTGTTTAATAGAGGTGTTACGCAGGTAAAAATCTCAGGAAGCCATCAGCTGATGATGATGATGATGATGATGGACACCTCTATCAATGGTCAGAGTCAGGAGGATTCAGGGATAGCCCCACATTCACCTTAGAAACACCATGAGGGTCCAGAAAGAAGTGAAGCCCAAGTTAGTCTATGATAGGAAGAGTTACTCCTTCTCTATAAAACCTCCTTCATCTCCATGGAAACCAGCAGGACCTTCATGRTTCATTTCAAACTAGGGCAGAGTCATYGGARAACATGTTAGCAGAGTTTTTAGAGCTGGRATCAAACTTTTCACCACAAAACAGCAAAAGTAAGACCTGGTTTCTGGTTCTGGCTGCTAGCTCCAGAGTTTCTGTCCCCCAGTGATGAGACAGACGTCTCTGTAGTCTTCAAAAAGAAATTAAAATGATAATGTTTATACTATAATTGTGGCAGTTGATAACTGATGGCTTCAGATTAGTTTTTTAAGCTTGCATCATTTGGTGCTGATTTAGGTCTGATGACCTGAGTCTTTCAGCCCAACCCAGCCTGAAGTCCAGCCGTCTGCCATCTAAATGCTTCCTACATCTGACTCTGTCCAGGTTTTTTGCCTTGCATTACCGCTTTCCCTGCTTCCCACAGAAAAATGCTGAGACTCCTGGTTTGTCGTTGTTTTCTAAGTATATAGCCCATTTTTTGGAGAATTAGCTGATAAAGTCGAGATCTTTAAACAACGCTGTATTAAATCTCCAGCTTTTAGCCGGTGGAGTGATTCTTTTATTCATTCTCTGTACCGCTTAGTCCATTAAGGGTCACGGGTCAGCTGGAGCCTATCCCAGCATTAACAGGTGAGAGGCAGGTACACCCTGGACCACAGGTGTCAAACTCCAGTCCTCGAGGGCCGATATCCTGCATGTTTTCATTGTTTCCTTGATCTAACGCACCTGACTGGAGTTAATGGGTTACTGTAAAGAAGCTGACAAGAAGCTGTTGGATCCATTTGATTTTATTCAGGTGTGTTAGATCTGGGAAACAATGAAAATCTGCAGGATACCGGCCCTCGAGGACCGGAGTTTGACACCCCTGCGCCTGGACAGTAGTGATTCTTGTGTTCCTCAAAGTGAAGGAAACTGGTGCATGGTCGCTGATGGTGATGGGGTGAATCTGGGTCTCTGAAATCTCACTCACCAAAGAGCTGCTAACCAAAAAATAATCCAGCCTTGAGTATGAAAGGTGAACCGAGGGAAAGATGGTGTACTCTCTGATATTAGGGTAATAAGACTGTAATATCACAAAGTCCAAAATCTTCCATATATTGTTTAACAGTGTTTGTCTTGATGGTTTACAGAACCATGTTAAAATGCTATCTGCATGTTCAGAAAGTGATGCGAAGAAAGAATCTGTCCAGGTTTCTGAAACCATGTTTACATGTGGATTCTTTAAAAACCCAGCTAGTAACCAGATCATGTCCATGTGAATGATTTTCTTCTTTCTCGTTTTCTGCTGTAGAACTTTGCTGACTTCCTGTTTCGTTGGTACATGGAGAAGGGAAAGAGGGGGAAGCTGCTGTCACAGCCGGTGGCGCAGCACCAGCAACTAGCCGGCTTCCTGCAGGCTCATCAGCACCTCAGCTGGCTGCACCACATCCACGTGAACGACTACCAGAGTGTACGCAGCCCATAAACACAAACCTGTGCTGCTTTCTCTCTGAAATGAATCGATGGAAAACTGTCGGTGTAACTGCAGGCTGCGTTTTATTCTGATGCTTCATGTTATGTTTATGTAGCTGTGAGAGCGAGGATGCTGTTGAGGATTGTAGTTATTACCTCTCAGATTCTCACCTTAGAAGATTTAGCGTCTGATTCTTCTTTGTTTTTATGAGGTTCATTCTCTGTCATCTGACTGGAACGTCAGAGACACCAGCCTAAACCTCTGAATGTGTAAAAGCTTTGATCATTTAGCGATGAATTAAAAAAAAAATGGATATGTTTTGTCTGTGCAGGCCCACAGAACTCTGTACAGCCAGGCCAACATGGAGACGCGTTACTTTGTGAAGAAGAAGACGTTGCTGGCTCTCAGTAAGCTGACTGCTCTGGCCTCAGACCTGCCAGAGGACGAGCTCACCAAACAAGTTGACGGTAAAATCTCAGCCTGGTTTTATACAACTGTCTGAGGTGGAAATGTTGTCACCTGAAGAAACATAACAGGTCATAACATCAAGACATCTATTGGTCTTTAAAGTCCTTAAAATATTCTAGTGTTAAATGGCCCATCCACAGAAAAGGCACTCTGTAATACCTTGTTGGACCTCCTGCATCTGTGATTCCAGCAGCATTCTCTGTGGCATCGTCTCAATAAGCTTCTGCATTTATTTCCTCCCAGAGTTTCATTCATTGTCCTCCAAGATCCTGTACTGATGTGAGAATTGGAAGAGGAATGTGCCCCAGTATAATCTGAGGAGTTAACCATCCAATGGTGAAGAATAAGATGATATAACAATATCAAGTAGAGAAGAAAGTTATCTCAGACTAATATTTTAATTAAAATAATGTGGTATACACTATCGTTCCAGTTTTTAAATAATGTCTTCACTGTTGCATCTCACGGTTGTTATGAAATGAGAGGCTGCAGTCCATCCACAGAGAAATGAAAAAATAAATGCAGTGAAAACTTTTTCTTCTTTGTACTTTACCTCTTTTGCTTAAAGGTGAAATTAATGAGATTTTGAGCCTAAATGAGTATTTGCAGCATGAAAATATAGAGTTGTAATGAAGTTATAATCCAAACTGCTGCAGCTGGCCTGGAGAGGCTGCCTGTTGTCGCTCTAAAAGAGGCAAATTTCCAGGTTTTTCTAGCATCTCCTCAAATTTAAAGTCAGTTTCTAAATACTAACTAAAGACTAAAACACAAAGAGAAGGATGAGGCCGGAGCAAGCATGAGCCGACACTGACTCGCTGCCACGTGGGTTGTTGATTGATCCAAAATCCTCTGTTTTACTGTTTTTGTTTTTCCACCCAGTACTCCGATTTAATTCCTTGTTTGATGTTTCTGCTGATGAAAATCCAGACAAACAAAAAGCAGCTCGGCCTGTAAGTAAACTGAACACGGTCCTCTGTCCATTCAGACATCATGCAACAGGAGCGCTTCCTGCTGCATCAGGAGACTCTGCCCAGACAGCTGCTGGAGGAGAAACAGCAGAACCCCGACACCATGCCTCTGCTCTCCGCTCACAACCTCATACAGGTGAAAACACACACAGACAATAGACAAATGTTACCAAAGGAGAAATGACGACGAATCATCGACAGAAATTTCAACCAAAAAAAAAAAAGACAAGAAAATAAGACGTGTCTTACCATGGACTCGACCAGTACAGTGGTGAGTAATGAAGTGAGACCATTGTGTCGTACGTGTCAAAAGCTTCTTTACTGAAGCAGCATCCATCTCATCAAATGCTCAACTCACTTCATAGATAATGTAGTTTGGACTTTTAAAGATCAACTGAAATCTGACAGCCGCCATGTTTCCTCTCCAGCTGTACATCTGCGACGACAACAGGCGAGCCAACGAGTACGACTTCACAAAGGCTCTGGACCTGCTGGAGTACATAAACGAGGTCACTTCCCGATTTTATTCATATTCTGCTTGATGGCCGTTTAACGTCGACTTACGTGGATTTTCCATGTCCGTGTTGCAGGAGGACGCCGTGGACATCGACTCGCTCAAATGTGAGATCTTGGGCAAAGCGCTGAGGAAAGACGAGTAAGATTTGTCACGTTTGTGTTTGTAGTCGGGAGAGCTGACTGAATTAAAAAGCCTAAAAGTGGCATTTTCATTTAACCTGATGAAAGTCAGAGGGTGAAAAGACTCTGTGGTGTCGCTGTACCTTATCTCAGCTGAGTCTGCAGCCTCACAGCCTGGTGATGATGATGGTGTCTCTTCATCATCACCAGGTCTCTGAGGTTTGTTTAAAATGTTGTAGAAAACAATGCGTTTTAAATAGATCGAAGCCGTGGTTGTTAGTGTTTCACACGTCTCTCACCTTCCAGCTGGTCCTCCACTGACGGGAACGATGATCCTCTGGAAGCAGCCAAGGACAGCATCTTCGTCAAGATCCTCCTCAAGCTCATACAGGAAGGTGAGAGACGCAGGCAGACGCCTCCACATAAGGTTTATCTACACGTCATTAGATTTCAATCACAAACAATCAAATCATCTGTTTTTCAATTTCAAAACCATTATTATGTGTAAACCCACCAAGACATGACGCCCCTCCCTCTTCCAGGTGTTCCTCTGGAGACGTACCTGCCTGACGTCAAAGAGCTGCTGGAGCTGGACGAGCTGAGCAGTTTAAAGTCCAAACCCTACTTTGAATTTGTCCTTCGAGCTAATTATGAGCATTATCTTCAGGCGCAGATGTGACGTCAGCTTTCTTCTAACATCTAACAACGTTCCAGATTTGGTTTTTGCTCTTCTCTAAATAAATGTGTTTTTATTTGTTCTTTCAGTCATTAATGGATTATTTTTATAGGTGTAATAAAGTAAATATCAGCTCTGAAACTGGAACCTGGAGCATTTCTGAAGCTGCTCAGCATTGGTCAGGACTCCTCCTGTTGGGTGATGAAGAGCAGATGTTGGTTATAAATAGATCTGAGCTGCAGTCGGACAGGAATCCTCTTCTGTGATCCACTTTCAGCAGCTGCCGATGGTTCTCAGGGTCCAGCTCTTTTAAAACAGTGGATCAAGGTGGGATTAGAGACGTCAGCTGGAGACAAACCCCAGATTTTTTTAAAACTCGTGTTAATATCACACAGAAGAAGAAATGGATCTGTGGAAATTAACAGTTAGAAAAACAAAGTGAGGACAACTTGCAATGATCATAAATGTAGAACAAGAGAAAATGATCACTGAATATTTTCTGGACATGTTTTTACATGACAGCAGCATTTCATGGATCATGTTTGTGTATCAAATTAGAGATTTGACTTCTGTCAACATTTTACAGGCAGATGAAGGTTTCCATTGCTCTCACAAGAAAGCATCGTTGCGTATTTAACCCTTTAAAGGGCAACCCAAAAAAAAGATGAACATTTTTTTTATTTTTTTTATCTGAAGTCTTTATTTGGCTCATTAACAAAATATTCCTTTTTAGTTAGGAATCATTTTTGCAATGTACTGTTTATTACTGTGTAATGTCAAAATTATTGTAGTGCGAAAAGTGTCCACCAGGGGTCAGAAGACAATCGGACTGTGTTCAGCCGGGTTTGAGGAAAGTTTTTACTAGAAGCTCAGAGTAGATTTTAAAGGAGGCTGGTCTCCTCACAAAGAAAATCCTGCTCTCCCCTTTCTGTAAGGCAAGGTGAATTTATTTTTTTACAGCACATTTCATACATGCAACTAAAGACATGAGAACAAATGATGCGAAGCAACAGAGAGCCTGAATATCCAGTTTAAACTGGTTCTTTACTAAGCTGGCTGATATGTGTAGACACAGGGGTTCATCCTTTGAGTTAGGAGCTGTTTTTATGCTTTAATGATTTATGGATCAAAGTTCCTCTGAAAACGGTCAGGTACCAGGACTGGAGTAAAACTGGTCTGGTACAAAGACCGGACTGGAATTGGTCTGGTACTGGACTGGACTGGAAAGAATAAAAAAAAAAAGAAAAACTCTGAAAGGCCTTCAGAAAGCCGGGGAACTATTGATTAAGACCCCTTAGAAGATTACAACAGGCATTGTAACAACAAACAAACACACACAGCAAACAAATAATTAAGGCAAGATTAATGTGCAGTTACATGTTTAAATGACACATTTATTATGCTGCTTATGTTTGTTTGTCTTTCCGTTTAGTCTCATGACCACAGCGATGCATCTTCAGGTTTCCGTCCATTTAAAGCACAGCTGCTTTTAATCCATCGGTTAGCAGTTGGATTCACACTGCTGAGCCTCAGTTTTTGTCCCTCTGAAGTGTTTTGTGTTGTCCTGCAGCTGTCCGGTGTAGCAGGGGTTCTGCCTCTTGTGGTAAAAACTGGAGCATGAATATCACTGAGCTGCTCAGCTACTTTGCAGATATTCCTGTTTGAGCTTCCATCTGAGAAGCACAGACCTGAATAAAGTGTGTGTTTGGGCCCTTTGCTGGCAGTGTTTAGTACTTGCACTTCATCTGGCAGCATTTCAGTGCTTCTGTTTTAGCTCCCACTTTGTTAGGATCACTAATGGTTGTAGAATCTCATCTCCACATCTCTCTGCATTGGGATGGCCTCCACCGAGGACAAGGCTTGTTTTTTCAGAGGGAGATGCCGCCCCACACCATCACACTGCCTCCACCAGAAGATGTTATCCAGTAACTCTACACTTTGACCCTACCATCCACCTGACTGATGTAGCAGGATCCAAGATCACAGGAACTGGTAATCAGACACCCGACTGTCATCACCTGGAGTACCAGAAGATCAAAACACAAGTCAACAGCATAATCAGCTGTTTAACAGATAAGATTTAGCAGGTTTTTTATGTGTGCAACCCACATTCTCTGCAGCTCATCCCACACATGCATTTCCTTACAAATGTAGCTCCATTTAAAAAAAAAAAAAACACTTTTCATCATTTTTTTACCTAAAGGCATTGTTACAACGAAGAAATAATCCATCAAACACTGGCTTACTAACTTTTTTGTGCTAAGTTGAAATAAACTTTTATTTTTTTCTATTTTCTTTGTTATTATCTACAAGGTATTTTCTATAGGCCCTTTCCCCGAAGAGGTGGAGGCAGCTCAGAGGGGACAGGGCCTTTTCAGTGACGGGACCAGAGCTGTTCATCACTGTTGTAAATCTCTTCTAAAGACCCACCTCTTTTCGTTGGTGTTTCACTCAGTATGAGTTTGCTTTTATTGTTTTTATTTTGTATTGATTTTATTGCTTTACTGATTCATTGTCTTGTCTTTTTATTTAATGTTTTATTGTTTTTATTTGTTTTATGTTCAACTCTTTGTTCAGTGGCTGCTGTCATAAAGTGATTTATAAATAAAGTTGGCTTGACAAGGTAGATTTGTTCTGTAGTAAACAGGAGAGGGCCTCCTTTGTACAAAAACATACGCAAAAAACATCAAACCAGAAACAAAGACACAGGACAATAAAAAGAGTACAAAGACAAATAGTGGAAGGAATTAAATTTGATTTATATAGCACCTTTCACAGATAAAAACCACAACGTGCTTCAAAATAGGAATATTATAAATAATCCAAGCTATAAAGTCCTCCTCTAAAGCTTCAATATAAAGAAGTTATTGTGGGACTGCTTTACATCCTGCATCACCTTGACTCCACAGGGACGTCCGAGGAGGTTTGTGGACTTCAGCTTGGCGCTCAACACTGTCGTACTTGAAATCCTCCACCGGAAACTCACCAGCTCACAGTGCCCACCTCCACCTACCAGTTTTCTGTCTGACAGAATGCAGCAGACGAGGCTGGGGAACATCACATCTAGCACTCAGTCTATCAAAACTGCCACCCCCCAGAGCTGTGTCCTCTCCCCGCTGCTCTTCTCCTCCTACACCAATGACTACACCTCTGGGCACTCTTCTCTGAAACTCCTAAAGTATGTGGACAACACCACTGTGATCAGTCTAATCCGGGACTGGGACGAGTCCGCAGACAGATGGGAGGTGGAACAGTTCATCTACGGGTGTAGACAGAACCATCTGGAGCTGAAGACTGTGGAGATGACAGTGGACTGACACCTGCCCTGCACACCATCCTTAACAACACAGTGTCTACTTCGGACGCTTGAGTTCTAGGAACCACGGTTTCTCGGGATCTGAAGTGGACTCCTCACATAGACTGTCAGGAAAAAGGCCCACCATTGTGATAGCTCAGAAAATTTAACCTGCAACAGGAGCTACTGATCACCATTTACACCACCATCATCCAGCCTGTGCTCTGCACATCCATCTCTGTCTGGATCAGCTGCCAAACTGGACAATCAGGTCTGCAGAGAAGATAACTGGGGTCAACCTACCTTCCATCCAGGACTTGTACCTGACCAAGGTCAGGAACTGGCAGATGACATCTCTGCAGATCGCTCACACCTGCGCACAAACTTTTTAAACTCTTATCCCCCAGGACATAACCTGATGAACAATAACCCACGCATGCTTGCTCATAACTGCACATACCTGCACTACCTTAACGTGTTATGTTTACATCTATGCTGCTTTCAATTTCTATTTTTTATTTCACCTGCTTTAATTTTAAATTATTCGTTTTGTGCTGAAAGTACAATGAGAGCAAAATTCGACAGAGTTAAATTCCTTGTTTGTGGGTACAGACTTGGCGAAATAAATAATTCTAATTATTCTAATTGCTGTGTTTAAGCGTGTAGGCCATTTTTACTGCCCATAGGGCTTATACTAAAATCACCATTTCAGTACGTGTTTAAACTTAGTGTCTGGTTACTTTGCTTTAACTCAGCTTTTAACTTTTGAACGTCACTTTATGCTCATTTCACTCGTGTCTGTAGTCACCCGTGGGTTCTTTTTGTCCGCTCCAGTTTCTTTCACTTGAAAAAAGTGAAAGAAAATTTATTTTATTTTATTTAAGTATGAATTGTCTGTGTGGCCGAAGCACTCCGCGTGCCATGGTAACGGTTAGTGCGTCGCTCCGGCCCCTCGTGGTCCCTCGCCATACACGGGCTCGTGCGCTCCATGGTTGCGTCGCGCGGGTATCCTCTCCATATAAGTCCAGGCTGGCGCGCGAACCTCCGTGTGCATGCATGCGGCGACTCTTGCACGCGACCAAATATGGATGAAGGGCCAGCTGAATTCCTGTCGAATACTCGGACATTCCTAACGGCTGTCTGGAGAGACAGAGAGCCGGTGGTATGGAGGAGAGGGTGTGTATATAAGGACCCCGGTGGTCCCTGTATGTCACCCCCACACTGAGCTGGAACCAGCAGCGGTTATCCCTGAACTTATAGCCGGAGACAAGCAGAGGTAAGCAGCTTGGAGGAGCGGCGTGTTGGGTTGGATGGATTGTTGTAATTGAAGTTGGTGGTTTCTGACTTGTCGGGATAAGTGAGCGGAGCAGATGGAGAATAATCCGGGCTAAGTGGTTAACTAATGGGAGCTGTCAGAGAACCGCAGTCTGATATAGTTCAACTTCACCGGGTAGAAAAAAGGGCGTTTGACTCCAACCGCCTATGACGTGACAAGCGGCGGGAAGCCTCCAGCCGTGGAGCCAGGGTGCTGCGTTCCAACACTGTCGGAAATTCTGCAATTACAACATACCGACCAAAGAAATCACAATTGTGTGTAATTGAGACACAATGCTTAGTCGTATTTTTTAAACAACTAATCGTAGCCAGTAAGTAAATTAATTTAAGCGCGATTTTGAATTTCTAAATAGTAAAAGAAAATGGCATTACTTTAATTCAGACATTAATCGTCCCACACGTTTTTTGCGGAAACTTTAATTAATCAGAAAGGTTCTGGCAGTCAGCCTAAAATTAAATATGTTCAGACATAATGACATTTCGGTTTTCAGTTTCAAGCAAATAGTCTTGACCCTGCACCGGTGCACTTTGATTGAAAGTGTTCAGTAAAAGCTCAAGTGGCAGAGTTTATACGGAACATGAGAATGCATCACTGCACTAAATGATGTTTAATGGTGTTTTTGTTTGCTGCTTAATGACTTCATGTCGTCCAAGAATAAGTAAACCATACTCAGCCGAAAACTCCACTCTGGATTACTGACGTAGTCCAGACACTGCAGGGCTGAGAGGAGTTGTTTTACACGCCCGGGGAAAAATAGCAGAGTATACAGAGTCTGTTTTATTATAAGTAATAACAGTTTATTGATGCCCATGTGATGAATGGAAGTGTAGTTTAATAGGACACTTAAAGATTACATCTAAAGTCTTGATAGAAATAGTTTTAGAGCTAATGAGAATAACTGATTAACAGAAAATAATTACTGAGAGATAATCCCACCATTTTATAGATCCAGTTTTATCATTAAAAAAATTGACACCAGCCAAACTAAACCACAGTGGGAGTTTTGTAAAGGCATGAATCTGTAGTTTTTGTGGATTTGTCCTTCAATGTGACATTTTATTGAATCCTTCTGAAACCTCACGTTCTTCAACTTTCTTCCTCAGAACCTGCAAGCATGTGTGACGACGATGAGACCACCGCCCTTGTGTGTGACAACGGCTCTGGTTTGGTGAAGGCTGGCTTTGCCGGAGACGATGCCCCCCGAGCTGTGTTCCCCTCCATCGTCGGCCGCCCTCGTCACCAGGTAACAAGCGCCGTAGCATCACAGAGAGAAACTAATCATTTCTTTCATTTTTCAAACTGTTATCAATCCTCCTCCCTCAGGGTGTGATGGTCGGTATGGGTCAGAAAGACTCCTACGTGGGTGACGAGGCTCAGAGCAAGAGGGGCATCCTGACCCTGAAGTACCCCATCGAACATGGCATCATCACTAACTGGGACGACATGGAGAAGATCTGGCACCACACCTTCTACAACGAGCTGCGCGTGGCGCCTGAGGAGCACCCCACCCTCCTGACAGAGGCCCCCCTCAACCCCAAAGCCAACAGAGAGAAGATGACCCAGATCATGTTTGAGACCTTCAACGTCCCCGCCATGTACGTGGCCATCCAGGCTGTGCTGTCCCTCTACGCCTCTGGCCGTACCACGGGTGAGTCCACTCTGCCGGTTTTCATATTTAGCAGATTTTCGCCTTCTCTAGATTAATTTCTATGTTTTCAGAAACTTGTTTTAGTCAGTAACAAGTCAGATATAATGATAAACTCATTTTAAAAAAAGTTACAATAAACAACGGAAGCAGCTAAAATCTAGAAATATTCTGCACTGAATCATTTGAATCTGAGAAACGCTCCTCACCCTGAGAACTCGATCATTCAAAGAGACAAATAACTTTTATGATAAGATATGAGTTGGTTGTTAGTTAAGCTCTGCATTGTGACCTCGTCTTTAAAACGTGGCTGTGATGTGCCTCTGCTCGCAGGTATTGTTCTGGACTCTGGCGACGGCGTGACCCACAACGTGCCCATCTACGAGGGCTACGCTCTGCCTCACGCCATCATGCGTCTGGACCTGGCAGGTCGTGACCTGACCGACTACCTGATGAAGATCCTGACTGAGCGTGGCTACTCCTTTGTCACAACAGGTAAACACAGACACCAACAACCAGGAAATGGAGATGATGATGGCTCATGCAAGATGGGAGTGTGAATGCTGGTAATTTGCTGCTTAGTTTGAGCAGGTTTTGATACACAGAACCTGATCCTGTTTCTTCCTTTTCCAGCTGAGCGTGAGATTGTTCGCGACATCAAGGAGAAACTCTGTTATGTTGCTCTGGACTTTGAGAACGAGATGGCCACTGCTGCTTCTTCCTCCTCCCTGGAGAAGAGCTACGAGCTGCCTGACGGTCAAGTCATCACCATTGGCAACGAGCGTTTTCGTTGTCCTGAGACCCTGTTTCAGCCCTCCTTCATCGGTGTGCAGAATGAGCTGAGTCAGATTTTTACAGGTAATGTTTTCACTAAGAGACATTAATCTGAGCCTCTCTGCAGGTATGGAGTCTGCTGGGATCCATGAAACAGCCTACAACAGCATCATGAAGTGTGACATTGACATCCGTAAAGACCTGTACGCCAACAACGTGCTGTCAGGAGGGACCACCATGTACCCGGGCATCGCAGACCGCATGCAGAAGGAGATCACCGCCCTGGCTCCCAGCACCATGAAGATCAAGGTAAAAGATTTTCACTACAGATATGTTAGATGTGTTTGTTCATACAAGTTCAAGATAGTGAGCGCAAACTTCCAGGTTTTCCTCCCCTAAATAAATCTACTAAGATAGTTCTCACAAAGACCAGATGATAAACATGATACTTTATTAACCCTTAAAACCAACCAGCTAGATCTCCCGCGTCCCGGAGCACTATTTCTTATATAGTCAGTGCCAGTGTCTCAGGAACAGTAGTATGTATCTCTGTGGGGTAAATTGTGATGGATAGGTTACCCTTTAGGGGATCTACGGAGGTTTTCCTGGCATTTATATCCTCTCGAGGAGGTTTACAATCCAGCTACAAGATGTAGTGTTTATACAGAGACTCTGTACCAGTGGTTTCCAACCTACTTTCTCTGAGGACCCCCTTCATTCAAATGCTAGAAAGCCATGGACCCCTTTGTCCCGCTTTGTGCTGAAACCATGCTGGTTTGATGCTTTCAAAAGAGTTGGTTTAGTGAGGATAGCAGGTAA
>CM047978.1:2894155-2904911 GCA_026261665.1 Melanotaenia duboulayi
GATAGATAGATAGATAGATAGATATTAATATATTTCCAGATTTAACATACAGTTGCATCATTGTGTTTACATTTCCACCAATATGTAGTTTGCAGGACTAGTGGACATCAAATGACCAGCAGATGTCAGTACTACCAAATGAGCTGTTAAATGGGGCCTCGAGTAATGACACTTTTGGCGATGCAAATGGTCCAGAAAGACTCGACACATTCACGGGGCTTCATTAAACCATCACTAGTAACTGCACCAGTCATCACTGTTCCCCAGCTCTCCGCTCTCATGTGAGCAAAGTCAAAATAAAGTGAGTTTGCTGTCTGACTCCATCACTGCTTGTTTTACATTTTCCACTAAAAAGTTGGAGTTTAAATGTTTTGGTATTATTTAAACATCTGTTCACCAGTCAGAGCCTCTGGTTTCATGTCCAACATATTATATAACCCAGACACATCCTGGGTCTACTCAAACATCCTTCACAGCTTCCCTGCTGCAGCTCCGCTGCTCCTTTAATCCAATCAGAAGCTGATCCCGTAGACCTCAGCAGCATTCCTGGTCCAGCGTCTCCACCCAAAGACCAGCTGACCGAAGACGCGCTTCACTTTAGAAAAGAAGCTTATCTAAGCACGGAAAGGAGGGCCGTTTCCCTTTAAAACACCTGAGAATTTCTGCCATTTGAAACTCAAACATGTAAGAAAAACAAAGATGAAAAAGAAAATCCATTTAAATGTCTGTAAATTTATTTACAGCAGGGAAAAAAAAAAGTTTACAAAAATCCAACTGAAGCAGGTGCAGTTTTTAACTCATAAAAATCCAACATTTCTTACAAACTCAAACCTGCTGAATAAAAATAAAGTCCTAAAACATTTCAAACTGTACAAAATCCCAGGAAATAATAAAAGAAAAAATCTGAAGGAGGTCATGAGGGGAGTCCTGCAGCGAGGATGCTGCCCAGAAGCGTTCGGTCCTTCAGAGCGTTTTCAACATCTTTCTCTTCGATCTTCAGGAACACCTGCAGGAACAAACACCTTCATAAGTACTGAAATACGTTTCATTTACTCGTCACCGAGAAAAACATCACAAAGCGCTGCACAAAGAAACGAGAAAACAGAGGCAAGTTTAAAAGATGTTTTAGCTGCTCTGGAGTCCACGGATCATCGTACGCTACGGCTGGNCAAGTTTAAAAGATGTTTTAGCTGCTCTGAAGTCCACGGATCATCGTACGCTACGGCCGGCGTAGCCGACGCTGGTGATTCAGAGGTCCCCGAGGTTCCATGTTTAAAGATGGCTGCCTGCAGTACCACCTGTACGCCGTTCGGTCTTTATTAAAATTCAGCAGCGAGTTCTTAATAATTACGTTGTCACGGCAGGTTCCAGAAAAATCGCATCAATACGTGATTTTTTTAATCTATCACCAAGTCTGCAGTTCTCATGGTGAACATTTCTATGACAGGTTTGTGATTTTTACCAATTCTCCAGGACTCTGAGACAACTAGACCCTGATCACATGACCTCAGACCTGCAGACCCTGATCACGTGACCTCAGAGAGGCACTCATGGCTGCAGACGTTCTGATATAAAGTGATGCTTGACCCTGCAACGCTCCATATTGTTGCTTCTTATATGAGAAGCATGCAGGGTCATTTCCATCTCAGGGGGACACAATGTGACTCAGTCTGGTCATTAACCCCTTTAAACTTCTCAAATGTGTCCCCTCTGGAGACATCCGTGGTCAATAATGTGTGTGTACAAAAACCAGCTGAAAGACAGCCGGCTCGTCTCCGGCTGTCTTTCCTTGTTTTCTGTCCTCGGTACCTTAGTGAGACGAGCCTCTTTAGCTTTCTTCAAGGCGAAGATTCCTCGACTCTCCAGGAGGCTGCAGAGCGACAAACACTCTCCCTGCCCGACTCCGGACACCTGCCTCTGAGCACACAGCCGGCTGTATACCTCGTGGAGCTGAGACACAAACACATGAAAATCAGCCAACAGGACTCCCTCCTCCCTCAGGACTACCCCGTTTAAAACCAAAACCTCACCTTTCCCAGGACGATCTCTTTGCTCTTTCCGTTCTGAATGAGCAGCAGGAGGCAGCAGACCAGAAGCTTCTGCTGCAGCGGGAAACTCTCCCCCTCCGAGCTGCCGGTCTGAGACGCCATGCGGTCACCGTACACTTCTGACAGCACCCGTGCAACCTGCGGGAGGCTGACCCGAGACTCTGCTGGCATCCAGGACAGAAGAAGTTTCAGCCAAAATTCACACAAAACTCCACAAGTCAGAAAGCTGCAGCCAAACTCACCTTTTGGCTCAGATCCTTTTTTTCTCTCGTCAGCTTCAACGATCTCGACGGCCCTCCTGAACAAATGCAGGACAATAATCAGAATCTGAAGAATTCATCACTGTTACCAAGCTGATGCAAGTTTCCAGTTCAACTTGCAGCTTACCTGCAGATGTCCAGAGCTTTTCTGGCATCTCCAGAAACAGCCGATACTTTCCTGGCACAGAACTGAACTGCAGAGGCGTCCAGAATCCCATCAGCTGATGCCTGAAAGGCAAAACACAAAACCCATCAACACAAGCTGCTACCAAAAAACTGAAAATACACATAGCCGGGTGCACATTCTAGTACTGGGTTGGATCCCTCCTTTATTTCTTGGTGTGACAGACATTAAATAGGTTCCTCTTTACAGCTGATCTCAGAAACACACCCTTACAGATTTATGGCTGCACCTTGCTCAGTTGCAACGCTATTGTCTTCAACTCAGTCTGCAAACAACAACAACTGCATTATCCTGCTGGAAGTAGCATCAGAAGATGCTCCACTGTGGTCATAAAGGGATGGACATGGTCAGCAACAATACTCAGGTAGGCTGTGCTGGTTCAACCAGGACACGTTGGTACTAAGGGGCCCAAAGTGGGCCAAGAAAACCTCCCCTCGACCTTAACACCAGCAGCAGCCTGAAGCGTTGATCCAAGACAGGATGCATCCATGTTGTCATGATGTTTCCAGCAGATTCTGAGCCGAGCATCTGAATGTGGAGCTGAAATGGAGACTCATCAGACCAGCAACGTTTCTCCATCTTCTATTGTCCAGTGTTGGTGAGTGTGTGTGAATTGTAGCCTCAGTTTCCTGTTCTTAGCTGGCAGGAGACACCCGGTGTGTCTTCTGCTGCTGTAGACCATCTGCTTCAAGGTTGGACGTGTTGTGTGTTCAGAGATGCTGTTCTGCAGACCTTGGTAGGAACCAGTGCTGATCGGACTTCCTGTTGTCTTTCTATCATGTCCAACCAGTCTGCCCGTCTCCTCTGACCTCAGTGGAACAGGAAGTGGAACAGGTGGATCTGATAAAGTGGACGGTCTTAACAGTCTTTGTACCTGAGTGAGTCTTTCATGTACGATGGCACTGAGCTCCTGCCGGCTGTAGGGAGGGAAGTGGAGCAGCAGGGGGCGGCAGTGAGGCCGGGCCTGCAGTCTGGGCAGGATCCGGTCAGTCAGGTCCAGAGCGTTGGCGATTCCTGGAACAAGGAAAACAGGTTAGACAGCAAACACACAAAGAAACAAAGAGACATCAAACCTGAGTTTTGGTTTTCATCTTTAAGAACAAACTGAGCTCCTACCGATCAGAGCGAGGCGAGACTTGTGCAGGTACGGCCACTCAAAGATGGTGTAGAGGACGTCCTGATCTTTGCTGTCCAGCTGATCCATTTCATCCAGGACAAGAAGTCTGAGGAGGAAACCGGTGTTAGAAGCAGCTGTGATGAGCCTGTCACGTGAACACTTTAACTCAAACCTTTATTAAACATGCCCACATTAACAGCGACAGATTAGCTTACATGATAGACCCCGGGGCGGTCAGGGACCTCTGCAGGCCGCTCTGCCCACCTGACACTTTCAGCTTGTCGGCCAGCAGGGGGAAGATGGCGTGGGAGCTCCGCAGACTCATACAGTTCACCATCACCGTCTGCACCGCCGACAGCTCGGCCTGATGGGACGGCACAGACAAAAACATTCTGCTGCTTACTGATGAGGAAGCAGCCCAGCTGGGCCAAACAGGCAAATCACAGGCCTGCATCTTTACTCTAACCCTTCTGAGCATAGAACATTAGAAAATCATTTCTTCAGAGGTTAGCTAACATCACTGAAAAGCATAAATAATGATAGTCAATAAGATTTCAGGAGACAGAGCTACAATGGTGGCAATAATGTTTTTAAAAGAAATCACGAACAGACANAGGAGACAGAGCTACAATGGTGGCAATAACGTTTTTAAAAGAAATCACGAACAGACAAGAAGTTCTGTTCCACATCTGCAGACTTCAAGCCACCCAACCCTCCTCACCTTCATCTCTGTCAGCACACAGTTGAGGCAGGCCGTCTTCCCGGTTCCTGGAGCTCCGGAGATGTAGAGGCTGCCGGGGCGATGCCGCAGGACCTTCTCCTCCAGGAAGGACCGGATGGAGGCCTGCTCGGACTCCCGGGACAAGAGGCGCTCAGGGATGGCGGTGTGGAGTGCTTGTTTCACGCTCTGAAATCTGGACTCTGGGGAGGAACAGGGGGCTGCAGGTTAAGAAAGCAGTTGGACCGATGAAGACTTTTCTTTTCTTTTTTTTTAAGCAGACTTACTTTCTGCAAACAGTCGGGCGACCGGCAGCTTCTTATCCTGTATGTGACGGACGGGACTTCCAGCAGGAGTTTCCTGACGTCTTGGTGATGAGTGTGGACAGGATGGGACCGGCGAGTTCTCGTCGTAGCCCAGTTTCCGTGTTGAGGCCGGAGAGGCTCTGCTCTGCTTCGGAGGGGAACCCTGCATGGCAGCGCTGAGGTTGCAGCCATTGTCATCACCTGCAGAGGGAAAATGCAGCGGTGTATGGAGTTAGCGGTGAATCATGAACTCTAAAAGGATTTATTTAAATCCCTGTTGCTTTCATGCGAGTCTCTAACCTGTGCGTTTTCGTGGGCTGAGGGGGATCCGTGTGTGAACAGCTGGGGAAGAGGGCAGTTGTGGTTGCTGAGACACTGAGCCTTTGGGTGAAACATGGGGTGTGGTGGCATCAGGCCTTGATGGGGAGATGGGAGGGGGGCAGTCAGGGGAGCGTCTGGGACACAGAGTGGTAACCAGGTTAGTGGTGCGTTTTGGAGAAAGAGGTCCGATTCGAGTTGGGACAACGGACTGGGGCACAGGCTTGGCTGGTGACAAAGCTGGAGACTTCTGGAGTTGGGGGGTCTTGGAGCGTGAAGACACTCTGCAGGATTTACGTCGTGGGAACTGAAGCGTGGGCTGAGCTCGGTCCTGAGAACGAGTGCTGGGCATTTTATTTCCTTTTGTGAACAAAGATGGGTCCTCTCTGGTGAAATGTTACCTGCAAATGAATATTCACATGCCTGAAGTTAAAAACAATGTTTAATAACAACCGCTGGTTAGATATGTCTGTGATAATGAGAACATGGTTCCCTTTTTGTTTGTTTCTTTTGGGCCTTACAAAGATATCTTCATTCATTAACATCAACAGATTTCAAATATTACTGCTGATTACAAAACCTGTCCGGTAAAAGCTCAAAACATTTTAATCTAACCCCGTTTAGGTACAGATAACAAACATGAAATTAACATGGCTTCCTTAATGGCGCCTAGAACTCGTATCACCATCGAGACGCTTCATTTACGACGCAAATATTATTTTCTTTTAGGTTCATGACACGTTTAAGAAACAAAGCTTGAACTAATACATACAGACGTAGGCAACATTTAGGGGGGGAAAAAAANACATACAGACGTAGGCAACATTTAGGGGGAAAAAACAACAAAAAAGACTTTATGCAACTAGTGTATTTGTGCGGTAAGCCAGCACGTGAGCTCTACGGGGACCGTTAAGATGATCTTTTAATAATCTACCTTCAGTTCTTTAAACGAATCATCTGGTGATACACTTACCTTCCTAAAAGGTTGAAACAAGTCCTCTGACCTCGGGACGTGGTTTCCTCCCGGTTCACAGCAGAATCAACTCGATGTCGGTCCGTCCACTCCGCACCAAAACTTGCGCCAAATCTCCTCCAGCGGATGCTTCTCCACCAGCTGGATCTCCCGCTGCTGCTCTCTGATTGGTCGGGACGTCAGCTTTAGCAACGCTCATTGGCTGAATGGCGGATGTTACGTCAGTGTCACCTCCTAAACAGGGTGGTGGCGGGAGTTTTGATAAAACACTGTTTTGGCGGATTCTAATTTTCCCGGGAACCTCAGAAAAGTTTTGTTACGTCACCGTCACTTTTTTGTCGTGTCCTCATTTGTTTAAATGTTTCTGTCATTACAGAAGTATTCATCTAGTGGGCGCCGAGATAGTAAACGTAACGTTGAATTTCCGGATGTCTTAAATACTTAGTATTACATTAGTGTTTAATGTGTGTGTACACACAATTTAGGTGAATTTAACGCTCCTTAATCCTGCATATATGTGCATGCAACGCGATTTCCCCACTAGACTGTATTACTGTTGCCGTCAAAAGTTATTAAATAAAAAGAGAAACATTTCGGCTTGTCCTGCTTCCTTTATAAAGCTCTCCTGGATCTCTCTTCTGTCCACAATAAGGTAATAATCTCTGTCTGCGCGAAGGCAACAGTATATAAATATATTCACTAAATTCTCGGTAGGAGTGAGTGTGAGCCTGATTTGTCTTTTTTTGATGATCCTCTGGTGGACCAGGAAAAGGTGGGATTGACCGCCACCGTCTTGCGACTCTGCATTTCCGTTACTCGATAACTTTTCCCGTTATTACAAGAAAAGAGTGTAAAAACATGGGAGAACAACCACTCTCGGCTTCCGTAGAAAAATGTCCCAAAATAGACAAAAAATGTCCGCAATGATGCACGAAGTTTAACTTAAATGTTCTTAAAGTTCCGCATACAGATTAATATGAGCAGAACCACAGCAGAGTTACGACAGAAACAGCTTTCGGGACTGTAAGATGAGAAAGTCAAACCTTAATAAAAATAAATCTACTTTTGCATGAACTGTGCCATCAAACATTAAATAAAGTGAATAAATAAAATTTGGCACAATAATTATGTGAAACTCAAGTCTAAACACTTGTCTGTTAAGTTTGAGGCATAATAAAGCAGAACTAGATTTTTTTGGTGTGGATGATGCAGGCTTTAATAATATATGTTAACCATAATCAGTTGATTGGTTTTGGATTGTTTATATCAGTTAACATAGTACACATAACAGACTGGGTGACGTTACATGTAACTGTCATGTTCACTAAAACAGCCCAGATACAAACTATGTTACTGTGGAACTGAAATTTACAGAGTGCCATTGAACATATCAGAAGCTCAGAGATCACCAGCCTGTCGATCAAAGCAAAAAATAATCATTTCAGATCTGATATGACAGCTGTTAGCAGAGTACAGACAGACAGACCGACAGATAGATGGATAGAGATAGATTTCCACCCACACACTTATCTGAATTATTTTTAAAAGGCAGTACCTAAGATGAAAGACCAAATAAAGAGCAACACATCAGGTACCCTTTTCCCCACAAGAATATTTATTTGAACTTATTACAAATGATAAAAACATGGTTGATTAACATGAAATGACCACAGGGGTTCTTGCTCTTCAGTGGGCAAAGTGACAACATGAGGAGACAAACGTGGCAGATCATCTGTGCTGTCAAGGTGAGCAAACATCCAGAGGTGGTGTACGTACGTTGCTGTGCGAGTGCTGTCGCTATCATTCATCAGAATGAAGCCCCAAACGCTGGTTGGTAGAAGCTCACCTACATCCATGCAGCTCATTGACCCGTATGGCCAAACATCCAGAGCTGCAGACAGTCTGCGCTACTGGAACTTTGTTAGAACTCGCTTATCTTTCCTATATTACAAACTTTTTACAACATAAAAATAAATCACTGACTATGATAACCACATTTCTTAGTGTAAATATACATTATTTATTGCAAACAGACTTGTTTCTTATTTACTTTGTTGACTTAGACCCCTGAAAAACAAAGAAGGTAAAAGCACTGGTACCAAAGAGGGTGACAACATCTGTTTAAGGCAACGACCAGCAGGAGGCGCAGCATCCCTTTTCGCTTTCTCCCCCTCCCTCCTGCATGGTGGAATAATCTGAATGAATGTCTTTAGTGTCTTAAAGTGAAGCTTAATAGTTCATTTTAAAAGCTGAATAAAGAACCTCCTTCTGTTTTCTGGCACTTACGTGTGCTGCTCCATCTACAATCCGTACAAACTGCTCATTGCATAGCAATTAAACCCCAACTACGCATCTCTCTGGCCATAGAGTCCTTTTAAAGGGCCAACAGCAGCAAAAATAGAAGTAATAGATTTAGGATTAACAAAAAATGTCAAATGGTCCTCTGTAAAGTCCTTAGAACCACCTTTAGAGCTTAATCACCTTAAGTTGGTTCGGTAAACTAAATCATTTAGTGTTGGATACACAGAACAGAGTGTTTTAAGATTAACTAAGTTAATCAGAAACATCAGTTTAGCTTTCTTGTGTTTAATGTAACATCAAAGTAAAGAAATCGTATTTCAAATGCATAAATCAGCATCGTGTAGTGTCGGCTGTGCAATTTCACCTGATGATGGAAAAACAAACCTCCTGAAACAAAAAGGAAGTGGAGGCTAAATGAGCAGCAAAAAAAATCAAGCAGGTAAAAGTTTCTCAGCTTGGCAAATTTCTAAACAGACGTTTAGTTCGTAAATGAAGAGAAACCAAAATTATCATGACATAAAAGGACATGTATGCACAATTCATGTCACTCCAACTGCGTTTGGCACACAGGAAAGGAAAAACTAAAAGAAAAGCACCCTTACCCGGCACTGCTGGAATGACAATAATTAATCAGAATAATCACCCACAATAAGCCCCAAACATATGGCATCAAGAATTCTGCAGAAAAACTGGAATGCTTTGCTCCATGTGTTCATTCGTAGCGCCGATTTCCCCCAAACACTCAGATTAATGCTGACACCAAAACAAAATAAAAAAAAGTATGAAAATCACAACTATCATCATTCCCATGGTGAATAAGAGAAGCTGGAATGCAGAGATCTGGAAGTGTTCGGAGTTTGGCCCTGATATGTTGTAAAACGGAGGCCTCGGCATCCCGTGAGCAGAGAAGAAGAAGAAGAAGAGTGTTTCTGGCCTCCTTCAGTGGCTTCTTTGTTCTCTCCTGCAAACACAGACGCTGATGCAGAGAAGTATTTGTATTCACCGCTGTGCTTCTGGCTTCGTGTTGCTGTGTGGTGTGTTTGTGATCCGAGTGCTTCTTCGCCGCCCCCCTTCGATAAACAGAGTAAAGTCCTGAGCGGAGGTCCGTTCACCTCCCCACCGGCGGTGCTGGAGGAGCTCCTCTAATGGCTGAGGACAGAAAGAGAAGCCGGGTTACTGAAGGTTTAGAATACACAGCAGGGAAAACGATGAAAGTCCACGAGGCAAACATGAATTAAACTGAACCTGTCAGCGTCTTTTTGCAGACATTAATCAGGCTCACGCACCTGGATTTCACTAAGCTAACAGCTAACCTCCCATTGGATAATTCCTGCATGGATGATGATGTTTTAGCTGCAACAAGTTATTTAACTCCAACTGATGCAGAAAGCAGCTTCTCATTTCTTAAACAAAGACGTGAAAAGACATGTCCATGGTCGTGGAAGAGATGCTAGTATGTTTAAGAACAGTTAGATTATTAGCATCAAGCAGAGAAAACATGTAAGAGATGCAGAAACTACTAAAATTGAGAGAAAGAACTGTCCAACGCATTATTAAAAACTTGAAGGATGGTGGGGAACCATCGTCTTCCAGAAGAAACGTGGTCAGAAAAACATCCTGAATGATGGTGATCAGTGATCAATCAGATGGAAGAAAAACAGCAGTAGAACTCGGGTCGATGTTTGCTAGTGAAAGTAAAAACATTTCCATGAGCCATAAGAAAACCACTGATCAGTGAGGCTAACCGGAGAAAAAGACTTCAGGTTGCCAGGGAGCATAAAGACTGGACTCTGGAGCCATGGAAGAGGGTCATGTGGTCTGATGAGTCCAGATTTACCCTGTTCCATGATGAGTGATGGAGGACCAGAGTAAGAAGAGAGGCAGATGAAGTGATGCAGCCATCATGCCTAGTGTTACTGTACAAGCCTGTGGGGGCAGTCTATGACCTGGGGTTGCTACAGAATGAATGAGTGAAACTCTGGATGGAAATAAACGTGAAACAGCAGAAGCTTATTGAGACGACGCTACAGAGAAGCTACTGGAATCACAGATAAGGGAGGTCCAGCAAGATTTTACTGTATAACCTCTTTTTTTTTTTTAAAGTGAAGCAGTTTATGATTGAGGTGGAGATTTTATAAGAAAATAACAGCCCATGCACACAGCTCCATCAATATGAAAGAAGTGTCTGAATTTACATTTTTAAATCAGATCTGCATCCATGATGAATGAAAATAATTTTCCTTTCTTTTCTTCTTTCAAACAATTTGGAAGTCGTGTATGGAGGGCTGGACATGGAAAGAATTTCTGCAGGTTAATGTTTAATTCTATTAACAGTGAGCTGGACTGATGGTGCAGCTCCCCAATAAAACACACCACAGGGCAAAGTCCTGATTTCTACTCATCTGTGTGAGACGTTGGAGAAAGAAAAACATACAGACAGCTGACTGAAAAACACAAAGTTGTCATGATGAAGGTGTTAAACTCTTTCCATGAATGTTTTTGTTGTAAAGCCACACAACAATCATCGCTTCT
>CM047978.1:2963323-2974449 GCA_026261665.1 Melanotaenia duboulayi
TGTATATATTTTTTATTTCGGCAGTTTTGGTCCTCCATACAAATAACTTATATAATTACTTAATGGTTACATACTAGGTATTTAAAAGGTAGTAAAGTTAAGAGACCTACATGGGGGTTAAATTTCATCTTGCCTTTGCTTTCTTGGTCATTTGACACTGCGAAAAACTCTTGGATTAGTCGAGAAAATAGATTACAGCCTCATGTGAGCATATTCCACCATATCCAGTACCATGTAAACAAAAGAACACCGTAAGACAGCTCGTGTCTAGTGAAGCTCACCTGTTCCTGGTCGACTACTATTATCGGGAAGCCCATTTGCTTGGTCCATGAACTCATCACAGCAGCGATAGGTTTCCCACTGGCCTGTTCCAAACAGTCCCACAGATCCTCTGTGGAAACAAACAGGAGTCAGAGGAGTAACAATCCAGGAAATCCATCTGCTCAGCTTCTTCATCAGGGAAAATGATCTTACCTGTTGATGCATTTTTATGTTGGAACTTTAAGAGATAGGCATTCATTCCTTTCCTAAAATCCTGCAAAAACACAGAATGAGATCTACTAAATCTACTAGATCTACTAGATCTTATGGACTAAAGGTAATAATAAATAACAATGCCAGGCTGTGAGCTGGATAACAAACCTCATCTCCTATGTAGTTGTGCAACATGCGGATCACTGATGCTCCTTTGCTGTAAGAGATGGCGTCAAAGATTTCATCTACCTCTGAAGGATGGCCCACATTCACCTGAAGCACGTCACATCAAGTCAAAATAAGGTGTTATGATGATGAAAACTCCACATTACATACACAGAAATACCCAGCAGCTTGCTTGTTTTACAACAATCATCTTACAAATGACAGACTTGAGAAAGACAATGTGCGCTTTACAAAGCCAGCCTGCTGCACAGCTCACCTCTATGGGGTGGCTGCTGTCCAGCGCATCCAAGTCAAGGGCGCGGGTGTAGTCTGCTGAGACGAACTGGGTCCAGATGTCGTACTCTGGGAAGCAGTGGTCCACACATAAATACTCAATCCAGGATGCAAATCCCTCATTAAGCCACAGATGGGTCCACCACTCCTGCACACAAAAACACACACGCAGTGAGATTACACACCATCCACCAAGTAACTCCAAATCTAGTGAATACGCTCAACCTAACATGAACACTGGCTGAGTAATGGAACCAAAATGCTTCCAAATGACAGCAAATATGTTCACGGCATTAAGTTGCTCATTATAAACTCCATAAAGTCTTCGGTGCATTTCTTCCGGTTTAAATCTACAGTGGGTAGCATAAGTACTGAACACGTCAACATTTTCCTCAGTACCATGTTTTCAGGACTATAAGTCACACTTTTTTTTGTTTTTCATAGTTTGGTTGGTCCTGCAACGTATAGACTTTTTCCAGAGTTATTTTTCTTTTTTTGTGCTCGTTTGTTGGAAAGTAAGAAACCGAAAACAACCATCACTGCTTCCTGTTCATCTGCCTTGTTTGTTTACACTGAAGTCTCCTTTGACTACACCAGATTTGGAAAACTGAACGTGAAGAACCCAATAGTGTGTGTGTGCTCTTTAGTGCACACACACACACACTATAAGATCAGAAGAGAGAAATCTTGTGCAATCTGCCCTTTTTCTATCATCAAGTGTGTGGTCTATACATCTGTGAAGATTTGAAGAATCCTGTAAAGTGTGCCAGCCTTAATCCAGACACTCAAAGAAACCAAAATAAATTCATTCATAAATGAACACATGTCAAATGAAATGGAATAACACATAAGGGGAGGTGCAAAAAGGTTTGGAAAGCCAAGACAGTAGCTGAAATCTATCAGTGTTTAGAAAGCTGACGGCCTAAAAAAAAGGACTCTCATTACCAAAGGATCACACAAGAAATGTCTAATGATGGGAAAAGCAAAGAGCTCCCTCGAGATCCTCTCGCAACCTTATTGTTGCAAACTGATGATGGCGGTTACAGAAGGATTTCTAAATGTTACAGTGAGCTCTGCTGGAAATGGAAAGAACATTATTTCACCATAAACCGGTCATAACCAGATGCTCCTCGCAAGACTTCTGACAAAGTGAAAATAATTAACAGAAAAGTTGTTTAAGAGCCAAAGAGCAGCGAGATTCAGAAAGACCTGGAATGAGCAGAAAACAATGCCTTGTATGAACGCTCACCACACAAGACTCCGCTGCTCCAGTTCTAATAACCTGGGTTGTTACCAACATCTATTAAAAAATTATTTACTGTCAAAAAGACCTCACCTTCCATTAACAATCTAAGGCCCTGGTTACACATGGAATTAGAGAAAAAGCTCATTTCTGGTCCTTAAAGAACGGATCAGGATCTCATGAGACAGACCAAAGGCTGTGATCGGGGCCACAATGAGCAGTGTGTACAGGGATGCATCCTGGTCTCACTTACAGACCACCTACATAAATGGATTTGCATCCTTTGAGACAAACATCTGGGCATGGTAAGGCATCCGCAGCTAAATTTAGTATCTCCTCTTTATTCTTTCATCATCTCCATCTTTTTACAGCTTTTTCTTCTGCGTGTAATTGGTCAGTGTTATTGTTGGATTACCATGGTGACCAAGTTTCCAAACCACTGGTGGGCGAGTTCATGTCCGACCACCAGCGCCACCCACTGCCTGGATGATGAGCAGGAATTCTTTGGGTCGATAAGCAGCGCGGTCTCCCTGAAAAACACAGCATTAGAGTCAAAACCTCCCCCTCCGTCACCCCTCCATCGACCACATCAGCTGCTGGTGCTGAAAATGTGACAGGAGGCTCATTCACAACGTAATCAACCAAAAGTAGAAATCTAACAAGTGGAGCAACTAACATCTCAGAGACATCAAGATACACAAAAAAACCTTAAATAAACAAAAAATGTAATTTAGCATCATTTATAGTCAACACATTTCATTTCTTTACATAAATGCTAATGTAACTGCTTAAATTAACAAATAAATACAAATTAATTAACGTCGTTCTTGCTGCCTCTTTGGACAGCATGGCTTTGTATGTATTTTGTTATGTTTGAATTCTTGCAGTGTATGAAAGGAGCTCTCTTATCATTGTATAAGTTTGCATTTTTTACCAAGCATATGTTGTAAAGCAGTCTATGCATCCGTTTCTAATCCTTTTTACCCTAAAGTTGTCAAGAAAAACTGTGGATGTTAAGACTTGTATCAGAATAAAACCATCTTACCTGTAGGTAACAAGGCCCCAGTTTTCCATGGCACCTGAGAGGGTGGAAGAAGGTGTTTCACTCCAAATATTTTCTCACATTTTGGTTTTTCAACTTCTGTGGAATTTCGAGTAACCTACCAGCAGCAAAATCAGCAATAGCTATGAGATCAATTTTAGGCAATGGATAAGGAACATCGAAGTAGTCTTTGTAGAAAGGTAAGGTCTTAGTTGCAACCTGCATTAACATAAAACCAAGAACAGTCAGCTGTACAAATGATGGTTAGTATAAAAGCTTTCCGTCTGTTTATCCTCCACTCAAGCTGTAGTTGTAAAGCATATAATTAATACACTGCTGTGGTTGGTGTGTTTAACACTCTGCACCAGATACATACCTCCAATGCAAATTTCCCTTGTTCCGCCTTCCCAACGGGTGTGTAGACGCGTACCGTTATACCATCTGACGACTGGCTCTCCACATAGTCATATTCACCAATGACAAAAGCTACGAGGTACGTGGACATGATGGGAGTGGTGGCAAATTTTACTTCCACAAGGTTTTCATCCTCCGGGTATGGCTTTCGATCAATGACATTCTGGATGGGAAAAAGATTGTGCAGTGTCATAAAAATACAGCTTACTTAATGCAGTTCTACAGTTTCACATGCTGCCACACACACAATGCAGATCAGTGTGGCTTTAACCATCCGGAGACATCCGGTGAATAAGACCGCTGGAAAACATTAAAAGACGAGAAATCCAAATTCCCTTCAGCAGCTGCAAGAAAGATGTTGGTGAAAGTTGCATAGACTGAATGTTCACCCATAACTTAGGAAGTCTTCGTCTTCCTGATTATCACTGCAAACAATCAAAGCTGTCTGCGTCACCGCTGTAGGCGCTGCGTAGCTCCGTGGAGGCCCGACCCGGACCTCTTCCAGACCTGACGTGCACCACTGCTACGCAGACGGTTATGCGGAAGTACTCACTCATGATTGGTCAGTTTGAGATTAAAGTTTCTTGATTTCTGGATCTTCTTGGTGAATTTGTGTAGTAACCGCCATTTTTAAAAACAACACCCAATGGATCACTTGACGAGAGGCTGATCGAATTATTTCTTCATTTTCTTCCACAAGCTGATAAAGACTAAACCATACTGGAAGCCATTGTTGTCTTTAAACAGAAATTACCGACCGAACTGAAGTGAGCCATCAAAAGAACTCCGACTTGGTGAGTTTACCTGCCGATACCACCTCTGCTGCCACCTTCAGGTTAGGAGGAGAAACTGCAACACAACACCAAAATGACGCGTTCCCCCCACGCTCGAATGCGAGAGCAAACTCACCAGCGTCAGTTACGCCGCAGCCAACCGCACGCAGACGCCACGCGAGTATAAATCCGCCATTCGGTGTCTGATTCAGTTTATCTACAGAAGCTGTACAATGACCAGCCTCACTGTACATGCATAGCTGTTACATTTCTCATGAGGTTGAACATAATGTTAGCCAGAGGTAGAATATCCAGTGACTGTCTGCCCTCTGTTATGTAAGCCAGTGAAAGAAAAAGAGGGAACAGAAAGGAGGCCACACATCGCTCAGGCAGCGTGGGTGAATGAGGAGTAAACATATGACACATACCATATTTGACAAGGCTACTCGGTCCTTGGGAACTATCAGGGTGATGTCAAAGGTGGCTTTGATAGCTGGCTCATCCCAACAGGGAAAAGCTCTGCGAGCATCTGTGGCCTGCAGGGTGCAGACGGGAGAAGAACACAAGTTAACCACTGCAGCTCAAATCCAGCATCAAAATAAATTTTAAATTTTCAGACAGAACTTTGTCTCAATCATTCAAAGCCGCTGTAGGAAAAAAGGGAAATGAAACAAATAATTAAGAAGAAACATGAAAATATTGAAAACACAGAGAAGTAACTTAAGCCTGTTTCAGCATCACTATGGCTCTGTGAGTGGTTTATCACAGATAAAAACAGCACCTGTTCTGCACTGAATCTCTCCTAGAAACCATCAACATGCCCCGATCATGCTGCAGCTGGCCAAATGTGTCACTCTGACAGTATCAGTCAATTTGACTAAACTTCACCCTCCAGCTGTCCTTTTAGTTCGCCACACAGCTCCTCTGTGTTTTTGTGCAAACCTGAGCCGGGTGCTGAAAATGCCTCCAAGACGAGACAGTGAACGCATCACAGCTTGATTTTGGTGTTTCAACTTGGTTTTCGAGTCATGGTTCAAATATTTTCAGTACAAAAGAGAGACATTAAAAAAAGGATCCCAAACTTTTAGCAAAAGTTTATTTTTTTAAACAATTAAAGGCCAAACTGGCCACAATGTGTTTTATGATGTTTTATGTTCTTTGCACTCCTGCTGTTAAAGATCTAAAACACTGTGGTGTTTATAACATATTAAATCATATGATCAACATATCGTTTTTTAAAGTCATATAACCTAATTTTGATTATATTCTATCTGCACAGAGATGGTGATTATAGCTCAGAAGGAACCTGTAGCCAGCGTGACCTGACCGGACGTTAGAGTAAAGTCTGCCTAGCTTACATTTGTTGGAAAAAAAACAGGTGATCTAGAGTTGTCACAATACAAAGATTTCAAACATTATACTGATACTTAGGATGGCTTTGAATACAATTCTCAATACCATAGGGGGTATGGTAAATTGAAGTCTGAACCCCACAAAAATAACAATAAACAATATAATATAAAGATTTAAGACATTAACATTGTGAAATAAACTATTTTAAAGCTCTTTTATCTCTTTCACAGTCTTCTCAGACGGTTTGCTCACTGTAGTTCAAAAGATACACAACTAGAAAAACATTAACCACTAGTTAGTGAACTTATTAAAGATAAATGTCCTTTTCCTCACAACACTGGAGAACAGCTCGAGTACACAATAGAACGAACTTGTTAAGATGATCTAGTTTGCTTTTGTTTTTTTAAACTAGATCAAATAATTAAAAAAATGTAAAAGATTAACTCTAAATGTTGTGGTCTAAATTAACAGCCATTAATATATGACAGTAAACCTGGACGGGCTCACTGAGCTGCAGCTTTGTGCGATTCATTTGGAGTCTGGTCGTGGAACAGAGGTGATCATCTCCTGCTCTGACTGCAGCTGGGACTGCTGTTTAACGAGGACAGAGCCTCTTGCGAGTGCATTTGGGTGGGGGCGGAGCCTGTGGCAGCACCCGCTGCTCAATGAGAAGATCAAACGATAGTGATTTCACGTCAGACTCCAAAAGTCTCCAATAACACCAGAAAAAAATCACTAGATTTTTCGTAAGTCCGTTTTTTGTTAATGTTTTTGTTTTTTAAAGAGTCGCTAGAGAGATAGCTAAATGTGGCTATACTGTAAACCATGGGTCCACCGCGTAGCCGCTGTGGGGGCGTGGCTGCCCCCTGCAGTGCCTGTAGAAAATGGGTAGAGGCGGCTGATCCTTTCCGTGAACCAGCAAAGTGGCATTTAAGTATTGATACTCATGCTAATTAATATCTAACTAGATGCTAAATTTTAGTATCTGAGAATCGACTGTCAGTCATTCACTCTGCCCTGTCTAGCCGAAGGGTTAGCGTCTGCTATGTACTCAGTCCCGGCAGTTAGCTGCTGGCGTTGCTGTTCCCCAGCCAACATCTTTAAGGTTTTTCTAGCCTCTGATTTCATCTATTCCAGACTGAACATGCTACATAGCTGCAGAGTCCCACCCTGCAATGGTCAACTGTTCACTGGGAAAACTTCTTCTGTTGTAATGGTTGCGATGGATAACGTGTGCGCTATAGATGTGGTGCGCTGGAGAATTTGACCATACAAGAAAGCGTAGGAATTGTGACGTGCTATTAAATCTTGCAAGCATGTGTTTACCCCTCTTTTTTAAAGCACCGAGGGATGTTTAAGGTGAAAATATTTGATTAACTGCAATTAAACAAGAAACATGTAAATTCATGCCACCGGACCTTTAAGGTGGATTACAAATAACAAAAACAAGTCACAAGACTATCATGCCTCTATGTCGCAACACAGGCAACAAGAGAGTTAAGCAACGCTCCACTTTCCCAAGAGAAAAGATCCCATTTTCCTGAGGCCATATACTCACCTCAAACTGTGTGACAGCAGCATACCGGATCTCTCCAGCAGAAGTTGTATATTTACTTCTATAGAATCCTTTCATTTTGTCATTCAGCTCCCCGACAAAGTCGATCTTCAACATGCCAGAGCCTGTGGAAGCGTGTACAGTGAGTGTTGCGCTGCTGGTGCAACCATAATGGTAAAAAAGAGTTTTAAAAGTAGAGCCAACTGAAGTCTCTTTTTACCTTTCTGTAAAGCACTAGGAAATGACAGGGTAACTTTCTCATCCTCATTTTGATAGTTGAATCCCGTGGCATTAATTTCTGAAAAGGCAAACAGAATGAAGAACTGATGGCTGAGCTGTTTAATTTGGAAATTACAACACTACGGACTTTCTAGCAGCTGAAACAGAGATGAAATCAGATGAGGTAGCTACAAATAAACCTTCAGTCATGAGAATGGCATGAATGAAGAAAGTTTGATCCTCACCGTCTCCTCCCTCTGGTGCAAAGGAAGCTGTGATGATGTCGATGTCAGCGCAGTTCATCACAATCTGATTCGTAGCTTGTGTAACCTGTCAACATGGACACAAAACTCCGCTCATACTCTGAAAACCTCTTCTGTCCTATAATTTCAATTTCCACTTCATGAAAGATTGAGTTTTCCTAAAAGATAACATGCTCCACGAGAAGTGAGAACTTTTTTTCTTGTTCTCGAGGCCACAAGAACAAAATGACGTCATTTTGCTCTCGCAGACATGAACGACACATCGGGCAAGCAGAACTTTCTTTTCGTGGGGCGCTCACAAGTATTGTGTGATTGGTCAGACATTTGAGGTGGGTGTGGTTAACAAGGAAAAGAACGAATTGGAAAGACGTGGCTTCCGCACTTCTGCTGGTGCGAGACTGAACGAATGGTTTTAATGAACAGCTGACCGAGGTGGTCAGAAAGTACATAAATGTATACAACACGTAGGATTTAAAGACACGGACACCGCCATGTGCACAACTCCGTCCTGCCACAGGCAAAGTCTATCGTTATATAATATGAACTAACCCGATCAGCTGTTCATTGCACATAAAAACACAGACGTCCCCCCTGCAGCTGTCCCCGCCTTGTTGTGGACAAGTCTTCCCGTGGAGCATGAATTGTCTGGACCAATAAGAACTCTTTTCTGAAAGTTCTCACTTCTCGCAGAGTATGTAACAAGCTTAACCCCTTAATGAAAAGGAGTCAAAGCTGAATTAGATTCCTGTCACACCAAAATAAAGAGCAGTGATGGAGGAAAATCCAAACTAAGCCCAGGACGTCAGATAACCGAGGAAGGAATTAATTTCTGTGAAATAAACTTCCACATGCCGAAAGCAAACCTGGTCACAGATAAAGAACCAGTTGGCACATGAAACTGTGACAGTTTGTGGAGCTGCTGGTTCAAAGCAGCTGTCAGTTGTGATATTTGGAGGCTGAAAAAAACATGACAAACGGCAAAGTGTCACATTGCTCAAGTCCTTTCTGATAAACTAGCTGCAGGTTATTCCATTCACAACAAACTTGTGTGTTTAGTATTTTAAGTGCTTATTTACAAGATAGTGAGTGTGATGTGGTGGATATAGGTGAGCAGCAGATCACATTAAATTCCCCTCAGGCTTAATAAAGTATTTACCTATTGATCTTTCTATATGTCATACCTCAGAGAGTCCCCCGTTCAGAGTTTAAGGTGCATTAACAGGTGTTTACCATTTAAGCTTAATCCATTCAACATTCTTCTTTTTTAAAATATTTTAAATACTACTAAAGTCAAAACATTTCCCAAATGTTTTTATTCCATACTCATAGATCCTTCAGAGGCTGAGAGAGAGAAAAACGTTTTTAGGATAGTTTTAGATTCAGTTAAGTTTTACTTATTATTATTTTACTTGTTTGTTTAAATTAAGGTTTTAAGAAGTTGCTATCATACATTGATAAAGGTTTGAGAACGCTTGATCAAATTTTACATGAAACCTTAAGTCAGAACAAGTAAACATGATATTACTAGGCAGGTTTATTTGTTAAAACTAATTTAAACTCTTGTTGACATAATAAAAAAAAATCACACTGAATGAATGAATGAATCCATTCAGGTGGGTTGAAAATAAACATTTAAAATAACCTCAAGCAAACTTTTAAATTTATGTCTGTCCTTTATCTTGGTTGTCATTTTAAAATGCATCAACAGCGTTGGCTTTCAAATACCAGAGTTTTGGTACAATTAAGTCATACTTTACCTAATGTATGTAATTAAAAAAAAACTATCAAAAGGTTGATCCAAAAAAAAAAAAGAAAAGAAAAAGATTAAAACATTTTTTAAACAAACTCAATAAGTTCAATAAGTAAACATTCATTTCACTGGATCAAGTGGCAGCTAAGTACGTCAGTTAAAGCATGCCACAAGTTACTTTAATCCACCGAACAAACTGTTAAGTTTGGATGGTAGTTGGCTAACTCAACATGCATATTTTGTGGTCAACACATTTAATTTGAGGAATAACTAAACAAACTTAGAATGTGTGAGACGGGGTGGGAGGGGGCGACACGATTTAGCAAACACTGGTCAGTGTTAGCTAGCTGCTACTTTGTATACCGCAGCAGAAATCTCCATTATCCAATATTTCTCTATTGTAGTGCACTGGCGTTGCAATAGTTAAGGTTACTGACATATGCCCCTGATCTCGAACACATTAAGCGCAGACGTTGCCAGCAGGCTCATGTCCATGTCCAGGATCACAGTTTCAGACAGCTGGCTAAGCTAACATGAGAGTGCAAGTCTGCTGCTGCCTTCGATACTCACGTGCTAGCTAAATAGAAATAGCGTGTGGCTACTGAGAGAAATACGCAGCCTTTATTGTTTCTTTCATATCTTTCGTTCACTCGACTGAACTGGTCAGAAAGCTGGGCTAGTTAGCAGCTAACGTTAACACCAGCTACTGCCTCCCATCAACAACAGCTAGTGAGGTAGTGGCTAACAATTTGTTGTCAATAGTTGAACTCAGAAAATTGGCTAGCTACTGTTAACGTTAGCTGGTCCGATTACATAACAAAATCCCCGAAAGAAACAGACAGCCTCACCCATGTATGCAGCCAGGCTCCCTGGTACCACATACCTCGATTAGTGCTTCCAACTTGCCCTCGAAAGTGAAGTCGATCAGGTCTGGTTTCAGACATAACGCATAGTTGACGGGGTAAACGTCTGTTGGTAACCGTACGAAGGGCCTCCTTTCGGGCATGGTTCCTGTATTTTGGCCGGTTGAACTACCGAAGACGGAGCTGTGTTGAACACTAGTTATTCCTCTCAGTTTTATTAGCACGGAGCTGATCAAAATGGGCCCTGACAGTGAGGGTGGACAGCGGGTAAGTGACTCTATGTACGAATGACAACGAAATTGTGCGGCCCAGGAGCGGCAACATTAACTGTAGCCTTCACAACACTGCCAGCTATACTTGTCTCGTCTCACGGCCCAAACAATTCTACTTAATCAGCGTCAACCTAAAGACACGCGACGTCATCACGTTTCAATAAACGTGCCGTACGTGTACGTGCATGGCAGCGCTATGACTACAAGTCAACTGTATACGTGTGGATTTATTACTTACAAGCCCACAGTTAACACTTATTTGATTTTTGAATGGGAGTATTTGCCTATTTTTAATCAAGAGCGCAATAGTTTTATTTTGATTTGAGAGCAAAATGTTTTGTTTTCAGGCTCAAATATTATATTGCTCTCTTTCAAAACTCGGCTCTGACCGAGCAAATAAGCCCCACCTTCTGCAGGGTGCGCTTGTTTTACTTGACATAGTAAAT
>CM047978.1:2986015-2998206 GCA_026261665.1 Melanotaenia duboulayi
AGCCAAGATTTGAGAGAACGATGAGATGAAAAAAAAGTTTGGTCACTGTTGGTCTGTGTGTTATTTCTACAAAGTTCTGTTAGTAATAAATTCTGTTTCTTCTTCTGGTCGACCTTTATGCTGCTACATCTATTCATACATTCATTTACATCATTTTATCCTCATAATCTGACAGCTGAGGCTGGAAACATCGTGTCTGATGCTGACTGGGATCAGAGCTTTCAAATTTCTTTGTGTATAAATATATATATATACACATATAAACCAAGCAGATCAAAAATAGGACAAACTGGCTTTGAGTTTTAAGGGTTAATGCCACGTGCATGGCAGCTTGTTGTTGCAGCTGTCTGCTAATAGACATTTTAGTTTTACTTCATATGCAAAAAAACTTGTTAAAGTTTTAAGAAATGTATTTGGGGTCAGATGTTGTTTGGTAAGTTTTAACTGGCCACAGTCGTCTGTTATTCAGCTCTACTTTTACTCATCTGATTAATTCGTTCCAGTACAGCTGCTTTTACAAACCTTTGTTTTTATGTCTGATACAAAGAAATACTTGATCCTCATTAGGATGTGGATAACTGGCTGATTATCCGCTTTTCCCCATTTTATTACAGACTCTGGCCATCTACGACCGCTTTGGGAGGCTGATGCTGGGCAGTGAGGAGCAGCTGAAGGATGTGCTGGAGTACCTGGTCATAGAACGCCACCTCGTCAACCCCTACGGCAGGTGGAGGTTACATGGGAAAATCGTGCCGTCCTGGGCTCCTGCCAAGGACCCGATTGCTAAGGTGATTTCATTAAAAGAAAATGATTTTATTGTTTGTTAACTAAGCAGGGATGTCACTTCTGGGTCACATGACTTTTCCCAGATGAAAAAAAAACTAAATCAAATTGAGGTGTTGGAGCACGAACTGGAGAAAAGACCTTATCTGACTTTTAATTTTGGTTTAGGAAACAAAAACAGGAAAAGAAGTGGTTTTTATGTCTTTTCAAAAGCTTATTCAATATCTGTTTCCACTGTTAGGCAGATGACACCCAGCTCTACCTGTCCTGTAAACCACATTCCCCGCTCCCACCCACCTCTCTCTCTGTCCACCCTTTCGAAGGTTAACAGTTTCTCCCTCACCATCAACAGCGCCTCAGTTTCCCCCTCCCCCCAGGTCAAGAGTCTGGGTGTCATCCTCGATAGCACCTTATCATTCACCTCACACATCAATAACACCACCCGCTCAGCTTTTTCCATCTGTGCAATATCAACCGTCTTCGCCCCTCCCTCACCCCCACACCACCTCTATCCTTGTGCATAGCCTTGTCACCTCCCGCCTGGATTACTGTAACTCTCTCCTCTTTGGCCTCCCACAAAAATCCCTTCAGAACCTCCAAACGGTTCAGAACTATGCTGCCTTCATCATCTCCCAAACTCCTTCCTTTCATCACATCACTCCCATCCTGCAAGAACTCCACTGGCTACCCATCAAGTACAGGATAGAATACAAGATCCTTCTTTATACATACAAATCCATACATAAACGCTCACCCCCTTACCTCTCAGACCTTCTCCAAATAGTCACCCCTTCCAGATGTCTTCGCTCCTCCACTTCTATCCATCTCTCTGTCCCTTCTGCCCGCCTCAGCACCATGGGGAGCAGAGCTCCCCAGCTCTGGAACACACTTCGTCCTGACCTCCGCAATAGCGACTCTCTCCTCACCTTCATTTCCATACGCAAAACCCATCTTTTCAGAACAGCATACTGTTTGTAAACTTGTTTTCAATCACTTCCTCATCACTCTGCCTTTTTAGTGTTTTGGTTTTTAATTGTGTTGTTTATGTTTAATTTTCCTAAACTGTTAATGTTTTCTTTTATGTGTTTTATACAGCGTCCTTGGGTGCCCCGAAAGGCACTTTAAATAAAATGTATTATCATTTTTATTAAAGCAGGGACTTCCTGCAGAGCTGCTTCTGTGGGTGATGACAGGATTTTAGCTGGAGGTTCTGCATCACTGTTATGGAATTAGATGCTTCAGAAAATGTGCTGGCAGGTTTGCTCTAGGTATCCCAGTCAGTCAGTTAACTGTGTGCAGTTATTTGCGGTTATTCCAGAAACTCTCTGTAGGAAGATGCTACTGCAATGTTTGTCCATCATCCTGAGAAACGAAACTGTTTTATCACTCTGTATTTTGTGTTGTACCAGAAAGAAGACATTTTCAAACATGTAAGAATCGAACCACAAATGCTCCTCAGATACAATTTGAGTAAAAGGTTTTTATGATGACAAACTGACTGTAGGTCAAACATCAGACAAGTTTTCTCTGAGGGGTTCCTGCAGAGCTACACCACATTTCTCCAGCAGCTGCTAACATTTGGGACATTCAATGGTGGGATGTTGTGGTTCGGACCTCCACGTGTGAAACAGGAAACTTGTTTGGCAGAAGCCAAAGTTTCCAGCACTGGCAGAATTTTTATGGCAAGTTTAGGTAGAAAATCCTCATCAAAATAGAATTATAACTCAGAGAAATGATGAAAATGAAAGCAGGTAAACTTTTATCTGCAACTAAAGTGATGCAAGTGTGCAGCTGAGATTCAGTAAATGATGAGCAGCTCTTTTAGATTGTGATAACATCCAGAAAGCAGGACTGGAACAAAAGGTAACTTGTAAAAAATCTTGTTTATAGGCCATGTTGTATTGGTGAGTCTCTGCCGTGACTCAGATTCCTCCCAGATGGAGCAGTTAGTTGCCTGGGAATGTTTTCTTTCTGTTCACACTTTCAGACAAACCTCAGACTGGTGTGATAAGAAATGCCCTCTGGCTGTTTGTAATCCTCCTTTAAAATCAGAGCATATCATCAGTCTTCATGTTTTCATTTCCTGAACGACACCAACCTGCCACCACGTTAATATTGTTGAGCAGTTGTTATATCTGTCTATGTCAAGTTGTGTTGATTCCGCTTTATTTTTCTTCCAGACCGTCTGTCTTCCTGGTCCAGAACTGAAGCCGTGGCAGGAATTTGACACCCTCAGCTATGACGTTCCCAAAGCAGCAGCAGCAGTACAGTGGTATAAATAGTCCACCAGGGGGCGTTGCTCTTTTCATTAAAGCCTCAGTGGATGTGACGAGTCAGGGGCCAAATGGCTGTTGCTGTTAAGTCTATCCAGGTGACCGGACCAGTCATGGTTTCTAAGAAAAACTTCTGTTTGTTAAGATGCTCGAAGCATGAGATCAGATTTATGATGAACAACATCCTGAGGACAAGTGAGCTAAAACAACAGTAATAACTGTCTCTCTTTGTGGTTTCAGTTTTGTTCCACATATTTTTAGGAATAATTTAAATGGAAAAAATAAAAAGACACGCTTACAGAAACTGAGTGGTTTATTTTGAGGAATATAATGCATGGTGATGTCAGGAATCATAAAAAATAAAAATTCCTGCCTGTATTTGTTCAAACCAGTGCATTTTACCCTGGTAAAATGTTACAATAATTTTACATGACAAATGCTGACACACCTGTTCAGAATGGTGGGAAACGGGGAATTATGTGAACGTAACTCTGCAGCCCTACTGGTTTAAAAAAACGACGGCGAGTCAGACTAAAAATTTAACTGCTTGAGGCTGATGCTGCAGCAATATCTGAATTCACATATGGATGTCAATATTACCATGAAAACTGCTTAAAGTATAATATCTCTAATATTTGCTAATATACCAGCCATAACATCTATATGAAACTTGGAGAACATTGTTTCAGAAAGGTTTTAAAATAATATGCTTTCATGAGTCACCAGCAGAGGGCCAGTACAGAAAATGGCCATAAGACACAGTGGACTAATTCATTATTAGTCAAAGATTTCACAAAAACAACACACACACAGCCAAATTAAAAAACTATATATTTAAATCTTTAACCACACTCCCCAATGAGGTGGTGTAGAATAACTAACATTATGCCAGTCACATTTCCTTTTAACTAAGTCAACACGTGCAAAAGGAACTGACATCAAATATCTAGTTTACAAAGCAGAAAGCAGCAATAAACCTCGTTAAATGGTAGAAACGGAGCCTTGTAAAAGCTTTCAGAATGTGCTGAGTCATCTTTTGAATTATCAACATAATTGTATCAGTTTGTTTTTACGATAACTTAATATTTCATTTTAATCTAACTAGTGTCCAATTCAAACTATTTGCATAGAAAGCGACAACTTAGCATGTAGATTCATGGTGACTTGATACGTTTTTGGCATTATTTCTGCTTTAAATGTTAAAGGGACACTGTGTAAGAATTACTTCCATCTAACGTTGAAATTGTGTATAGCATTCTAACGTTTAGCGCATTCTTCACTTTCTCAAACACGTATTGCAACAACGGTAGCCACTGTGTGTCAAAAAGCCTTGATAACACCAATGAAAGCACGTCATCCGATAGCTCATGGAGTGTCTACTCAGATGAAGAAGTTTGTGATTTCATAAATATTGTAAACTGCTTCCCATCCAACTTTCAGATATGGCTCCTCTGTGTTTAGAAGGAAAGGGGTAATGATCACAATAAAAGCCAGCTCATAACGCCCTCTCACTAGTCCGGTGTTCTGCTGAAACGTGCTACCTTGTCAAAACGTGCTACCATAGTCTGAATTTGTAGGTTTATCTGTCGATTTGTGCTACCCTGTCAGAACAGAATACCACACTTGCTTTTCATACAATTCAGTTTTGTGCGATCAACCATAGTTTGTTAGTTTAAAGATCATTAATCCACATATTTATAACTGAAGCTCCCTTTAGACATGATCTTAAGAAATAAAGTCATGATTGTTCAAAAATTAAACTTTGAATAAATTAATGAAGGCAGCAGGATGTCTTAATAGTATAAATAAACCTATAAAAGTATGCTACATTTTTAATAAAGGTAGGATGACTCGACAGTTTAAATGACCCCCAGCCAAGTATGCGTCTTTATATATTTATGCAGGTAGGATGTCTAGACAGTGTAATTTACGCCATCAAAGTCTGCTACCTTATGTAATAATGCAGGTAGGATGATTCTACAGTGTACAGTTTAAATGACCCCATCACCTTAGAGCAGATTATGCAGGTAGGATGATTTGACAGTATAGATTACGCTTATCAAAGTATGTTACCTTAAGATGTAGTGTAGATTAGTGAATGTAGCCTAGATTGAAACACTCAATCTAGGACTAGAAACAATCAAAACAGTTTAAAGAATTTATAATATATGATTTCTAAGAACATCCATACAAATAAATAAGAAATTAAGTTTATTTCACAATGCAAAAGTCTTAGACACGGCACAGCTGTGACGCCTGCACAGTATAATTAACCCATCAAAGTACGCTACCTAATATATTTATGAAGGTAGGATGATCGGACAGTGTAAATTACCCCACAAAAATGTGCTTCCGTATACTGTAACCTACATTTGTGCAGGCAGGATGCCAGTAGGATGCCCTTCGAAGTGGATGCCTCAACAGTATAAATTAATGAAAGTTTCTATCATTAGGCTTTTATAATAATGAAAAAAAATCAATATACTTTAAATATAGGTCTACAATTTTTTATAAAAACACATAAAATACATATATAAAATTAAAGTTCTTTGTTTATTTCAAAAGGTACAGCTCATAAAAGCCTCCCACAACAGGTACAGCTGTTTGACACGGACTTGCAGGTAGCATGGATTTATGGATGTGTACTGCACATTGAATTTTTTTTTTGTTTGTTTTGTTTGTTTTTTTTGTGCACATGCACGGAAGGCATAGGTAGCACGTCTCGATGGGTCGGAAATGTGAGAACACCAGCTTGACCATAACTGAAAGCCGCCATTTACCATGACTATGAAAGTGACTGAGACCACGTAAACATATGCTGAAGTACTAACAAGGATGGTCTTTTTCAGCAGAAACTACTGTTATGCTGTCCATTGTAATGAGCAACACTGACTAATAAAACCAAATGAAAAAAAGTTAACTTTAGTCTAATTTAGGCATTATCAGTGACTTACTTGTCAAGGTGAAAGCTAGCAGCTTCAGCTTCCCTTTCAAAATATTTCTACTGCTTTGCTTGAGCTCCTTCCACCTGGGGAAGGCTAGCCTGATGTTGATCCTCCTTTTTTGTATTGTCTTGTCATGCTGCTTTTAAATCCCCTTTTTCACTTTCTTGGTGACTGTGAAAACAGCTCCCATGATGCTGCTGCCTATACATGGGCCTGCATTTTTGTGAAAAACAATTTAACAAATTTTCCAACTTGTCGGGGCAGTAAGCCTGTCTTATTTATCTTCTACTCCCACGTCTGTTGGTGCCATTTGTCCCTTGCCGGCAGTTGTAGTTTCAAGATGGCACACCGTCATAGCGCTTTCCTACCGGGTTACCTGTCATATGTATGAACAACCCTAAAATTCTTCAATTACTAGAATGTTTCAGATAATTAGCGGAGGTCATAATACACCATTGATAATGGATATGTACATGCAGACATCGAGGTTGGCCATTAAACAACAGAAAATATTACACGTCTTTTTAAACATAAAATGCAAAATGTCACCATCTTAACTGAATCAAAAGTCAAAGCATGGTATTAAAAGTGGCATTTAGTTTGGTTAAGGAATCTAATTTTAAATATAAGACCAGATGTTCCTTCCGTTCAAGTCTGATTCAGTGTGAGAGACATCACCTTATTATTGATATTTTTCATATTGTGAATACAAGTTGTTTACAGAGATAGCCAGGACTTGAAGCTTTCAAAAGGTTTTTATCCCATGTTGCTGTCTGCATCAGAAGCTGAGAAATAATGGGGTCTGGTAGGCTTTTCAGAAAACTTAAGGTCTTAGGAGCTTTCTAAACTCTACATAGGGATTCACATATAAGTATGAATAGTTTAATCATTTGGGAAAGTAACACATCACCCATTGTGCCTCTTTCCACTGTGACAGAACAGTATAATTATCAGAAAAACTTTGAAAATGAATGGATCTGATGCAAGATGTTCAGGATTCCAGTCCTTGTGTTGCATTTTCTGTTTTTGATTTTTTTTTCAGATTTTTTTTTTGGGGGGGGGGTCCCCTCAGCCATGGGTAAAACTTACAAGCAAGATTCATTACTTAAAAAACGTACAAAGACACAAAATAGATTCCAGTTGTAAAATGGGGGGTAAAAGCAGGAATAAATGGGTCTTCATCTAATAGCCTTAGATGCCCTTCCATCATTCAACATATAACTTCTTTGCTGGGTCATTGAGGGATGTAATAAATATATTAAATGTGTTTCAGTACAAATAAACTTGGTTTTACAACCATCAGTTTCCAGTTCATCAAATCTCTACGACTCATTTCATTGTCTGACAAGTCTGTGGCCTAACTGGATAGCCATAATTGATGGGACATCTTCTAGGGTTTTATCTTTCCTTATTGTCCATATTTTTGTCCTTTTCTGTCAGCAGGGAAGCTGTTCTGTTGGGAATCCTGCATACATGTGTAGTTCAGGAAGTTTAAAAACACCTCCCTAAGACTGTCATCAGGGTATCAGGAAGGTTTTATAGAGTTCACATTTTCCTAAAAGCACAGATTAAAAATTACAAATCCGGTGGGAATATAAGAGCCTCAGCAGCACATTCGGCATCATCTTCCTCATCCTCCTCTGGAATGTTCTCAGGTTCCCATGTGAAGACGTCGGAGGTATTGTCTGTGAAAGAGCCTGAAAGGCTCCTTACTAGATCCCACGGACACAAAGCATCGCGCCGACCCAAAGCTAAGCTTGCTTTAGAGTCATCAGTCTGTTCTGTGCTCATGTCTCCTGGAGTCATATCTGGACTGAGTACCCTCTGATTGTCTGGGACACCATCTCTGTCTGTCCCACTGCCGCTATCCTGTTTAATAAGGCCAGGTACTTCCCTCTCTGAAGGGCAAATGTCCTCTCTAATGGTTTCTTGTTTTTCTGCTACACTAGTGTGTCCTGTCTCCAATGGACAAGCATCTTCTTTAATTCCATCATTCTTTTGTTCAACATTAGTGTCTCTGGTCTCCCATGGACAAACATCGGCCCGAGCATTGTCTTGTTTTTTGAAAGATTTTGGTTCCTCTGAATCCCATGGACAAACATCTGCTTGGGTGCTGTCTTGTTTATTGAGAGTTCTTGGTTCTTCTGTCTCCCATGGACAAACGCTTGCCAATGTGCTGTCCTTCTTTTGGAGAGTTTTGGGTTCTTCTGTCTCCCATGGACAAACGCTTGCCAATGTGCTGTCCTTCTTTTGGAGAGTTTTGGGTTCTTCTGTCTCCCATGGACAAACGCTTGCCAATGTGCTGTCCTTCTTTTGGAGAGTTTTGGGTTCTTCTGTCTCCCATGGACAAACGCTTGCTAATGTACTGTCCTTTGGGGGAATTTTTGGTTCTTCAGTATCCCATGGACAAACGTCTGCTCGGGTACTGTCTTGCTTTTTCAGAGTTTTTGGTTCTTCAGTCTCCCATGGACAGACATTTATCTGAATGCTGTCTTGCTTTTTGACAACTTTGGATTCTTCTGTGTTCCATGGACAAACATCTATTTGAGCACTCTCTTGCATTTTCCCTACCTTTGTGTCAACTTTTTTCAGTGGAGAGACATTTTGCCCATAATTTTCCTGTCTTTCTAATTGTTTGGAAACTTCTGATTTAACTATAGTTGCCTCCTCTGTTTCCCATGGACAAACATTTGCCCGACCTCCATCCTGTCTTGCAGGACTTTGTGGAGGCTTTCCTGTTTCTGTATCAGTCTCCCAAGGACAAACATCTGATGGCCTGTCCGGCTCCTGTGGTGTTTTAGTGGCTGCAATTTTTTCTGGGGTCTCGGTTTCCCAAGGACAAACATTTACTCTGGTGCTTTCTGCCCCCCCAGTGTTTAAGGAAGCAACATTTTTAGGTGACAAACTGTGTTCTGAGTCACCTGGATTGCCTTGGTTTCCTGTTTCCCAAGGACAAACATCTACCTTGATTGTTATTTGTGAATTTGAGTCTGTATTTGTAGGATCTTTGCTCCCCCCTTCCCAAGGGCAAATATCCATGATTTTTGGTGGGTCTGGGAATTCCCATGGACAGCTTTCAGCTGTCTTGGACGCTTGCTCACCTCGATTCAGGGCAGGTAATATTGTATTATGGGGTTGGCTATTACTTATAACATCTTTGGATGCACCTGGATAGATGGCAGACTTCATGGCTTCTCGTTGATGGGGCACAGTTAGCGTTCCCTTGTTCTCCAAAGGATTTAGGTTCTCATATACAGTTTCAGGCTTGCCCTCAACATCCCAAGGACAAACATTAGCAAGTACACTGTCTTGTCTTATTGAGATTTTGGGAGTTTCTACAGTCTCCCATGGACATACATCTACTGCACGTTTCAAAGACTGTTGAGTCTGCGAATCTTTAGACAGAGCAGGAATATTGTGTGATTCCCAGGGACACACGTCACCCTTGTCTTGTCTCCCAGCATTCCCTTGCTCCTGTGATTCCCATGGACATACATTAGATCGTTCTGATGCTAGTGAATCCTGGGGGCAGACAGCTGCCTTCAAGGTCTGTTGCTTCTTTGTTCTTTCTCCTTGTTGGGTAGAACCAGATCCATCCCATGGACATACATCTGTGTGAGAAATGCTACTGGCTGGTCTGATTCGATTGCTACCTCTTCTGCGAGTTGAAGGAGTCCTTGAGCTGATGGAACTTATACTACTTCGCTTGCTGCTCTGCCTTGATAAAAATACATTTTCATAGTTGCCATCCCGCTGTATATCATCTGCATCTCCAGGGTAGACTGCAGACTTCATAATGATGAACTTTCGTGGGCTTCTGTCAGAGGAATCCCCAGAAGACAGTCTTACTGCATTTTGCTTCACAAGGCTAGGTTTTCCATCGGTTGTTATTGTACCCATTTTCTGTAATGGCCTTATTTCTATGCTTGGACGTCTACTAGATGATCCAGACCTTGGTGTTGTGGAGTTACTTTCCTGGCTTTTTTGAGAATCCTCTCTATTTAAGTTTCCATCTTTACTGGACCTGCTACTTACATCCATTGACCCCATAAATGATTTCACAGAAAGCCACTTATTTGTGGTGTTGCGGAAGGAGAAGACCCGTTGATCTTTTGTTGGCATTGGTCTTGGGGAGCCTGGTGCACTAGCGGACACAGTAACTGGTGCTTTGGGAGGAATGTTGTCAGTTTTTGTTTCTTTTTCCACTGAAGGAGTCTTCTCCACAGGTGGCAAGTGGTCCCAAGGACAAACGAGTGCCTGTGGGGATGGTGGTCTATTTTCCACACCTACCTCAGAATTTGCATATGTGACATGCCTCTGGTTCCTTTCATCTGATTGTTCTGGTTCCACCTCCCAAGGGCAGACCTCAGCCTTGTCAAAGGATTCAAACTGGAGAGCACTCCTAGTCTGGTCACTTATGGAAAGGCTCTGCCTTGACCGCATTGTGCTGGATCTGGAGATCTTTGGTATATTCTCTATAGAATGTGTGGTAGAAGAGCTTAGACTCCAAGATTTATGAAGCCTGGTGTGATCAGGATGCAGAAGGTTGGTATCAATTGTCAGATTCTGGGCACTGACTGACTTACAGACGCCTGGTGGAATATCTAATGAATCTGTCTCAGATCGCTGGGAGCATCTCTTCACAGAATTGGCTCTTAATGAAGAGTCACGCAATAAATAGTCTCTTTCTCTGACGTGGTAATGATCACTTTGGGACTTGCGGATAGATGGTGATGGTGATTTTATTGAACTTCTGTAACTAATACTAGCACTGTCTGGGGATATCCTGAAAGAGTCAGAATGATTCCCACCTCTACTACGAAAAGATCCATCTCTCTCTTCACGGCTGCACTGTCTGCTCACAGTTACTGGGATCTCTGCAATGCGTTTAATAATTGACCTTCCCAGTGTGCATCGAGAGCCACGCTTCTTTGACAGATGAGGGTTGTTTGCAGTCATCTTCTTCGTCTTGTTAACTTCTAACTGGGCATATAACTTCTTCAGCTCATCCTGGTGCATATGAAGAAGGGTGGGAATTGATGGTGGGATTGAGCAGATAGTTGGAATGATTGAAGAGAGGAAAAGACATTGAGAGTCAGAGGAAAGACATTTACATGAAGGAGAAAACAGTTTAAGGATGAGAAAAGGATAAAGGGTGGAGATAGACCATATGTTTGCTCATTCTATTATTATCTGTACTTAATTATTAAGAAAATATTCTAAATTATGACAGCTTTAAGACTTCCTTAAGTGAGTCTATCCATAAATGAATGGGGTATTATTTTCATTCTTTAAATGTGTCTTTTGAGATTTCTTTTACATTTTGCAAATTATGTCCCACTGTAATGGTATAACACTGGTCTGGGGGGACAAGAGAGTTTACCCGAAAGTCTTCCGGGTCCACATTGTGCTCACTCCAAACAGAGCGAAAGCTGCTGTGGAGGTACGAGCCAGAGCGTTGCAGATCCACTTCATCTTCATACACCTCTGCTGCTATTTCCTCTCTCCTAGGCTTAGACATAAGGAGGAACTGCAAACACACACAGGTACATGAAAACATAGCATGCATGAGTAAATTCAATTCTTTATTTGAGGTCATGGATCTGTTCATCTTATTGATCTGTTCATCTTATTGAAACTTTTCCAGAAAAAAATGAATTCACAAAGTCTTTGTTACCCCAACGTTGGCAATCATTACTTGTGCATCACATTAAAATGTAATTTACAAGGACTTCCAACAGAGGCTTAGCGAAAAAGAAAAGGAACTCAAACCCTAAACAAAAATTAGCAAACAAATCCAGTCTCTGCAGAACTAAATAAAAGCTAACATTTAAAGATGACATTACAACTCAAATCAGAGACAAGCTGTCAGAATTTAGAGAGAACATCAGTCAGAAATGTGCAAATATTATAAAGGAGGTGGATGAACAAAATGGGAATATAAAGGTTGCCATAGTACGTGTAGAAGAGATTAAATCATGGAGCCATAACAGAAACTAAAGAAGGAGCAGAAAAAGATGATCGATAAGGTGGATGACTTGGTCAAGGTGGAAAAACCTGCAACTTTATGGAAGAGAGGGAAAAGCAGAGACGACGAGTGAGTTGATGACAGACTTTGTGAGCAGGTGGCATTTTCATTAAACTTCAATCCTCAGATTGGTTGGCTCTTGAAAAATCCAAATTGAGCATT
>CM047978.1:3006946-3017281 GCA_026261665.1 Melanotaenia duboulayi
AGATAGATAGATAGATAGATAGATGTTATCGGGGTAAATGCTGATGAAACAACGTGTTTCATCTGTGTATCTGGTTGTAAATGATGTGACTGCAGCTTTTCATGCTTGTTGGTTAAAGGTTGATGTCTGAGGTGTTAGTTAACTCCATGTGGAACATGTCTTTGTGGATTTGATTCTGTTTCAATGGTAATGACATGGCTTACTTTACTTCATGAAATATTTGGTGGGTCCACCAAATATTTCATACCTCCACAGATGTAATACCTCCATGAAAAAGTCTGTGAACCCGTTCAGGTCTCTTGTCTAAGTTGAGTCGACTTTTTAATTTTCTAATGTTATTTGAATAACATCAGGTGAAGTTGCTATTGACCACTTCTTGTTTTTACTGTTGCAGAGAATATTAGTGTTAACACATACATTCATGGTAAACTGCCGTCTAAATTATTTGACAGCATTACTCAGTCACGTTGTTTAGCTCAACATGATATCAGAATATGAATAATGGAGTCCTACTGGGGCTGTTGTATTGAGTCTTTTTTCATGAGAGAGAATAAACTGGACTGGTGGCTGATAGTTGTGTGTGAATGTCGGTCTACATAGAGTAATAAGTTTAGATGATTGCTTAGCCTGCTTGTGTGTGTGTGTGTGCTTGTGTGTGAGCATATGTGTGTGTATATGATTTGGAGAAGCCTGGTATGACTTCCAGCCTCATTTTTTGTCCCAGTTTAGCCCTGAATCAGTCTTCTTTGTTACTTCGTTCATGGCATTTAATTCATGAGGTCCAAGTCCTAGTATGAACGTTTCCACAGAGGATAAATAGAACAAAAACCTTTCAAATAATCGATAGATTTTTCCAGTGTTACCAGTAACATTTTCTGTATCATTGTTCATTAAACCGGCACAGCCCATTCTATTGACGTGTTCACCTATACAGTCAGCACGCCAAATTAAATTGTAAACCACAGCATTATCCAGTACATTCAGCAAGTACTTTTACTTGTATATTTAGAAGCAAGTAATTACTTCTACTCAAGTAAAAAGGTTAATGTGGTAATTTTATTATTTTTACCAGAGTACAATTTTTCTGTTTATACTTTTATGTAAGTACAGTACTTCTTCCTCCTCAGTGTTATATTTTTCTCAGGGACAAACAGGAAAAGAAAATTATACAGCTATATTTTTATATAATAGATACAGAAATGTAATATTTAAAAAAATATTTTTGTAGAAAACATAAAAATTAAATTAAAAAAACGTCAAATATGATTTAAAAAATTAAAAATGAAGAAAGGTAAAACTCTTGATTCACCGGTGGATCTACGTTCCTACCCTCACCCCCGGTCACGAGCTGTGGGTAGTGACCAAAACACACCAACACAGCAAACTAAGAGATTATTACAAAAGAAATGTTCACATTAAAATAGACTCATGTTTGAACAAACGTTTCCATTTTTATTTGAAGGGGGACATAAGAATACTTTATCTGTTCCTGGTTGGCTTTTATTTGATTTATTTTTAATTTTTTAAAACAATTTTTATTCAAATTTCCAACCTGCATGCCTTTCATACTGAATGACATGCAGTCTGGAAATAAATGGAAGGTTTCAGGTAAAAAGATTAGTTTTTGAGTCTCCAGAGCAACTAGATGAAATGACATAAAGAAATACTTTATCCCAGAGGGATCGTCTCCTTGGTAGTTGCAACAAAACTGAATCTGTTTACTTTCACAAAAACAAGAAAAATCAGATAAAACACTCATTTTTATTCCACCTCAATCAGGAAAACAATGTGATTTTTACTTCTGCATTTGTAATGACAGGTCCATTTATATTTGTTAATGATAATGAGACATATTTTAGCTGCTGTAGTATTAATATTACTAATATAGGTATTAAATGTATCTTAATGGAACCTTGAGATGACTTCAGATTTAATTGGGGCTGTATTAATAAACTGCAATGAATTTACTGTATTTTGAAAATGACAGTATGTAGGTCAGAGGACTAGAGCTGCCAGTCCATTAACATGCTGACACACACACACACACACCTAATATTAAATCACTTCCCAGTAATGTGCAGCTCTGCACACACTGCCTCGGTCTGCAGGGACAAGCTCTCATCAGCCGACACACAGATGGATCAAAATGCACGGCAGGCTTCCGTTCACTGCTTTTGATTGGTCAAATGAATCCAGATTGATTGATGATTTATGACCAGAGCAGAGAGACGTTATGAAATGTCAGCTACGTACCTACCTACCCCATTACAAAAGAGATACACACACACACACAGATGCCCTCATCCCATTCACCTTTCCACAAATCGTCCATTATGATATAATCCTTGGCACTGTGCTGTGCAGTCATCTGTAAAAAGCTCTAATCTGCAACACTTAGCAAGCTGACTCGGTCAGAAACTCACCGGGAAGTAGAGGAGCAGGGAACCAAACAGGATCGTCTCCAGCAGCAGGAGCCCAGAGGCCCGGATCTTCTACAGGTGGAGGGGGGGATGGAGAAAATCAACAATTACAAGAAGCTGCAGATTCATTTTCCAATCTTTTTACTTTAAATCCACTATTCTGAACATTCCTGGGGTCCAGGATGCCTTCATCACATTTCTAAATAATTCCACCCTCTTCCCACCATAACCATGGATTTCTAAAGTAAAAAGATTGTTATCAGCTGAGTTAGTTTAAGTATGGAGAGTAGATGTCTTCATTTTCTAAACATCAGCCCATGAGACTGATTCTCCAGAATAAATCCCAACACATTCATGGCCAGACAGCATTTCACCATTTATTCAAAAAGTAGGGCTGCCTCACAGGGTCACAAAACTCAATCTAAACTCATCTGATTCTGCTTAATGGGAGATAAAAGAACAATGTTACATAAGTGTGGATTAACTGTGTTTTTTTTGTTTTTTTTTTAACTTTCCCTACAATTAAAGAAAATAAATTTAACTGGCTTTTGTTCAGAAATTACAGCACATTACGAAGAAGAAAACAGCCATTTAATCTGTCATATAAACATAACGTAGCATGTTGTTCAATAATCCAGTCAAAGTGGAGTTCGTGGTCACATTGCTCAGGAAAACCAGTGTTGTTCTGGAGGAACTGGGTTCAAGTCCCTGGTGTGCCAATGTGGGTCCTGAGTAAGGCCCCCCAATTGTTCCCTGGTTCTCTAGTAAATGTATTAATGGGACAAATGCTGAGCCTAATTTCCCAGTTCAGATTAATGAAATAAAATTTATCCGTGCTCTTTATTTAATATTACAAAATTATCACACATACATCACAGTGGAGCTCATTGAAAACTTTATGAGTTAGCGTGGAAAATCTTTAATTACATTGTATGTCATGTAATTCTCACGTTCTATGCGTCCTGATGACCGTTGACACCATGGCTTCCATAATACATTTATTATGAGGGCAGCCATGTTGGAATCTGTCAGAGTAAATGACAGCAGTGTCAGTGGTTGCTATGGTGATGTAGCAGGTCCTAATGAGTGGGGGGAGGCGAAACAAAGATTGTCTGACAAAGAAAAAGACAGGGAACATGAAAATTGCCCCTTGAAAAGACGATCACTGTGAGCGACTGAAAGGTCTGCTGAACACACAGACCTAACTTCTTCTGTGTAGTTTTTATAGCAGGTTAAAAAGACCCCTCAAAAAACTGAGCTGAATTATAGCGGACGTCTGTCAGAGCCGAGGTGGGGCACTCTGTGTTCTGAGGTGATCTGAGAGAAAACTGTAAAGCTGATTGCAGTGATTGCATTCAGTGAAAGATGTCAAAATGCCTACGGTTTGATGTACAGTATAGTTTGTATATGTACAGGAGACACTGTGGTTGTGAAAGAAGTTTGTTTGAGGACTTTTCTGAAACATTTTAGGGCCAAAATTTAGTGTGTGACATCATCACACCTTTCTATTGCAAAATCTTAAATTTGAGTAAATTTAAACTGTGATTGTGTCAAAATGTCCTTCTAGACACTAAAAGCTTCGTCTTTTATGGCCTGTTTAAACTTTGAAAATATGGGTTAGTTATAAAGCTCCACAGTGGGCTGGGTGTTTCGCTCATTACTGCAGAATCACAATCATGTCTATGGCACAAATTCAGCAGTGTCTGTGATTTTTGTAAACACCAAAACAAACTGTTCCCAGTTATTTAAGTATGTTGGATCAGTCATGTTCCAAAATTTGCAATGGAAACTAAAGACGTTTATTATAAAGTGGAATAAGTATGAGGGTTTGCAAACTTTCTCATATGTCATTATATTTTACACTTTAATTCATCTACCTGCCTACATGGAAATTAGCCATTGGCTATAATCTTGCATATTTATGTGAAAATGTACCTGAATTTGCTTGGTCCAAACTTAAATACTTCAGTAAACAAATTAATTAATGCTTCTGGCATTGGTCAGGGATCGACTGTAAAGATCTTAACTGGAAAAGTAGGTTATTTCCGATTCATAAATATCATAAAACGTGGTTTATTGTTGGGATTAGATCCACCTTTATCCTTCTGTCCAAGCTTCATCCACACAGCAGCCCTGTTGAGCCAAAAGATGTGACTCACCCGATTCCGACGCTGCCTGTAGGCCACCAGCATGCTGACAAAGATGAGGAGCATAAAGACCCCCTGGAAAGCCAGCACAACGGCCCTGAGAGGCCCATCCTGCTGCACCCAGCAGGGGGTGCCGTCCTGGCAGCTCTTACAACCCGGCCAGCATGGTAGGCAGATGGGCATGTTCGGGTAACACATACCACTGTTGTCAGTGCCGTTCACAGGACCTCCATCTGCACCAAACACACACACACACACACACACATACACATGCATCAACATCACCTCCACAAAATCATGTGATACCCTCACATCCATATCACCCCAAACTGCAGCATTTACAAACTCAGAAAGAAAATCTTTCATTTAAAAAGTGTTTTTTTTTTGTTTTTTTTGCATGTGTAGCTGACACAACCCAAACAACGAGTGTGAGTGGCAACCTGTCCAGGATGTACCCTTGGGATAGGCTCCACCCCTCAGTACCAACCAAACAACCAACTGTTATAAAGAACTTTCTCATATAAAACAAATTGATCCCCCAAACCAGAAACCTTCAAGTTCTACGTATAAACACACAGCCACATAAACGCAAAATGATGTTCCCAACAGGCGCTGTCCTGACCCTCACCAGTCACACTGGGGAAGCCAAAACACGGGGAATTTAAATAAAAGATGTTAAACTAAAAGATTATTAAAAAAAAGAAAACAAAAAAACAAATAGATTAGATAAATATATAAAGACAGAAATAAGATAAAATAAGTAAAATAAAATACTAGAAAATGGAATAGAAACAAATTGTATAAAATACATGTGTTAAATAATAAAACAAGTTTATTAATAATGTAAAAATTATAAATGTGTTTAAAAAGTAATAAATAAATAAATTGGTAAAAACAATCACAAACTATTAATAAAAAACAAATTTAACATGAAACACTCAGAGAGAAATAAATATTAATCCAAAAATTATTACTACTATAAAGATATTCAAATAAAAGCTCTACTAAAAATTAGATCTCAAGCTTTCTTTTAAAATATAAACACTTCCAGCCGCCCTTACGTCATCAGGACAGCTGGTCCACAGACGAGGGCCGTAGAAACTTAAGAAATACCTCTCCGTATGTTTTAGTCCCCACCTTAGAAATAAACAAGACCCCGGGGATCTGAGGGTTAAGAAGGCTTGTAAGCTATAGCAAGTGGGATAATTACTTACAACTAAAACTTTAAAGAACTTTAAAAACTAATAAAAGAATTTTAAAATCAATTTGGAAGCACACAGAAAGCCAACACAGAAATTTAAGACTGGAGTAACGTGAACTCCCTTTCTGGTCTTCGTCAGCAGACGAGCAGCTGAGTTCTGTAAAAGCTGTGGGTTTATAATCCTTTTAGGAAGACCAGAAAGAAGAGCATTCAAACAAATGATTACACTACACGTGATGACAGCATGGACCAGTGTGTCTGCATTGGGCTGGGAGAGGAGCCTGCTCTGGAAATATTCCTTAGATAAAAAGAACCTGGTCTTTATCATATTTTAAATGTGAGATACAGAATTTAAATTTGAATCAAAGATAGCTGTGAGGTTCTTGACTTTGCTGTAGGACCGATGACTAAAACTTTTGTTTTGTCCTGCTGAAAGACGTTTCCTGCCAGCCAAGTCTTAACATCTAAAGTACAGTTAAAAGGGTCATTGGATTAAGTGTGTGTGGAGAGTGGATTGATTGAAATGGATTGTAGATTGGGTGCAGTAATGAAGCATTCGGGATGGAGCTGTGGTAGGATGCAGAGGCAGCTCTGTAGTCTTCGGTGTTTGTTTTCAGGCATTGAGAATTTTCTTTTCGTTTGAAATGAGGGGAAAAGTTTAAAAAAATTACCCTAAAAATCCTTAAACCACTGAAGTGAAAAGAATTTTTGTTAGGAACTCTGGTTAGATAGGATGTTAACTGCAGTGTGAGGAATAAATATCAAATTTCAGCATCAAAATTTTAACATTTACAGAGATTTTAAACTGTTATTGATGATATTTTTGTTTCTTTACTTCACTGCAGGTGGTTGAGCTCATTTACAGCAGCGCGTTGTTGGTCCTGCTGCCTGTTTGGGGTAATCTGTCGTAAATCATGTTTACAGAAAAGCATGTATTCTTCTTAAATCAGGTCAAGTTGTGCACTGCTGCAACTGTCGTGGATTATAGTAATGACCACAGAAAAACAACTAAAAGAAATAACTTAAGTCTGGTTATATTCTGTATCTCTGTTAATGACAGCAAATCCAGTAACAGACTAAAACCAGCATGGCGGTAATCCATCTCTCAGTCCTTTCCAGGTTCTGTTAGAGGAGGTTGTTTCCCAGCTTCAGCCCCACTCAGAATACAAGTCTTTAACCTGGGTTTTAAAGGTCTAGTGCACCCACAAATGTGCTTTTTGAGCTGTAAACAACACTCGTTTTGGAGACGTTATTGGAGCGATGCAGGATGACTCACCGGAGTTCTCGGGGTAAATCTCGGGGTTGTAGAATCCCTCTTTACAGCGACAGCAGTACTGGCCCAGACGAAAGCCCCGGCCTGGAACTGGCAAACACTACACAACAGATGGTATTTAGTTTCTCTGTCATTCATTTCACATTACTATTAGTTCTTTTTTGTGAGTTTTAATGCAGATCTTATTAAAATGACTAAATATACCATTGTACCATTTTTTAATACACACTATTTTTGTGCATAGTGGAGTCATTTCTTGGAGTTTCCTCAAGTGTTTCATATTTCTATTATTTCTACAATTTAAGCTAAAAGATTATGAAAGTGAAAATGCAATAATAAATCATAAAAGGTTTTTTTCAACACATTTGCAAAATAAACACAAAATTTCCATCCGTCCATTTTCTGTACTGTTTAGTCATATTCTGGTGGTGGGGAAGCTGCAGTCTATCCCAGCAATTAACAGGTGAGAGGCAGGTCACCTGGACAGGCCACTAGTCCATCGCAGGGCACAGCAGAGAGACAAACAACCACACTCACTCCTCTCACAAACCCTTAGTGATCAAAAACATTTCTAAATGTACAACAATAAAAAAAAATGTTTTACTACTAAACAAGTTACTGCAACATTTTGTTTCTTTTAGCTTTTGAGATGCACTCCTTTTTAGGAGCAGAGTACAAAGGAATGCAAAGCAACTTAAACATGTACATGGGCATTCTTTTTCACTGTGTTGTCATTTGATGGAGCATTTTTTAGTACTTTCTATCCACAGAATATCTAGAAAAAAAAAAGCTTATAGGCCATTAAAACTCTATAAAGATGTACATTCAGATGTTTACCTTTTTCATGAAACATGGGTTAGTGTTGCAAAATGAACAGACAAAAAGACTTATATAAGCAGAAAAATATTACACAGTTAATACGTTTTTTTAACAATGTCCTTTTTTTGTTTGTCTCTGAAGCTGTTATATGTACACAGTGCAGGTTCATTTGTGCAAGCACTGTATGTAGTCTGCTTTAAGTTCACAACAGCTGTGTTTTTAAAGGGTTAACTAATAACTTAGTCTGCTAATTCTTATCAGGTGAAGTAGTTAATTAAGAAGAATTTTTGTACTGCCGTTAAGTGCTTTATTAACATCTTTTATCATCTTATTTATATAATAAAAACACTGCAGGTGCTCTACAAAGACTAATATGTTGTGTCATTATGTTAATGAGTATATTTATTTATGACCTCAAGCTCCAACAGTCAGAGACAGTTAAATAAACAGGGCATAATTTCCGGTCCACTGCCTTCAACCAAGTTTAGCCGCATCTGACAGCTTTACATTTTATTAAAAGTCCATTAAAATTTCATACACTGACAACATGGAACTCATTCTTCACTCCTGTAAAGCTCTCTCTGATGGTTGATCTATCTATCTGTTTTATGCATCACAATTTATAGCCCACCAAACCCTCTTTTCTGTTTTAATAAAAAGCTTTCAGATTTTTATCAGCTGTACTAAATACAGTAAGATTTTAAAAACTGGTGATTTTAACTTACATATCAATAACAGTAGTGATCCCTATGCCAGCGAGTTTTTAAACCTTTTACACAGCATGTAACACAGCCTATTCACAACAGAGGACACACCCTGGACCTGGTCCTAACCTATGGCCTGTCCACTGGTGAGTCCTCTGTTGTTGACCTGGCTGTGTCAGGCCACTACTGTCTATTTTTTAACATCACCAGTTTAATCCAACAGGAGGCCCAGATGGGAATGATTAGGAAATTGTATATTACCTCTAAAGTGGCTGCACATTTTATTGACATTTTTCACCAAACTCCTGCTCAAATTTTACCTGCAACATGTGATTTTATTGTAGATCAATTTAACAATAGACTAAAGTCAGCTATCAACTCAACAGTCCCACGTAAAACAAAAAGTTTACGAATAAAATCCAAAACACCATGGAGAAATGAGGAACTTAGCAATTTGAAAAGAAATAGCAGGGAAGCTGGAGCCTAACCCAGCATTTAACAGGTGAGAGGCAGGGTACACCTGGACAGGTCACCAGTCCATCACAGGACCAACAGAAAAATACAAACAACCACTCACTTCTACGGAAGATTTAGAGTCTATTAACCTAATATGCATGTCTTTGGACAGCAGGAGGAAGCTGGAGTACACAGAGAGAAGCCACACACACAGAAAGGCCACCTCTCCGCAGTTCAAACCACCCCACAGCCAAAGCTTGAACCAGCGACCTTCTTGCTGTGAGGCCACGGTATTAACCACCACACCACCGCGCAGCGGAAAGGATTGTGTTCTTAGGTAGGATATGATGTTTTCTGTCTTAATGTCCATGCTTTTTCAATAAATCTGGCTAAAGCATGAATCTCCTCCTTGAAGAACCAACTTAACATATAATATTCAGACATCCAAAACAAATCTGGTTTCTTCTTTTGTACTTTTTCAAGATTTCCTCAGTTCATCATACAGTGGACATTGGAACAGAAAATGAAACTCATCTTCAACAACTTTAAGATAACACAAAACACATACGCTGCTCTTTGGGTACACTCTGATACCTGCCTACTTCAGTCGCTAAGGGCAATGTACCAGATCTTAATTGTGCACACAATGACCTCTGACCTCTCCTTCAGTGTAGCGTTAGATATGATTCTGTGTAGTAATCTCTTTTTGGACATAGCTTCTAAGTTTAGGTTTCCTCCAAATCTCCTCCTTCCATAGTTTCTTATGAAGATTAAATCACTTCTGGTTGGAAGTGTAATCTATCTTACACTGCAAGTTACTGCTAAAAATATAATATAAATCACAAGAGGAAAATATTGCAAAGATGTCACTTGACAATGGAAGGTTGTGGGCTCTGTCCCAGTTAAAGATTTTTTTGGTCAGCCTTTCATCTGGCAACTGAGCAAATTGGTTCCAGAGCCAAACCATTTCACATCTTTCCTTTACAAGACAGGATTCCCATCCGGAGGTCCTATTTGTAACGGTCTTTGTAGTGAATTTGTGAACTCCAAGATAGCACCTCAAAGCTCAACTCTGAACTGCGTTACTTTCCGGGGAGTCCTTAAAACCCCATATTCCAGCAGCATAAAATAAAACTGAACCAAACATAGAATTAAAAAGCTTAGAAAAATGTTAAAAAGTCAAGATCAGGACACATTTTGATTTTATTATTTACTGACCCTAAAGCCCTTCCCGCTGACTGCACCATAGCTTTACTTCCTTCATAGAAGCTCATATTTCCGATGAAAAGACAATCAAGATACTTATAAGAGAAAA
>CM047978.1:3027606-3041089 GCA_026261665.1 Melanotaenia duboulayi
TGCCCCCCCCCCCCCCCCATCATAGCCAACATCCTCATGGAGGAAGTGAAAAGCTGAGCACTAAGTTCCTACAGGTGAACAACCCCAGTAATAATGATTTAGATTTTTATATTTCAAAGCACCCAAAGCACTTTATCCATTATTCATCCACTCATATCTGGTGATGGTAAGCTACATGTGTAGCTATGGAAACGTGGCAGCAAATCAGCTCCACCACCAGACATTCCAATGCCGACATTGGAGCCAAAGTGGGAGAAGAGTCCAACCTCACGGTTATTGAATGACCTTTCTTTACCTGAGCCACTGCTGCCCCACCAAGCCTCTGGCTCAGACAGGTTCATGTAACCTGAGCCAGAATCCATACTCTAGTAGTAGTAGCATTCACAGACACCTCAACTACAGCTACATCCAGTTCATTGAGGAGGACGACAACAAGTTGCCTTTTATTGGACAAAGCAATGCACATTGAGGAGGGATAAAGTGTCAACACTGAGATTTACAACCAGACCAGTATCACCTTTCTGACTGACACCACTTACTAGAACACAAAACTGTCCATCATCAGAACCTTAGTCCAGGGATCCACAGGCTTTGCCTTCGAGGGCCAGAGTCATGCAGATTTTGAATGTTTCCCTGCTGCAACACACCTGACTTAAATTAAATGGAACTCTAATAGTTTGATGCCAAGTTCTTCACAAACCAGTAAATGACCTATTAATTTTAGTCAAGTATGTTGCAGCAGGACAGGACATCTAAAACCTGCAGGACACTGGCCCCAGAGGACCAGGATTGAGGATCTGTGCCTTAGGCCATCAGCATTGCCACCTGTTTATATCCCAACTGGGATTTAACCATATCAGGTTACGGGTTACGAGTCAGAGTCACCTTAAAGGATGCTGGAGGGCAGTAATGTCCACATTTTAGGACAGAGATGATAGACGGTTTGAGAGAGGAGTGAGGAAAGCCATCTACTGGATTAGATTGGATCTAAGGTAAAGTAGAAAAATCATGTCTTAACAGAAGAGGTGGTTTCAGGTGTCACCTTTCCAGCTGCTACGATACAGCTTTGACCCTTTCCAGGAGGTTTAACAATTATTCAAAAATTGGACCAAGTTGAACAAACAATTTCTGTCACGCAGGTAAACAATGGTGACAGTCACAGGTCACAAGTGACAATGACATCCAACTGATTAATCAGGTTTAGTAACGCTTCACCTCTGAATGCTCTTTTATTTCTTAGAAGCTGAAACTTGACCTTGTAAATAATTTCTACCAAGTTAGGTGGACAAACAAATTTGTATTAAAATTTTATTCAAACAACACTAGAACCATAACTTTTTGGTAGAAAAAAACAAAAACCCAGCTACACTGCTTACTGATTGTTTGATTTCTAAAAAGGTACAGTGTTGACAGCTGCCCTGTTCAAGATCTATTCAAAGCTATGCAAAAAACAAAAAAAAAACAAAAAACAAAGCAAAAGTTATATGTACTGAATTTTTGTAGTGCAAAATGTAGGTGGGGGCAGGTATCAGATTGTGAATAATGGTGCTTTCACAAAGTGTTTTACCATAAAGTGATGCAATAGGTCTCAGAAACTGTATGCATGAAATCTAAAACAATTAAAGGGTTAAAGCAGACATTGTCGCAGCTAAAACAACAACAACAACAAAAAAAAAACTAAAGAAAAACAGAAAAAAAGAAAGATTACATATATTTACACTGGAAAGCTCCATCATCTCCATGCTTCAAGATGTGTCTTAATGAATGCTCATGGTTGCTGAGGATGAGTCCTTGCAGCAGAGGTAACAGTTTCTCCTTTTCAAAAAATATGGAAGCCATTCTAAACTCTATGAGGCCTAAGCAGAATTATTTAAAACCATGAAGCCATGCTTGCTGTTTGGCTGTTGACATAAGGTTATGATGAGATGATTTATGATGCCCGATCTCTTCTTTTTTGGTCCTGGATGTTTGTGTTAATTGTTATGTTAAAATATTTAAAAAAGAACATAAATTTATCCTTAAGATACTGTTTACAGAAATAGTTATTTTCTCTCTCTGCTTTTCTCTTTGTTTACCTCCATGGTGGTGCGATTGCACTGGTGAGTATCAGCAAACCAGCTGTTTCCTGTCGCACACTGGTCCAAGTCAATGTCCTGAATATTGACATCCACACGTATCACACCTCTAGCGTGGAAGACACACAGTAGGAAAGGTGAGAGGAGTCACAGCTATGTGCCAGCATTAAGCAAAAAAAAAAAAAAAAGAAAAAAGAAAAGCCTGTCCAAATTTATTTAAAAGATCTTTTAATGTTTGTAAAACTATATTCAGAATAATAAACTGATGCAGCCAGTTTTACCATTTCTGTTGGTAAGTGACCTAAAAAATCATTTTCAATTGAATAATCAAAGTTTACCAGCAAGAAAGACCAGAAAATGATTAAGGATTATCTAAGAACACTAAGACTTTGTGGCATTTTTGATTTAGATGGTCTTATAAACGTCAGACACACTGAACCTTTTGTGAAGCAATGAATCCGCAATCACCTAAAATCTGTGACTTGAGATCTTTCTCCCAAATATTTTGAATTAGTTTCTAAGATCATCAGCCTGAGACGGTGTAGTGCTGTAGTTCTTTCTGTGAAGACCTTACCTGAACTCAGGTGTGAGGTCAGGCTTTAGGCCATAGAAGGAAGTGGACAGGGTGAGCACCCAGTTGGGCACAAGGCGTCCATCTTTACAGTCCAGAAAGGGGGCACTGGCCCAGCGTACCCCACTGCGATTAGTCACATAGCTGTCACCCAATCCCCACTTGGGGGTATCTAAAGTGTTAAGGTCATTGAGGAGCACCCGCTTGGACAGGGCTGCCATCACCTGGTTGGACTCTGGGAATTTCAGCCTGCTGAACCAGCCATCGTCGGGGGCTGGCGCTGGAGGATGAAGGCTCTCCCAAGCCTTGGACAAATCCTGGAGGATGATAGTCTGCACCTTTGCAGCTGGATTCCGGGTGGCACGCAGTACCAGTTGTGGCACCTCTGCAGTTGGGTCAGCATCGAAGGTCAGCAGGGCCTGCTGAATGAGCACATCAGCCTCCAGAAGGGCCCGGACCAGGGCGTGGTACCACTCCATGTCTTCCTGCACCGTGCTCTCCCGCAGGTCATTGGCCTGGAAGATCATGTTGAGGAAGTTGGCAGTACTAGCCAGCGCATCCAGAGCTGGCTGGAGAGGGACATAGAAGTTTCTGGGCAGAGGTCCAGTCTGCCCAGTGGTGCTGTATGCCCGTGAACAGCGAGTTTTTTTCAGGGTAAATGGGTCTCCAGTGTACAAATAGGTCTCTGCTAGTGACCAGTCATCCTCCGGGTCTGTGGGAGCTTCTGAAGGTGTCTCTGCAAACTCAGATAGCTCTGTGGGGCCAGAGGTGTTGGTAAAAAGATCAGAAGTCTTTGAGTTATTCACTACTGGATCAGTGCTGTTGGCTGCCTCCACTGTGACTCCTGCTGGTAAATCTGGGGTTACCTGCGCTCTCAGGAGGAGTGCGAGCAGAAGAAGAAACCAAACTGGATTCATCCTGATTCACTCTGGAGACGAAGAGGGCTTAAAATTCCTATGAAGGGAGAAAAGCTTCACATAATGCCAGAGGGTTAGGATCTCTGTGGGGATTTCTCCAGCTTCACATCATAAACAGCAGCAGGTGTCCAAAAGGAGGCTGCACACGGACCCCACAGCTGCACAGGTCTGCGCCTACCATTATCAAACCTGCTCATCAAGTGGAAAGAGGTGATAGAGGCGAGGGGCAGTACATGCATCTCTGAAGTCTGTTTGGTTTCTCCTCCACGCAGCACCGCTCAGCCTCTGTGTCGGTGCCTCATGGCCGCACAACGAGGCAGCAAGACGGTGGCTGAGGGCAGACAGGGGGGCGGCCACACAGTTGGAGGGGATTCCCGCGTCAGGTGGAGGGAGGAGAAGAGCGGCGTGTTGAAGAGATGAAGGGATGAAGAGGGAAGCGCAGATTTCCTTTTTCCACTTCTCTCTTCTTCTGTCCCCCGCTCTTCTGTTGCTCCAAAGAGCTTCTGGTCCCTCTGATGCTTGTCCAACCAGTCCTCCCCTCCCCTCCCTTCATTCACCCTGTGACTTCCTCTTTCATATTGACAGGGATGCTCACCAGTGCTGAAAGTTGATGAGAGTGGTACATCTACTGTGTGTGCGCAGCTCCACAGAGGAGGGGATGATGCTGTCAGAGATGAGCGTTAGACTAAGCTCTGCTGCATTCGGGCATCCATCAAGAATCTCCCTGCTGGATGGATGGATTAACCCCTCCTACAGGAGAGTGGATGGAGATCAGGGTGCTCTTTTACTGCACTCTGTCACACACATGCACGGATACATGAACACATGGATTTCAGAAATGTTTAGTAATTGTAAGATGTGAAAACAGCCTGAGCTGAAAAGGTTTTGGATTTTTTTTTCTCCAGGTTTTTTTGCAGTACCTGGGAATTCCCTCACTACGTGTCGGCTGTGTGATTATGTATGCAAGTAGATGTGTGTATGAACTGAAATGTTGCAGTGACTGTGTGTGTGTGTGTGTGTGTGTGTGTGTATGCTAAAGTCGGGGTGAGTGAGAGATTCTACATGCATGAAGAAAAAAAATGAAAGGGAGATGCAGGAGGGATGCTGACAAGAATTCTTGTTTTGGTGACCATGGCAACAAGCTGCTGAGAATCCACCCAAACACACATATATACTCCACATGCCACTCCCACACCGAGACTTCACTGCAGAGCCATTGAGCCAGATGCAGTCGGTAGGACGACGTGTGCATGTGTTGCAGTATAACTGTGTCGCTAATGGAGCTATGAAGGAGGAACCAGGATGATAAGAAGCTCCTGAAGCAGCATCAGTCACATTGTGCTCCTTTTCCTATTTTTTGTCCACCCACTTCTATTAAAAGCTTAAAACTCACCCATAAATCCACTGCAGTGGTAAAACTTATTGTGTAGCCTATGTCAAAACTCTACTTTGGGTCCAAAGATGAAACCAGATAGACACTCAGTGTAAGACCTGTTCTCTCTGTGGCAGCTCTAAAAATCCTGAAATAAAAATTTCTTCCTCCGCCTGTTTACAAAATCATAAAATTGACATGCTTTGTCCCACGTGCACAGAGATTCCTCCCAATTCTCTGAATATTTTGATAATATTACACACTGTAGACGGTGGGATCATCAAAGTCCTCTGAGCTATTAGACCCAGGTCAGCTCAGATTGGTGAACCTCTGTCCATCTTCCCATCTGAGAGAATCTCTGAAATGCTTATTTTATACCCAGTCATGTTATTGACCTGTTGCCAGCTAACACAATTAGCTGAAATTCTTCTCCAGCTGTTTCTGATTTGTACCAGTTACTTTTCCAGCCTTTTGTTGCTCCTGTTGCAACTTTTTACAGACGTGTTGCTGCCATCAGATTCACTATCAGCTCATATTTTCAGTGAAATGATAAAATGTCTCAGTTTCATCATCTAATTTTTACTAGGCATAAAATATGAGTTGATGTGATTTATAAATCATTGCATTCACATTATCATTTACATTTTAGACAGCTTAGAAACTATGTTGGAACTTTTCTAAGGAAATTTTCATACCTGGGTCAATAAAAACTATGTGTGGATGTAATTCTCATCATGTCTGGTTTTACAGAATTATAGGCTCTTTATTAGACACCCTTCATAGTATTTCATCTCTTAGAAGGTCTAACAATAGTAAACACGAATATCATCTGAGGTGTGTGATACTCGCTGTAGACAAACCAGCTGAGGGCTATCTGTCCTTAGACTGGCCTTTATTTATCGGTGTCTACAATAATTTCAAAAAACATGTCAGTGTTGGGTAAATCAAAACATTTTCAGGTTCAAAAATCACTTTATTTTCTGTAATGTTCATTTGGTTTGCCATATTTAAATTACTGTATTGTGTCTGAGGAAACACTTCTAAGAGTTCTCTGCAATCAAAAAAGCAATAAGCGATATTAGAAACATACAAATTTACCATTTTGGATGTTAAAACCCTTAAATTCCAGTAATTTGGTAGAGTTACAAACAACAAAAATAATATATGAAGCAAGAAAAAATGTTCTACTTGACCTCATGCAAAAGATGTCTTAATTGTGAAGTGGGAATGTAATCAGAGGGGAAAATTTAATCTAAATATTTTAATCAAATTAAATCAAATCTTGTGTATATAGCACTTTCCTTAACAAAAAACATCACAAAGGGCTTTACATATAAAAAACAAAATCTTTTGCAAATTAAAAACAGCCTGTCCCTTACCCAGCTTTATGACGAAACCAAATTAAAACACAACAAATCCTTCTGATACACATGAACATACATGCATTGCCTGTTATACATGTGTGTGACTTGATCATTTTAATTATGAACTATTATGTTATATTTATGTTAAAAAAATACCTAAAAACCTCAAAATATAAGACTTAATCATCTCACCACAGTCCATTACCAAAAAATAAGAATTCAGATCATTACATCTCTGTGTTTTTATCACTCATGTTCTCTAAGAAGATGCTCTACGGCTGGTGTCAGCGCTGAAGAGAAACTTCTAACTTGTAAATTCCTATTTCCAGGTGGTTGACCGGCTTCCTCCAAAAACAGACCCAACAGAGTGTCTCTGTTAAATCAGATGGCTGTTATCAGCTCTCTTCCTGATACTGATGCCACATTTAGTCAAATATTTTCTGAAAAAAAAAAAAAAACCTAAAGATGACAGGACCAGATACAAAGAGGAAGATCCAGGAGAAACCGATGAACGTATAATGTGGCTGAACTGTGACCTCCAGATGCATCACATCAATATTCAGCAGCGGAGGGAGGTTGTTAGTTTGATTACTCCACATAAACCTCACATGTGAACAAACACGGCCACATCTCTTTAGCTTACGTGCACACACACACACACGCACACACACACACACAGACACACACACACACAGTGTGAGGATTAATGGTCCTTTACCCACTCTCCATCATGCAGTCAGCAGCAGCCACGTCTGCAGAGCGACCTGCAGCGCCACCTGCCTGTCGCTCAGCATTAACACACCGACAGAAGCAGGTCTGCGCTGCTTACTGAGCTCCAGCAGCCAAACAAATTTACCATCAAGTACGAGATGAATGTTATCCCGTGTTTATTCTACACCTCATCCAGAAAAAAATATATTTTTCCTTTTTTTTTCTTCTTTTTTTTCTTTTTTGTTTTTGCTGTTTTGTCCTGGTCAGACAGTTTGGTCTGGACTAAAGTCTCAACATTAAAGTAGGCAACTTTTATCCTGATGAGAAAACGAAGTCCTCTCTTGAGTCATTAAATGCACCAGATGAACCAGTCAAAGAACCTTCTGATGTTTCAGTCCATCCTTTCATTAAACCAGTAAACTCACATTCTTTAGTTTTGGACTTTGTTAGTGACCAAACTATAGAATCTTAGAATCTGGTACAACAAAGTAGTTCCCTCCAATGAGATGAATCTGATGCTAAAGACGTTCTTCCACCTTCTGATCAGCCTGTCACAGAAACATTTAGAGCATTATTAAATATAAACAGAACAAAATGAGCTTCATAGTGATGAGGAGGTGTAATCTTGCATCACATATTGGAAAACATGTATTTCTGTTTATGTATTCTCTCACCCTTACAGGGTTGTTAAAAGAAGATATGATGCAACACAGGGTTTAAAAATAAATGTTTCGGTATTTGAGACAGAGTTGGTGACTTACGCTGGAAAATTAAACAATTGTGTGGATAGTGAGTCTCTTCTGTCTGTTGTCCATTTCATAGAAGGATATCATCACTTTAACCCTCGCGAGGAATATCTCAGAATTACATCCCCAACTGCATCATTCAGGACTGCACCGTGGAGACGCACCGACACATCCAGGATGCACGCCGCCTCTCACCTGAAGGAAGCTGGAACTCCATCCCCTTATATCGGATTAAGATGGATTTATTTGTCAGGACTGTGTTTTACTGTTATGCTGTCATATATTGTTTTTGTACCTTGTAATTCAGAGATCCTACTGGGCATGGTGGTGGTATTAATTGGAGATTCTCCTCACCTGGTGGTAATGGGAGATGCCACGCACCTGCTGCTGTCTGGCCTTACCAGCCAGTTTGCAGTCTACTCGTCGCCAGATCGTTGCCGACAACTCCGGCCATTAAGCGATTCGTTGAGCTTTGTCTCATTCGTAACAGTTTTTGTCTTGTTTACCTACCTTACAGAGGAATGCTGTTTTTCCAGTTGGAAGGACCAACCACAAGCTGTTCATTCTGGCGGCTTAACACTATTATTTAGTCATTTTTAGTATTATTATAATTTATAATGCTTCCCACATAAATGTTCTCATTCAGCCAAATTAGCAACAGTTTTATTGTACAGACTTCTGGTTATCAGAACAACTGACAACCAAATCCAGCCAGAGTCAGTCAGTTGAGGAGCATCCATGTGCTTCAGCATCCTGATATCTTTGCTCATCATGTAGGATAAGCTGGAAAATGACACATTTTTTAATCAGAAGAGTGTAACATGCATGTCAGCACTTCAGTTGCTAAACAAATTTTTCTCAGAGATTTTATTTTGGAGAATTAACCACAAGAAAAAAGTTACTTGAGCACGTTAGCCATGATGGCGTAATCCAGATCCAGATCCAGAATGTTGTACTGATGTAAAAATAACAGAATTCTTATGAATTCCAAAATGTTGCAGCCAGGGTTCATATTTCTCTAGTTTTATCTTCTCTCCATCAGCTCCCTGGGTAATCCAAAATACAATTTAAAACTAATCGCAGCTCCAGGGATGCCAGCAGGATGAATAACCTGATCCATAAGGCTGGTAAGATTAGGGATGGTTAGGGATGTAGGACTAGTTGTAGAAAACTTCCCCCAGAGAGCAAGCTAACCAACCAGTGGCAGTAGGCACCCACGTTCCCTGGGATCCCCCACAGGGCAGGACGAGCTGGGGACAGGTGTCTCCATGCCAAGAACCCAGTGTTTGCAGCCAAAGAGCTGCCACCCTCCCTGAAAAACACCTACCTGCAACATACCAGGGGGTGCAGTGAGTGAGCCCGAACCCAAGTCAGCGGGCCTGGGGTGCCGAAAAGGTGGGGTAAAGAGGAAGGATTCTAGGGGCCGATGACTGACAGGGTCCCAGAAGGGCCCTCAATGCAATTGTATTATTAAGAAAATGATCTAATACTCAATGATGACCTTACAATCACAAAAACGTTTTAGTTCCACTGCACTGGTTTCACAAAGTTTCTTTGTTTTGGAAACATTTCTGGTGGTTCAGTCCACCTGCTCCTTCAGCTGCGGAGGAGATAGCGAGTGGAGGCTAAGACGTCAGGATGCCTCAAAAATCGGGAAGTTTAAAAAGAAAAGAAAAAAAGCCTAGACTGGAGAGAGAAACGAGGGGAAGACAGTACCTCACACAGTTCTTTCAGAGGCGAGGTGGTCAGTTAGTTCATCTGATGGAAAGTTGTAGAACAACATGTAGAACATGTTGTCTCTTCTAAACTAGCTCAATCTGGATTTTAGTCATTTCACTGTTGTTTTAATCAAATAATCAAGGCAGACAAACGATTAGCATGCTGCTCTGCTAAAAAAAATCACACATGTTCCGAAAAGACGAGAGCAGCCGAAGCAGATGCTGCCTTTTAATCCAAGAGGTTATTTCCGCTTGCTCAACTCTGAGCACTGAACATGCTGCTATTCTTTTATCTTTTATCTTATTTAAACTCTAAAGATTTACCTTTTTATTCTATTCTATTTTTATTCTATTTTGTAAATATTTAGTTTATTCTTCTCATTCTTAAAGGATGCAGGTACAGAAAACACATTTCACTGTGCAATTGTACTATGTATAACTGTGCATGTGACAAATAAACCTCTTTGACTTTGACTTGACTATTTTGTATTTAAGTTTTGTATTTGTAATTTGTTTTGTAATTATCATGAGATAATTGTTTAAATATTTTTAAAAAGATTTTTTTTTAACTGAATCTGAATGAACTTCATTATATTTTTAGTGCTTCCCCCACCAAGTAGCTTGTCATGTTTTTCTTTAATTTCTTTTCATTTAATTTCTTTTAATGCTATTTTGAACATCAAAACAGGAAACCCCAATAACCTATTTAATGTAGAAAAACACATTATAGAATGTGAGCTAAGTCTGGAGTAAGTAACCTACATTGTTTGGCTGCTGAAAGTGTCACACAGCACTTGAATCAGAACTGTCTTCATCCTGGTTCTTTGATGGAATAAAAGTTGTGGGTCCTTTGCTTCAAGTGCATCCTTTCATGATTTGGGGGAAGCAAACCTGCTCACTGCAGCAAGTCCTGATGTTTCCTCATCATGGGTCCTTTGTAATTTGCGAAGTGACAGGAATGTGTAAGATTGAGCTTTACCAACATGGAACTAGATATTTGACAAGCATGCTGCATAATCACAGCTCATCTGTTCTCATTTGTTGTGGATGATGATGACGATGATGACAAAGACCTCAGGTACTCAAGACACTTGAATAACTGAGCTTTTTTTTCTCTTTTTTTTATTGACGTGAATAATCTTTCTGTCATTCTCTTTGTAAGAATTTCAAGTGTTGCTCCATCAACGTCATTCTCTTTAAAAAAAAAACAAAAAAACACACGTTTATCCAAAGAAAAACAAGTAGCTTTCTTTTATAGTGAGAAATGTTTAGCTCGCTCTGCATCAGTCCTCTTTACAGTCATCTCCTACTGACTTGTGACATTGAGTGATAAAAGGTTATTATTGTCATCTGTATACACATCTACTTCATCCCCTGGCTTCAAGGCAACACACGTCCTTGTGTATTGGACACAGTAATCATGAAGGTTCACCTTGTACACGCCCGCAAACCAGCCACTGATCCTGATACTTTTTGCGTAACTCCACCCACAGCCAAATTTGGAAAATGCCTGAAACTGCAGGGGTTGGGAGGTGTGGGGTGATCAGGGGGCGGAGAGTGGGCGGGTCGGGATACACAGGTAGAAATGATTGACAAACAGCAGCTCAGCTCACTGGCAAGACAGAAAGTGAAATTCATAAAGCAGCTACGCCACAGAGCGACTTTGAGGTGGAAGATTTCCCCTCCTGAATCTCCTCAGCTACACATGAACCAGGTGGTGCTGAACGTCTGAGCCGTTAGCGCCGTTAGCAGCTTGTCAGCAGCTCCAGCAGCTCTGGAAAGCTGTGGAGCATCGCGGCAGGTTGTGGCAGCTGCAGGAAGAGCTGCTGGAAGTTGCTGCTGCTACGATTTGAGCTGCTGTTTGACACCAGATGAGGATCAGCTGGTAAAGAATAAAGTCCGGTGTTACTTTTACACCCTCAGAAGCACAAATCCGTCCCATTGCAGTTGGTGTTGGTGGGCGGGTATTCTATGCCTGCAGACCAGGACCCGCCTATCTGCATCTGCAGGGAGGGTCTGTGAGGTTTATAAAATGTTCTTGTGAAGTAGATAACCTCTCTATGTCACTAAAGGCTATAGGGGGCATTATGAGCCATTTTTAACCCTCAAAATCCCATTAACATGTATATATATCTAAATTTTATCAACAGTATATGTGATTTTTATCACAATTAAGTAATACTGTGTTGTTTACAGGTAAAAAAAACAAAAACCAAAAAAAAAAAAAACATATTTTTGGCTGCACTACCTCTTTAACAAGATGGGGGGCAAAAATTTGGACCTTGTCTTCATGGACAAAATCAAGGACAATAAAATCTGAATTTTGTCAATATCCCATACAAAATTCATTTTACATTAGACAGACAAAACTATGGTTTGTAGCAAAGGAACCCCACATGTATCTGTTTGACTGTTTTTTCTTTTTTTTTTACATAATTTAATGGTTCTTTTTTTTTTTACCCCTACTGGTTAAATTGATCATTTCATTCAATATATTCTTTTAGATGTGGAAGGGCTCAGTGGTACACCTGGTACACCTGTTTTGCCCTGATTTAATTGCACTAGGCGCCTGTATGTTGAAGGTTTAGTGGATTGGAGCTTGGATCCCATTGGAATAAATAGTAAGACATACACTACTCGCAAAAAGTTACAGGATATTTGATTTGTTGAATGTCAGAACAGATTTAAAATGTACAGTGACCTTTACAGGTAAACGTAATTAGAATTTCTCTGCAGTTTTATGCAAGTGTACAGCTGTTAAATGTTTAAGTACTAATTGCACAGCATGCAGTTCTCTACTGCAAAAATCCATGGTGGAAATTTGCCAACAAATGGCACATACATGGTTCAAGATGGCTGATTTCTAAAACCATTTGTATGACAGCCAATCGCAGCCACCTTGTAGAACACATAGTAACGCCCAATGAAGCTCATGCCTCCTGGAAAGTGTCAGCAGCTAAATTGCAGGCAAATCCCTAAAATTCTGTCCTGCTGGGCGAACTTCGTTGTGCATCCTGTGTCATCTACACTGTGGCTTCTGATTGGCTCTATTATAAAAATGGTGCCGGAAGTCAGCCTCATGGTTTAACTCTTCACCTGACTGGTCAGCACAGTTGTCTATAGTGGAGATCGGGTTCAAAAGCCAGCCTTGGAACACTGTTTTGCTAAATGTAATACATTTAACTATCCTATGACAAGTCAGTAAACCTGACTTTGTTAGAATCAGTAAAATGAATTGATGAGAGCATTCCAGACACATGCATTAAAAATACTTTTTAAAACATGAATATTTGAGGGTGATGATCTCCTAACACCCATACTTTCACTTTTTCTTCCAAAAAATGGTTCTCTGCATTAAAGGGGTTTGTACAGAAACCCTTATTCTTACAGAGAACCCTAGAAGAACCTTTGATAGACCCTTTCAATGAAAAAGTGATTTTCAGATGGAAATGGTTCTGCCCTTCATGGAGAACCCTAAGAGTGTAGAAAGAGCTTTGCTGATTATTTTGAGATCTACATTAATGAGTGATATTGGGTGATAGCCGGGGTCCTGCTTTAACAGGAGGCTGATGTTGGCAGAGTTGATCTTTGTTGGTAATTTATTATTTTCCTTCATTTCTGATATTATCTTAGGTGCCAGTGTATTCCAAAATTCTTTACAGAATTCTGCTGGAAAACCATCTGTGCCTGGAGCTTTATTACTGGGCATGTCCTGGAGGGCTTCATGGAGTTCTCCTGCGAGAGGTGAATCCAAACCCATAACCTGCTCATGATGTAATTTTGGGAGGCTGATGTTACTGAGAAACTGATCAATATTGTTGTCTGGTGTGTTGATTAGTGGAGTATGCTATTTTGGGTAAAAAGTCCCTAAAAACTAAATTTATTTTTTATTTTATGTTCCTTATGGTGGGTGATATTCTCTCATTGTCTGTATGGGTGCATATCTAAAATAAATGCTAACATATATTCTGATATCTTTATATTGTACATCAGAGCTGTTTCTAAAAAC
>CM047978.1:3056698-3070126 GCA_026261665.1 Melanotaenia duboulayi
GCACTGGCAAGGGCAGTCTATGACATGTACATCTGAGACTGATAAAATAAAACCAAAGAAATGGATAAACACACATAAATTTGAGGCCACTGACCCCAACAGACATGTACAGATAATGGTCTCCTTCAGGGATCACCATCACAGCTACATACCATAAAACCAATAAAAATTATGATGATAAATAAGATAATAAAAAAAAAAACTGGTGGTTCTCACAAATATATAGAGACAAATTTTCAAGAACCCTCTCACATAGCTCCATATGCTGGTCAGTCAACACCTGAAGCGTGTAACATTGACACGCATCACATGTTCTGTGTGAGCGCACATGAGCACGACAACCCATGAGAATCATTGATGCAAGCTGACTGCTGTCCACCGTGCAGAGAAATGAGGATGCACATAAAACTGTTCTTCACTCAGTTTGTCCAAACACCATCAAAGAGACAACAAAAGAAAACAAACAACAAACAGATGTCAGCAGGTTTTTTTCATCTGTGATGGGTCGTCTTTGGACTACAGGTGTTTACAGGCTACAGCAACTTCAGTGGAGGTATGAAAGTAAATGGGAAATTTTACCTAAACTGTTGCATCCTCACGTGTTTAACATGTTGGGCGACTGACAAAAACATAAATTTGGAGAGATGAAAATGCATCATGTTTGCAACCACCAAGATCATTCAGGCTTTATTTAGCCTATATATTATTATATTATTTAGCATAACAAATACAATATGTTATATTCGAATCGTTTGGCCCTTTAACCTCTTCTAGAGGAGAGCCCCCTGCGTGAGAAGAAAGCACTTCAGTAGATGTTTGCACACACCAGGAAGCAACAATGCTAACTTGTAGCATAGCAACATGACGAAAAGAAACTCAGCTAAAAGACTCTACCAAGCACTGGCATCCAACCCTAACACAGTTCAAACCCCCAAAACCACGAGAACAGCTCTGTCCACTTTAGAGCTTCTACTAATTTCTCCACACAAACCAGGAGTCACATGACAGCAGAGACTCTGCTGGTTACAAAGATGTCTGTCTCATCACTGTGGGACAGAAACTCTGGAGCTAGCAGCCAGAAGCAGAAACCAGGTCTTACTGTTTTGTGGTGAAAAGTTTGATTCCAGCTCTAAAAACTCTGCTAATGTGTTCTCCCTGCTAAATCTTTCTGCCTGTAGGGACATTCAGCTTGTGGTGTCACCCAAAGTTTGAGGACCGCTGCCACTCAGTGGTGGAATTCATCGAACGTGCCATCATGCACTCTAAGAATGGGAAATTCCTCTACTTTCTGCGCTCCAGAGTTCCAGGTAAAAATTTTAAAATTTATATCTAAAATTTAAAATATATATATATACATTTATATAATCACAATGCATGGAGGGTATAACCAGATTGCCTGAGCCACAGTGATAGAGGCTGGGGTCGACCACAGCACACAGGATGCTAGGTACAGGCTGTGCAAAGAGGATCCAAGCAGGTATGGCATGTATGGAGTGCCATAACCAGAGAGATGGAACTGTAAACAGAAATGTCTGTAAGTTCTGCCTGGAGGTCCAGAGCAGCAAGATCCAGGCTGATGAACTGATGATGGCTAACCACCTGGACATCGTAGCGCTTGACAAGCTCAGAAGAAGGCAGCAGTGATAGAGAGATCCTAACCAACTGAGCCGAATCTCTAATCCTAGGGCCGTATTCACAAAGAATCTTATCTCACCACTAGGAGGACTCCTAAATAGCACTAAAAATGTCCACACGGCACCGAAGCCGGTTCAGGTATGAAAACAGTGACGAAAACTAGGAGAAAGGCTTCAACACGAAATCGCTATAGTACATACTACAAGGCTGTGGGGGGGCTACGATGGTTAAAAAAGTAACACTCCAGAGCTAGAACAAGACGTAGCACATGCGCAGATAATCACATATCTGCTTGCTCCCGCTGTTGATGGTACAGTATCACAGCACTGTGTTGTAAAAGTAGTGCATTTTGGTGCTAAAGCTGTACACAAGCCAGACAGTCTGGAGCTGCACCACAACACATTTGATCATTGACGCGATTATTGTTGTTGTGTTTGACGCGAGTTCATCACACTGACGTCATATCCTCTAGTGGTGCATTAGGCCGTCCTCACAATACCACTGATGGTAGAGGTTTCAAACCTATCCACCTTGGTACCTGGTTTCACACATGATCGGTTTCATGGAGGCTAATCCCTGGTCTACTGGGGATGAAAGGGTGGATTTATAAAATGCTTTTGCAGTTTCACTGCACTTCGACACCGTGGGGACGCCCCCTGAGTGGGCCATTTTGAAGCCTAAGATAGTCTTCACGTTTTTCTACACCCCAATTTTTCACATAATGTGATTAATCGTGCTTAATCACAGAAAATCAAGCAATTAATCGTGATCAATGTTTCAAGCTGATAAGCACACAATGCTGAAAAATTAATGCTATTCTTTTAATTTAAGAAACATCAGGGATCTTATGGATCTTATCTTATATCTTATTTTTAGCGCTCCCCTTTTTTTGTTTCAGGGAAGCTCATCTGAGCAGAGCTGTTCATATCTCAAACTCTGTATATACATAGATTATGTTTGTCTGCAATTGCAGTGAAAAGTTATTACAATGAACCTGGAACAGAGATACTCTCCAAATGTGAATGATGTCACCGTAACTTAACTAAGAATGCAACGTTTATCTCCTGGTTTGCAGGCTACTTACAGGGTTATGCTGTGTAAATAGAGTATTATGTGCATGTTAGACTAGGAATGTATCAGATGTTTGAGTGGGGCTCTGCTATTGATGAAGTAATCATGGAAAATTAGTTTCACTGTAACAGATAACTCTGAGGACTAGGGTGACCCAGAGACCCGGGTGATCAGCAGCAATCCCCAAGCATGAACCCAAGCCACCGCACCATGAAGAGGACCCTAGACCCACCCAGAGGAGGGCCCCCGCCGGCGCCCCCAGCAGTAATAGGGCACAGCATGACGAAACATCTATCTGGCATGGACCAGCACCCACCCCAATATTCCAGCCACACACCCCAGGAACTCCTGCCCTCCCCCAACCACACGTTACCCCTATCTATTCACTCCGTAACCCAGGGGTGCCCAAGTCCAGTCCTCAAGATCTACTATCCTGCAACTTTTAGATGCAACCTTTCTCCAACACACCTGAATCAAATGAATGGCTCGTTACCAGGCATCTGCAGAGCTAAATGACATGTGGATGAGGGAACTGAGCCATTTGATTCAGGCGTATTGGAGAAGGGTTGCATCTAAGTTGCAGGGTAGAAGATCTCGAGGACTGAACTTTGGCAACCCTGCCATAACCCCTCACTCACTGTGCTGTACCCAAAAACACTCATTTTCAGACACCTACATCACACTTAATCCTCCCACCAAGCCCTGTGGAAGACATCTCCACTGGATCAGAGGATAGCAAGCCCCAAATCCAGCCCCCACCACCACCCCCAGCAGCTCCCTCATCAGCATAGCCAGCCAGAATCCCGGCCCCTGGGGCAACCAACTCCCTCTGCCCAACCCCGGTGGCAAGTGTATGTTGTTTGTAATTAAATTTGAGGGGCAGTAACCACGTCGTGCTGGGAGCGAGGCCACACGAGCAGCCTCACTACATGTTAACAGCTACAGGGTACTTAAGGTAAAGGCGAGAATCGGTGGTCAAGAGTCAGAGCATGGGACGATGTCCAGATAACCGTAAAGCAAAAGAGGTCAATCGTAGGCAAGGCAAGGAGAAACAAGAACGATCCAGGGACATCGGCAATCTGACACAAACAAGCACTTGGGCAGACCGCTGGCTTAAAACAGCACAATGTCATCAATAATCAGGCAAAGAAGCAGTGACTGGAGAAAACTTATGTATTGCTGCGCATAGGTAGGACAGGGACACAATGACCAAAGCCCAGGTGGGCTCAATAAGGCTGTTTAGTGAACAGTCAACATGGTGAGACAATAAGAAGGAAAACACATATTAACACAGACATGGCAAAGTGGAATGTGAAGGATAGTAAAACAAAAGAAGTCAACCAGCTGGAAGTGGGCTAGCCACTGGGCTACCAGCATGCCCAGAGCCAGAGGACAGACCACAGTGAGGTTGGGGGGCTGGTCAGGTCCGACCGTGTCAATTAATGTTTCTGTTTGTTTCAGGACTTCCTCCCACTCCGGTTCAGCTGCTGTATCCTGTATCTCGCTTCAGCAACGTGAAGTCGCTACAGCACCTCTGTCGCTTCTGCATCCGACAAATAGTCCGCATCGACCACATCCAAGAGCTTCCACTGCCCAGGTACTCGGCTCCCAAATCTCATGGGATCCTGTTAATACTTGAGTATGTGAACATTTAAAACCACAAAAGCTCTTGTTTTATGTGGTTTAATCCCAGCTTTAATCACAGAGTGGCTCTGGTATGCTGTTAGGTTAAACATTAGACTGTCTGGTTCATTCCAAGGTGTGTAGCTGAAGATCTAAACTCCACTGATCTAAATTATAAAGTGCACCATTATTTAGATAATGCAGAGAACTAAGCTGAGGAGCCAGTCTGCTGGGATCTTCAAAATCTTGGTGAGTCTACTGCTCAGTCCAGCCTAAAATACATCAACACTGGCTGGATTATGCTGGAATTCTCACTTTCTATCCACAGTTTGTCTTCTGTCCCTCTATGATGAGCAACCTTGTGATTAATGAAGCTGTTGTTAGACACATAATGTGGAATTTTGAGTCCCCTGGAGGTCTGTTTTCTTTGTCAGTTGTGAGAAAGTGGAAATCTTATTTTTCTCTATCCTCCTCTCTGCAGACCTCTGATTTCCTACCTAAGTAAGTTTTATTACTATGATCCTGAGGAGGAGATGTACCTTTCAGTCAAGAGCATCAGACGGGTGGTGGGTGCCGAGCAGGAGGCCGAGTCCCAGACGTAGCAGCAAAGATCTCCTCAGCTTAAAATGAGGTGCAGTTGTTTCTCATCGTTTTATTCACATCTTAATTTGAGAAAGATTGTTAGCTTAGTTATTAGCTTAATTGTAATACAGTTAGATTATTAGATTTATACAGCACTTTCAAGGCACCCAAAACGTTTTTCGGTGAATCCATTATTCATTATGTCATTCATATTCNACGTTTTTCGGTGAATCCATTATTCATTAACCCCACGATATGAATGTCATTCATATTGTCGTGGGGCAGACTGACCACCTGACACAATGCTGCTACATTATCTTAGCTTAGCATGAAGACCAAAACGGGAAATTACTCGCTCTGAAACAATTAATTGAACTGAATGGATTAAAATATAATAAAACTCAATCAAATCAGATTTCATTAAATCAAATTTAACCTAATTAAATTAAAACGAATTGAATGTAATGGAACAGAATTCCAATGAGTTGAGCGGAATTTAACTGAATTGATTCGAGCTGACCTGAACTAAATGCCCATTACTTGAAATGGCTTGAATTGAATTGAACTGAATTGTATTTAATTTAATTGAAACTGAATTGAACTGAATTTGTCCCCAAACCCTGTCTCCAGGTTTCATGAGGAGGACTGATCTGAACTGGTATGCCGGTCTCCGAGCATCAGCCAATCAGATTCCCAGGAAGTGCGCATCCAGTTGGACTGGGATGGACTCTCCTCTGTGCTGATTGGACTCATCAAAGAGGGCTGAGTGTTCGCGGTTGGATGCTGGAAAAAACATGGAAGCCGTAGCTGATGCTGAGGACTCGGTGGTGTCTGAAGATGAAACATGCCAGCAGACACTACGAGAGCCTGAACCATGAACTCAACTTTCCGTTTTTCCTGAACCTGTTGGACTTTTAAAAACACAATGCAGTGGTTCATTTGTGTTCACTCTCAGTTCTTTGCTTTTCCTTCCATTTTGTCAAAGTGAGGGATTTTGGATGGGAACATGCTGACGGGTTAGATATACACACCAAGGCGGGACAAACAAGACTCCTGTACTAAAACTGGAGCCCACATTTTAATTTCAAAATCAGCTGAGCCGTTTCCCGTGAGGAAACATCTATTTGACATGCAGCTTGATGAAGAAAACTTCTCTAGTGGTAAAAAGTAATGCATCAGGCTCGTAATGTATCTGTAAAACATTCCTGGATAACCTGCCATTAGTTTTGTGGACATAATTTAATTAATTACAAATTTATCTTTATACTGTGTGAATTTCATTATGAGAAGGGTAGGGCTGCAAAGAACAGTTGTTTATTTATTTATTTATTTATTTATTTTCTCTGTGTGGGAAATTTATTTTTGTTACAAACGGACTCTGAGACACATCCGTCATTTCTCATTGAAAACAACAACCCAAAGACATCCAGTTTCTAACAACAGAAAACGGAACAAGTTGGTATTTACATTTAGAGATGACATTCAATTTTTTTATATATATATATATATATTTTTTTTTTATCATTTTGAGTTTGAATAACAATTTAAACCAGTTATCAGTAATCAATAATGTTGACAGTTCTCTTTTCTGGTAATCCTGCTGGTTAATTAAGTTACAGGTCAATCTTCTACCTTCTTACTGACTTTAGTCTTACCTTCATGTTCATCTTCAGGTGTTGGTGAATTCAGCTTCAGACCTCATGCAAGTTCAGGTGGTTTGTCTGTTAGTCAGACATCTCTGTCACCAAGACTGAGAGCACCTAGCACCGAAGTAGAGTTGAGAAGCTTGTGTGTACCGGAAGCATCAGATAACGGCCAGATGCCTGTTTTTTGTCACACCAGAACCAGAATCAGAATCACCATGTCCCGCCTTTCAGAGTGTATATCTCCCACGGCTGCGCCCCTCTTATCAGTTTTATTTGTTGAAATGTCCGGGTGAATTTTGTCAGCCTCCAAACCCTGATGCTGGCCACTTCAGCTCAATGTTTTCAGTAAAAATGACTAAATAAATAAGTAAAAAAAAAATAAGATAAATAGATAAAAAATTTGGTGGTTTATTTTTTTTTTTAATGTATGAAGACTTTTTTCTTTTGTCACTGAAGGGGGCCATTTTATCAGCCCCACCTGTTCAACTTTAGCCAATCATGTGGCAGCAACTCAGTTCATTTAGTGATGTAGGGATTTTCACCCACAACCATCTCCAGGGTTTCCATAGATGGTCTAAAGAAGAGAAAATATCCAGCGAACAGCAGTTGTCTGGACCAGAATGTCTGGTTGATGTCAGAGGTCAGAGGAGAATGGACAGACTGGTTGGAGATGATAGAAAGACAACAGGAAGTCCAGTCAGCACTGGTTCCAACCAAGGTCTGCAGAACAGCATCTCTGAACACACAACACGTCCAACCTTGAAGCAGATGGGCTACAGCAGCAGAAGACACACCGGGTTCCTCCTGCCAGCTAAGAGCAGGAAACTGAGGCTACAGGCTGTGTTGTCCCATGAAAAGATATAATGAAATATTAGCAAAATGTGAAGGGTGTACTCACTTCTGTGAGATACTGTATATCATCAGTGTGACGTGTTCTGTCTTTTCACTCCACTTGACAAAAATCTTTCAGCATATACTAACGCACTTGTTCTTGAACCATCATCCACATAACCAGCCAGCCTCAGAGCATAGAGATATGCTGTTGTCATGGAGATGCTTTGCTCTTATCTTCTGATGAATGAACAGTGATATACGCTGGTCAACCTTGTGTGGCTATACTTGAATATCTCCTTGACAACTCAACTCCATCCTTTCAGGAACCCAGGTGCTTTGGAAACAGCACGCTGGCCTGGAGAAAAATTTTACATTTACGTGATGTATATTTTTTTATTTAGCCATCTATATTCCCTCAGCAATGAGAGCTGAATAAGCAACCATAAGACTGCATGAACAAGACTTTCAGTCATCAGGATCAATAAATTGACTGTTTTTTTAAACTAGAAACTGGCTTCTTGGGGCATTTTTAGTGGGCTGACATTTACTTGCTGTTTTTAAGTCAGTCAGCAAATGCAACACGTTTCAGACATGCGTGGCAGGACTGCACCTACGACATCCAAAAAAGTAAGATATCCCACTTAAATTATGCAAATTTAATTATTTTCTTTCTAAAACTCTCTGCAGAGGTGTCAGGGGACACAATGATAGAAAGGACAGTTTCTCCACCGCTAAGTACAGAACACTTGAAGTGAAGAAGAAGGAAGTGTTTTATCTAAAAGCAGGACTCATGCATCCTAAGCACTTAAAGAAGAAAAACAAAACAACCACAAAAAACATGTAATGATAGAGAAAGAGCATGCATGGCAGAGAAATAAAAGCACTCTCTGGGGAAAAGCTATGAAAGACATTGCAGAACTTAGATGTAATCTGAGTTATGTGGAGTGAGGAAAAGAGAAACAGCTCACTATGGCCTGCATGTTGGCTGAAAGTGCTGGAGGCCGCCTCAGCTGATGCTGACGACAGATGGGACTGACAGCCACGGTGGAAACATTTTCTCCACGGGGTGATGAGCCTGCAGTGACGTCTGGAATCATGTCAACCTGCCTTATTGGGCTGGGACAACAGAAAGTTCCATATATTCAGGGATCCAAGCAGCTAACTGGAGAATGAATTAAAAAAGCAGAAGATAGGAGGAAAGCCATCGTTTTGTAAAGTTAAGGACAGAATGTGCGTCCAATGGTGGGAGGAAAGTGGAAAGAGTCTCACACACACACACACACACACAAAAGCCCATTCCTATATAAGGAGGCTGTTATAGCCAACATGATAATATTAAAAGAGATGGTAAAAAAACACTGTCTTGTTACAGATACAGCTGACATTTCTACATAGAAACAATTATATATCACTTAATATCTCATTTAAACTAATGATTTAAGCTCTATTTGTATCTGCTGTTGGGTAAATTAATCTGGAACAAACCACCATACTTTACATTAAGTTTTAATGGAACCACACAAAGACATATTGCAAATGTCAAACACATTTACAAAGTATTGTGGCTGAAAGTATCAGGGTGTTGCGATGGATTAAGGATTACTGAACTGACCCATTTGGCAGGATCAGGATCAATGGTTCAGATTTTCAGTTTGAAGTGACATTTAATATCTTTTCTTGCAAAGTTTACTGAAGAACCACAAAGAACGTCGACCAAACAAACAAAAACCCATCAGATAACTTATGAGATGTAAATTAGGTCTCACCAAAAAACAAGTCCTAAAGAGTTTAAACGTGCTGGAAATACAATAAGAATCCAGAAAAGGCTGGGATGCTGTGTAAAATGTAATTAGAAACAGAATGCTTATAATAAAGATTTGTAAATCTCATAAACAACATATCAGGTGTTAAAACTGAGACATTTTACCATTTGATGGAAAATATGAGCTGATAGTGAATCTGCTGGCAGCAACACGTTCGGAAAAAGCTGCACAGAAGCAACAAAAGGCTGGAAAAGTAACTGGTAACACTGCGCACACCAGCACTACCACCACCACCAATAAATAAATAAATTAAAACACCTGGAGGAGTATTTGAAAGCCAATGAGGTTAATTGGCAACATGTCACATATGGGTATAAAAGGAGCACTTCAGAGAGGCAGAATCTCTTAGATGGAAAGATGGACAGATGTTCACCGATCTGAGACAAATATTAAGAATATATAATCAAAACATTTGAATCTCTGTACATAAGAGACAAAGCTGAAGGTCAAGCTGGAGGCTGGTGATCTTGGGGTTCTAAGGCAGCACTGCATCAAAAGCAGCCATGATTCTCTACTAGAAATCCACTGAATGGATGCAGAAAAAACTTCCAGAAATCATTCTCTGTCTAAAGCTCATGTAAAATGGTCTGAGGCAAAGTGGAAAACCGGATGAAAATGTAAACTAGTTACTGGAAAGCATGGACGGTGTGTCCTGCAGACTAAAGAGGAGAGGGAGCATCCAGCTTGGACAGTGAACATCACCCTGGGTAAACAATACATCCTACGGATGCGCTGGGATGCCTCATCAGTGATGTATCCTGGGTTCATCAGCCCTGGCCCAGGAGGCCCAGCCAGGGCTGGTCATACCCTGGCTTGCATTAGACAATGGCTCACCCTCTTTATCCACAGCCATCTGGAAGCTCTCTCAGCTGTGTCAGTTACAGCCCCGATGGCTGTCCTCTTTGCTGGCCCACTTAAGCCCAGTATGGTGTACAGTCCTGCAAAGCGTCTGCAGTCTTCCACAAGGTCTTCATATCTTTTTACAGATGTGTTGCTGCCATCAGATGAAATAGTAAAATGTCTTGGTTTCAACTTCTGATAAGTTGTTAATGTTTTCCTGGGAATAAAATATGGCTTGATTTGATTTGGAAATCATTGAATTCTGTTTTGATTTACATTTACACAGCATCCCAGCTTGTCTCAGTTGGGGCTGTGTATGCAAACCATCAAAAAAAGACATTAAATAAAAATTAATTTAAAATTAACACGATGCACAGAAAATGCAGAGAATTAAACAGGATATCATGAGCAGAAGATCAATACAGCTCTGTGATATCTATGATTGTTACTTACAGTGTACTGATTTATAGAGCTAAAGTTTTCAGTCCACCAACTCTTTAAAATGCTTTATTCACTACTGGATTAGCAATTACAAGCAGATTGCCTCATGTAGTCAAAGGGCCTTTGAATTTAAAACCGCAGCCTTTTGTGCGAACTGTGAGAACAATGGGATTCAACTAACGGCTTGCGTATGGTAGGACTGTAGTTTCGCCAGCTGTTGCTGGTAACTTATTATGTATGTCAGATATAAATCGTTTAGGTAACTATATATGATCTAAATATTACATTGTTTCGTGGAGAGTTCACAGTCTTAAAATGAACTTTTAATCCGTTTAGCTTTACTAAATCCGCCCTGTCACACATAACGGTCCGCTCCTATGCGTGGAACAGTTTGAAGAAGCGAAGCAATAGTGACTTTATTCTTATTGATCAAAACGGTTGTCATTCTGGTTTTCACCGAACTGCCCCTCGAAATTCACATTGGCCATTGCAGATGTCAGTGAATCGGTGCTCCTGTTGTGATAGGGCTCTTACTTGCTTATCGTTCATCTCTTATGATCCGCCCTTCTGAGCACAATCCTGACATCCCATTGGTCAAACTGTCGTCCGTCTACAAGTATTCTAAAATACTGCTTTACGATTGGTTAAACATAATTTCAATCACAAATGCGTTTATAGTTAATTGGTCAAGACAGCTGCCACTCAATACATCTTTGTCGTGGATTGGTGTAGCAGCACGGGCGGATTCCTCCATGGGCTCGGTCTTCAAGGCTTGCGGAGAGCGAATGTCGTCATGAGCGGTGGGTAGGAATTAAAACATTGGTGTTTATATTACATTCTACTTCGAAAAACATTATATTTTATATTGAGTAGAAAAGCACTGGACATTTGGTTTTACTAATACGTGTTTGTTAGTGTAATTCTTATGGTTGCGTGTACCAAAATAAGCAATGCACTTCCGGAAATGGGCTGCCTTTTCTGTAACGTTATCAAAGAGAGTTTACTTGCTAGCTGCGCGTTAGATAGCTAAAATGCTAGTTGAGGCTATGTTGCTGATACTCCTTTCCCCTGTTTTCTTTTTTTTTTTTTTTACCCCCCTAAAAAATTGCATTTGTGTCACGATTAATTGTACTACAGAGCAGTGAATCATGACAATGAAGGTTAGGTTACCTCATTGGTTTGAGTGTAAGGAAAAGTAAGCTGCACAGATACTAAATTAGCCTTAGCTAGCAAGTTTAATGTTCCCCGGTAGGTCAGTATAGCTAGTTAGCTTGGTAGCGTTAGCTGGTTGTCCAGTGCGGGACAACCCGACAGGACATCTTTGATGGCGGCGCTCTGCTCTATTTTGTGCATAATTCAAAATAAGACTTAAAGTCATATAGACAGTATTGCAGGTGTTTGTTAAACATTTGATTTTTTCTTTCTTATTAAGCACTGTGGGATCAGCCTTCACTATGGTTCTAAAAATTCCATCGCAGCTCAGAGATTTTCCTGAAGTCTGGATTTGATGGTGAAGTTAAATCACAATTATTCAGCTGCGTTGATCGTGCTTGTCATTAATGAGGCAAGCACTAAAAACACGCGAGGTTATTATCATTAAGGGTGAAGCTAATACCCCCCAAAAGAAAAAAGCAGCTTTTGTCTTTCAGAGTTTGTCATATATGGGTCAAATTATTATCTGTCAATGGCTTTCACGTGTTATTCTCACATTCTTAAAGTCACACGGCTAATTTTTCTAACCTTTTTCAGTTTTCTAATTCAGTAAAATAAAAAGAGGTAGCGGGAGAAGATTGTGCAGTTTATATTGAAGTGATCCAAATTTTAAGAAGTGTAAAGCAGCCTGGGCACTTCTCATTCCCAAATACTGCTGGTTGTTGACCAATGCTCATGTGGTCTGCTTTTGTTTGTTATAAAACAGACGATGTATTCAGCAATACAAATGTTTCTTCACACTTTTGCGGTCATGAATGCAGACATTTTGAAAATGTCCCCATCACTCCTGTTCCTTTAAATCTATAAAGTCAACACTTCATGCAGGAAGGCCACAGCGCACACTGTGCAGTTTCAAATTTGTGTTTGAATTAACTTAGGAAGAAATGTTTTTAAAGCAGATGAACATGTCTTGTGTGTAGGTTGTTTTGAAGTTTAATCTGGTAAAAGTGGAATTCAGTGTTTTCAAGTTTACTTTTTTAACAACATCTTCAACTTGTTTTGGTAATTGAAAATGAAAAAGTTATTAAATTACTGTTGTTTTTGCTTTTGTTTTTCTGGCCTTGTCTGAAGCTCAAGAGTGAACTTCTTTTCTTAAAGAGCATTTGAATTATTCTCAGTTTGTTTCTCGGTATTGTTTGTATTTAAACTTTTTCAAGGAAAACATATCTCATAATCATGCTGGCTAAATTAAGTTTTCACAAAAAACAGCTGGATGTTTGATGTAAAGACGTCTGTTTCATTCAGAAGGAAAGAGGGCAAAGGAACATTTCTTTTAGAAATATGAAGTTCACTTGGCTATGAAAGAAAACAAAGGCCTCTGTTGCCATATTAATCAGATATACACACATTCACAGGAAAAAAAATAATCCTAGAATTTATTAAGTGGAGATTGGATCATTTAAATGAGGATTAATTTCTTCTGCACAAACAAAAGTAAGCTCTGAGATACAGAAACACACACATTTTTATATATGTATATATGTATGAATATATACACTGCTCAAAAAAATAAAGGGACCACTAAAATAACATCCTAGATCTGAATTAATGAAATCTTATTAGGGCTGCAACTAATGACTGATGGTCAATTAGTCACCGACTCTTAAAACGACTAGTCGGCCAATCGGATTATGTATCATGATTATCATAAATGGCTCTTATTTCACTTTCAGCTTTGAAATTTTGCATAAGGTTAAGTAAGTCCGACGTGCCTCATCTTC